>JAFFST010054143.1:69000-87324 GCA_022414735.1 Noturus placidus
GGGGGGGGGGGGGGTGGTCTAGATATGTGTGTGTGTGTAGGTATGTCTTTATGTATGATGAACGCTTCGGCAGACATACTGGCTTTCACTTTCACTAACCACTTGCCCTAGGACATAGGAAAGAGTAAATATGCTATGGACAAGTTTCTCGCCACAAAACTTGTGGGCTAGGGATTCTGCTAGACGTACGGAGATCTTCATGCCCCGTAATCAACCAACCATGACCATTAGATCTGCTCTCGCACGGCACCTGTGGACAAGCTTCTGGCAAGAGAAATGGCTGAGTAAACTTACACACACACACACACACACACACACACACACACACACCCTGAAAACAGACAGAGCTCTGTTCATTAACACTCGGCATGTTTGAAAAAGCGTACAGTATTACGTTAGCCAAACAGCACGCAGAAGGGAAACCCGAGGCCAAGGAAACACATTTCCAATATGAAGTTTGTCTCTAGAAGGCGTAAAGGAATTCTGAATATATCTTTGTTTTATTGTCCTTTAATTGACAATTTGTGAAAATTGAAATTTAGGACAAATGGCATTTTAATCACCCCTTCGAAAAGTGAGGATAAGCACGCTTACTTGGCTTTGCCCTTTCGCCTTAAAGCACTTGAAATGTCATAGTAAAAGCACATGTATGTGGTTATAATTATGCACACACACACACACACTTCACCATGTTTCAAAAGCCTGTTTTTCCTCATCCTGCTAAACCGTGGTATAGTTAATCCCATTAGCGTCTGGGAAATGTTAAATGCCAGTTGGATTTTGTGGGCAATTGAGGGAATTTGTGTGATGGCGTGAACACTTCACTTTGCATTTCTTTTATGAGAAAAAAAAGAAAGAAAGAAAGAAAGAAAGGAAGGAGAAAAAAACCCCTCTGTGATGTTGTTAATCAAAGTCAGATGCGGATAAATTAGCTGTCTGTTTTATGTTATTTTCCTTTGGTCATTCCCTTTCTTCCTCTCCTCTCTTCTCTCCACCCATCTTGTGCATTCCTTCCATCCTTTTCATCCCGAATACATATCTATCCACCCGTCCTTGCCCCCCCTCAACATGATCTAATCTCTAATCTTTTTTTCTCTCTCGCCATGATTCAACTGTGAATCTACCTTTACAGCACAAGAAAGACACGTTCGCAGGCAGAAAACACAAGCGTATAGACAGACACACCTGGATGGCTGTGGGTAATGAGGTGATAACCATCCTGGTACTTTTTCCTTTCAACAGGGTTGATATAAATTCAACAAATTTGTCAAAACTAACCACACTGGAGGCAGCGCACCAGGATCTGCAATACAGGCTCAGCACACACACACACACACACACACACACACACACACACACCCACACCCACACACACACGCTCCCTCTCAGGAACCCGCATACCCACATAGGCACGAGCTTACATTGAGACAGTACGGTGGAGCGTAAGTGCAAAACACGTTAACAAACCAAACTGCAACAGCAAAAAAAAAAAAAAAAAAACCCCAAAACTGAATAAGACAACAAATCAAAAAGACAACAGAAAAACAAAAACAAAAACCCTGACGGTTTTAATTTTGCCGTCATGTTTCCAGATGTGCTTTTGCATTTGTGTTGTTGTTGTTTTTGTTGTTGTTTTAGTTTGTGTGTTTGCTGTTACTGTATGCTTTCAGATTTGCTGTTGGGTTCCTGGTTTTGAGACCATGTTTTATTCCGCATTTGATGATTTTATTGGTTTTGTTTTGTTTTGCTGTTGAGTTTTTGTTTTTCCGATTTGCGTTAGCTCACACAGCATGATGGTCTTAAGCGCACTTGTGTACTCGTATCGGAAATGTAACGGAACGGGCGACAGGAAGAGGAGTTTAGCGCAAACGTTTTGTATTACCCGCAAATTAGCGCCACCGTTGCTACGCCGATGCGGTCGCTGGAGATTTAAAAACTCACGTGCGCTTACCCTGAAGATGTCTGCTCCTGAAAAGATCTTTGGGTTTGTTGGGATGTGCCCTCGCGTTGCCATCACATTTTGGCTGCTCGTATCTGAGGCAAGAGAAGCACACAAAGCACAATTGTTTTCTTGGTATAAATAAATGATGGAACAAGAATCAAAATCCAAACGTTTTGGAAATAAAATATTGTGGTCCCGGCTCTTCTTTCACATGGTAAAATAACAAAAATGCCGCAAGCCTCGGGCGAAAACCGTTTTGAAATTTTTGAAATGCCACCTACTGATCTAAAATCAGTTCCATTTGTGATTTGGGCCTGAAGTAAAGTGCACAATCCACTAGTCATGTTCTATTGGTCTCTCGGTTTACGAGCGTAATGTCGGACTAAAAACTAAACGAGTCTGATGTCGTGGAAAAATAAATAAATAAATACCCAGGAACACTCAACGAGATCCGTTAGAGTGCTTGATTACATATTTATGAAAACGATAAATGAAAATGCAGCACGATCGACAAGCGTGATGCGGAAAATGTGGACGAAGACTGAAAACGAAGGAGGAAGAGGGTGAAAAAGAGTGAGAGAGTGCATGGGACACAGAGAAGTATTCATGAGTCGGCTTGGAAAATGAACAAGTTCCAGTCACTGCGTGGGTACATGGCCAAGTAAGACCAAGAACAGGAGAGAAGGAGAGCGAGAGAGAGAGAGAGAGGGAGAGAGAGAGAGAGAGAGAGAGAGAGAGATTAAGAGAGAGAAGGAACAGGCAAGGACCCTTGTAGGTGCACTAATGTGCATTCTGGCATTCTGCCCTGAGCTTTGTTAACACGATACTGCGCTGAGCAATACGTTGCAATTCGCAACTCCACTGAAAACAGATCCTGCAAGGCTTATAGAGTGATCCCGGCGTTAAATCAGTACCAATGACCCCTAGTCGTGGTAAGTAGTATTGCCGTGCCGCACATTCCGTCTGCACTATTTTGTCTGACTGACATAAAAGTCAAAAGGAGACGAAATCAGATTTGGCTTAGTACAGAACCCTGAGGGACCCCGTAGCCCATTTTTGGAGCACACTGTAAGCTGGACAATGGCACCAGCCCCGGAAGTATATTAGATGTACTATAGGCTCGACTGGAATGTACCATTTTAAAAGGCAAGAAAGGGGTTTCCTCTTTCAATGCGTAAGAAGTGCTTCTTTAGGACGCCAAACAACAAACTATTTGAATGTGAAATGACATGACATTTGTCTCGAAAATTATATTTGAAAGACATCATAACAGATACAATAAAGAATATTCTAGTACTCCAAACACACACACACACACACGCACACATATATATATATATATATATATATATATATATATATATATATATATAAACAGAAAAAAAGAAACAGCTGAACAGAATCATGTCAGTAGCTCTATGTAACTTCATGTAAGTCGTGTAAGGACGAGTATAAGTTCTTATTAAATACTGCATTCGCTATGTATGAGATTAAATTCTACTTACATGCAGAAGGTTATTAAGAGCTGAATTTATCGTTTACAGGTCCATGGGTAAAAATTATGTTAGCAAAGTATTGGGGGACAATGTAAAGCTTTACAGTGCAATACCTCTAACCTCTTTTCATCGTCCAACAATCTTCAATTTTAGAAACCAAGGCTACCTTGCACCTAATATTGGGTCTGTGTACATTTTGTATACAAATCAGGTCTATTTTAAACTCCAAGTCTGCACAACATCATCTAAGCATAACAATGTGTATTAAAACTGAACTGGACCACGCAGTCACCCCGGTGGTACCCCTTTAAGTCGCTGGGGAAATGTTAGATCTGGAAGCTCTCAGTGATGCCTTTTGAAGAGGATATAAGCCATTTGTCAGCTGGCTGTTTTCTAAAAGTCCAGAAGTCCCTGAAGGAGGTTTCACAGCATCAAAAGCAGCTGAATTTTTTAGGAATCCAAATTTGTAAACTAGGAGGCCTAAAATCTTTTTTTGTGCAAAACTGTCACCCAGATTAGTGCATCGTGAGATGAGAGATTGAAGTAGCTTGTCTTAAAGTCACCATGAAATGGCTTCTTAGCTGGATGTTGGCATATATCCTTCTGATATAACAGCCAATAGCGTTCGAGATATGGCACAACCCACACAATGAACAGCAAAGAGCTTAGAGAGCTTATGATTTATTCTTACTCCTGGAAAGGCCCTAATGGTGTATAAATATGGAGTCACATTCTCACTCAGTCAGAGGAAGGAACAGATTAATAATCTCTTAATGCAGAGCAAGACTTTCCCCCAGGAGTGGGACATATACAGTCTAGAGAGCATTAAATTGCACACAAATTTGCACAAATACGAAATTTTCCCCAGAAGCTCTGAAACGCCATATTGGGTTCCATGGGGAACTTTAGGAAACATGGAAAGCTCTTGAGCTGTAGAAGAGACCCTGCTGTGGATGGATCCAGACGGATAACGTACTGTAAAGAGAGTTTACACCCAAGTGTCACGGACTTGTACCCAAGAACTGCTGCTGTAATCATAAAGACTCTGAAGCTCATACTGAACATCTGTTGTACATACTTAGTCCTGTTTGACTTTACAGTATACAATTGCAGAACAGTGTATAATTATTTCTAATCCCACTATCCGGTGTCACCCAGAAAAGCATGGCTTCCCTTTTGAGTCTCTTAAGATTTCGTCTTCATGCCAGCTCTACAAATAAAAATCGAACTGAATTGAATTCTTGAACTCACCTGGTAGAGGTGCCAGGTATGGGCCGTCCTGTGTCTATTAAAACGCACCAGCAGTAACCAGTAGAAGGGTGGCACTGGACTGACTTATAAAGACCACCTTGGGCACAGTCGGGGATGAACACTGCCTCGTTCTTATGTTGCCTTGCCTCCTCTTGCGCCGTCAGCTGCTCTTGATCACAAGAAGAGGCTACAAGAAAACGGACAGGTGGATAGGCTTGATTTATTTTCACACAAACAGCACTTTGAACTACTTGGCAAACTGAGGAAGCAGCAATGCAGATAGAAAGAAATATAGATTCGGTGGAAGACTAATGATAGTCATCTCGCCTAGGTAAAAGAAAAAGCATCTGAATTTGCAAGATTACGCCAAATCCATGTTCCCTCAATGTATACTGATGACCGACAAGATTATATGTGGTGAGGCAGAAAACAAAACAGATGATCATTTGATCTCAGTGTAAATACACCTGTCCCTGGAGAACTCCAGAGTGGCTTATAGAACAGCATCATAAAGATCAAGGAGCTTCCAGAACCAAGCATGAATTATAGTCGGGAAACAATATGACTCAACTCTGACTCTTGAAGATGCCATCAATCCAAAGTCAATCAAATGAAGGTTAGTCGGAAACACAGAGAAACTTTCAAGTGGCAGGAGGGGGGTGTAAACGTCTGCAAGTTACTTTACATATTGAATGGATGGAAGATGAAAAGGGAAAAGAAAGGGCAAATAGTGGATAGAGGAGCAAAGGAGGGCATTATGCCTGGAGACTCTGAGAAAAAGTAGGTTCTTAGTGCCTAAGCGATATTATTATTTTACACATGCGTCCTATTTCACTTCAGTCTTAAAAAGCCATTAAATCTCAGCCATTTCATCTTCAAACACAATTCAAAGTGATACACACAACCCCCCCCTCCCCCTCGCGAAATGCATGATGCACTTTACCCCAGCCCTGAATGAATAAAAGGTCCATATGGGGAATGCATTCTGACTTGAAAAGATTAGATTTAGCTACAAGTGCTACATCAGGATTCAATCACGTCTGTCCTCTCTTTAGAAGCCTAATGCTTTACCGAACCGTTCTCCGCTAATGTTTCAAACCCATCCAGAAAAAATGGGTGAATGGATTTGAAAAGTAAATACAAACGACAGGGAAGCTTCTGATCTCTTGAAATGTACGACAGAGACGCACATCTTTCTGTTAACTCTCTTCCTTTTCTCAGCCCTGTTGTACCTTATTATCTTTCCTTTCTTTCACAATATCCCACACATACCCCCTCACCCCACCACCACCTTTCTGCTCTGAACAGCTGGTAAAGTAATAATCAGCGCTTTACCCGGAGAACAAGTAACTAATGAAAACCATCCACATGCCGGCTTTTTATTGATCATAAATCATGAAGATGTCACAGTCAAACTATTTGCACACACTCACACACAGCACTGTCCAAACTGCTTTCACGCGGCTTTTATTGATCATAAATCATCCGGACATCATAATCAAACTGTTCACGGACACTTTTTTTGTGTGTGCGCGCGTATGCTGCCTTGGTGCATGCTCTCACTTATTTCCAAAAGGGATTTAATATAGGCTTTGGTGCTCCATGCAGTTACATCCATATGTCAGCACAGCATTTGAGAGTTGTGTTGGATTTCTGTTCATACTGACGATTGAAATAAAGCTGGTCAGTGTGTCAAATCTATGGTTTGTAAAACAGCTGTTAATGAGGAAAAAAAACCCTTTATTTATTTATTTTCATTTATCCAAAGCGACTTACAAATGAGAGCACACTCACACACCAATGGTAGCAAGGTGCTAGCTTGCCATCGGGGGCAACTTAGGGTTCAGTGTCTTGCCCAAGGACACTTCGGCATGGGATCACCCGGGCCGGGACTCGAACCACCAACCCTACGATTAGTGGATTAATGGACAACCCGCTCTACCGACTGAGCCACAGCCGCCCTATCTATAGCTTTATTATTTGCGAATGGAAGTGCATATACTGTATATATGTGTGGAGACAGGTTCATCACTTATCTGGCAAGTATATCTTTACATACGCACGAGATTTAATAAAGGCTTCACTCATCAGTGCAGTTAGAGAGATTTAAAAAAAAAAATTCAAACCAGAGCTCCAGCTGTAAGGTTTATGCTACTTGCTCAAGAACTAATAGTGCTTAGTGGGAGGGGCTAGCAGCACTCACGGATGCTGATTGTTTACACATATTGCATCGCAGTGACGAAAATGCTTTGTTCTTTTTTTTTTTTGTCATAGAAATGCAGCGGAAACAGAAACACAAAGGTTTTTACTGCCTGAATGTCATCAACCAAGTCTCGGCTAGTAGCGTACAGATCAATCTGACAAAGCTTAATTCAAACAAGTACTGGAATACATTGCATGCGCTCAAAAACAGCAGCTTAAAAACAACCGAATGATGCAACACGTATAAAAAAAAAACCCTACAACAAAACAGCCCTCCTCATGAATGCATAATAAAACAGCGCTTCCTATAAACACACATTAAAAACGCATGCAGCATGAACTCGCATAATCACACATTAGCACTTCTGAGCTAGCGACTAGAAGGTTCAAGGCCTTGCATCTGATTATGACTGGATTTCTGCATTACATCACATGCTGTGAGAATGAACTGATTGATTGGGAAAGTAAAAGTACAGCCATTAAGAGAAAGATCTCAGGGGAAAGCGAACAGAACATGAAACTTAAACTCACTTTGTGTCCTCGTCCTGTTCTTTCTGCTGCGCTCCTGCTCAGTCCAGAGAGTCGGGTACTGTGAGATCATGTCTAGGGGAAAAGAACAAAAGCTTTAAAGTCAATTCATTTTTGCCATAAAGTGCTACCTTTAATTAACTATCACTTGCCATGGTTTCACCTGCCTAGTATGATATAGCTACACAAACAACACAGCTAGCAAGAAATGTCCATCCATACACTACCGCTTACTCATTTTCAGGGTCACGGGAAGCACTATCCCAGGGAGCATCGAGCACAAGGTGGGGTACACCCTGGACAGGGTGCCAGTCCATCGCAGGTCACAATCACATACACACTCACAGACCCATTCATACACTGCGGACACTTTAGACACGCCAATCAGCCTACCATGCAAGTCTTTGGACTGGAGGAGGAAACCGGAGTACCCGGAGGAAACCCCAGACACACGCAAACTCCGCACAAACATGGCCACGGTGGGAATCAAACCCTCGACCCTGGAGGTGTGAGGCAAACGTGCTAACCACTAAGCCACCCACCAAATCTTCCCACTTAAAGTAAAAATTCTGAAAAGAACTTTAGGTGCAAAACTTCTAATCTATAGTGGAGAATAATCCTAACAGGAAATTTCGCTCTTTGTGATTTCAACTTTAAATTAGCTAAATGAATGGTGAAAACCCCAGCGCGTGGGTAAATCAAACCTATCAAGCTTGTAAGAGCGAAATCATTCAGCTTCTCGTTTTCATGAAGTTAAATGTTGCGCAATTCTGTCTACTACTAGCCGCTACTTTGCTGTGCTGGAAACCGTCAGCGCTGGTTGAAAAAGGAACGACTACGTCGCTGCCGGCGTGATCTCAAGAAATCCAGATTCTATGAATGTAACGTTAGATCGTCCAAGAAAGATGTTCATCACGAACCTTCCTCGTCGGCTGGCGGCTGCGTCTCCTCGACGAGGACGACCGACTCATCTGCGTTTAGAATGGAAAAGATTTGCAAGGAAACTACAATTACGAGAGTAAGCTAGACATTCAAGGCATGTTATAGATTACAAACTATTTGCACATGGCCCGGCCAGAAGAGGAGAGGACTGAACGGAGGAAAGACTGAAAGCTGAAAGGCGGGAGCTTGAGAACAGAAAGAAATGAAGTGTAGGGAATAGTGGTTATAATCATGTTTTGTCTGAAAAAATAAAGTAGAGACGTAACAAACTTTGTATAAGCCTACACAAAGTCCATGCGAACCGTAACAAACAGAATGATTCAGAGTGAAATACAGATTTCATTTTTTTTTGTACTGTAGGTTTGAATAATATTTACAAAGAACTCAATAACAGAACTGCGTCCACGCCTGGTCAGATGAGGTCATGTGCTAAGATCCAAAGTCTGTTTGTTATTCAATCTGTTATTAAAAACTAATGCAGTTTTGGCAAAGTATGTTTTTTTCAAACAAGATTCCCTTTTTGTTCCCTAATATAAGTCGAAAAAGGTTTGTTCCTATTGTCTTAATGATAATATTGCACAATGTTATGTATTGGCTTCAACAGACAACAGTGATTAGACGTTACCAGCCGAATGCAAACTCTGGCATCACAACAATTGAATGAAGCGGATAGATACACACATACACACATACTGCATTTAGACTGCTCCACATGAACAGATTTAAAAAAAAAATATATATATATATATATATATAGTAAAGTTTTCTGTGAGAGGTCTATATTTATGTGTATATTTATGGAAGGAGTCTGCAGTGTCAGAGCTTTTTGCGTGTGGTAACGGTAACTCAGCTTTGCGTCAGCCCCACGCCACACCACCCTACAGTCGATTGTTCTCCAATAATAATACAATAATACAATTGTGTGTTTAATATTCAATAAATGATGAAACAGTAACAGTTGGGTGACCTCAGCCAGACCGAGAAAGATGGCTGAAGCAACCTTTGGTCATGGAGTGCATATTACACTCTCTCTGTCTCTTTGTCTTTTTGGATAATACTGTTTACCGAGTCTCCATTATGTGGAAATTGAAGGGATTGTGAAACCCTTGAAAAATGACCCATGAACCATTGTCGTGTTATTATTGTTGGTCTGGAAGGTCTTAGTGGAATGCTTTGATGAGTTTTCATCTAACGATTCGATCCGAATTCATTCTGCTCCACATAGAAACAAGCTGTCATTTTAACAGCACAAGGGCTGTATGGACATGATCTGACCGTATATGTTTCCTGTCTGCGGAGGTCGTATTATTGAGAGTATTCCAAAGACAGTTTGGGCTGTATTCAGTATCTGGGACTTAATTGAAAAAGTTACACCAATATTTATTCAAAAATGTTATGCGTATTCAGAATCGGGTTAAGTGCTTAAGTCAGTTTCCTGGCCAGATTTTTCTTTAATAGAAGTGTCTGAGATGGGGTTTCAGTCTGATCTGTGGTGGCTTGGCGGTTAAGGCTTTGGGTTACTGATCGGAAGGTCAGGAGTTCAAGCCCCAGCACTGCCTAGCTGCCACTGTTGGGCCCTTGAGCAAAGGC
Source organism: Noturus placidus (assembly GCA_022414735.1). Taxonomy (NCBI): domain Eukaryota; kingdom Metazoa; phylum Chordata; class Actinopteri; order Siluriformes; family Ictaluridae; genus Noturus; species Noturus placidus. Next base: position 78,952 of record JAFFST010054143.1, read on the forward strand.
CCTTAACCCTCTCTGCTCCAGGGGGGCTGTATAATTCTGACCCTGCGCTCTGACCCCAACTTCCTGACATGCTGGTGTATGCGAAGAAAAGAATTTCACTGTGCTCTAATGTATATGTGACTAATAAAGACTGTATCATATATATATATATATATATATATATATATATATATATATATATATGTGTGAGTGATGCTGTACTGCACCTCCCTCCAGTCAAAATTGCAGACTCTCAAAATGATACCACAGCGCTCACGTAACTGTCTGATTAGCACTTAAGTCTGTAGTTTAGACTGAGATCTGAATTTCAGTATTAAATCCTCAGTACATGCACTAAACTCAACTCTTTTTTTTCGTCTCAGTAGACTCTATTTTAAATCCAAGCTGCCATAACAAATTTCCCTCCTGGGCATAATAAGTGTCATCTCATGTAGGAAAGTACAACTCCACAGCTATAATAAATTAATAATCCCACTGTGAGGGAAAGAACCGAAACAGAAAAGGGAAAGAGTGAAATGGGCCAAGACGGCATCTTTGCCTCTGAAAAGGACTGGAAGGAAAGTTGGTTTATTTAGTAAAGAACATTTGAAGGCTCTTAATCTGGAAGGGGGGAAAAAATGGTGATGTGGCTGAAAAGCCTGCATGAGGTAGATGAGTTAAATGCTGCTATTTCAGTCTGCTGTAAAATGAGATGCATTAATAAATGTCTTGATTTTCTTCATGACTAACATTACAGTGTTGAACAGTGGACACTTAAGTGAGAGCGTAAGAGCTAACATATGTAAGAAGGAAAAAGACAGAAAAAGTGAACACATAATGCATAACAAATGTATACACTTACAATACATACAGACATACACAATGTCAAAAACAATATGTGCTGTAAGGATGTATGTTTACACACACACACACACACACACACACACACACACACACACACCCTTTCTGTAGATATGTACCTGCTTTTCCTGGCTCTCGAGGGGTGACCTTCTCATGCTTGGAGCCTGAAAACATGTCAACACATTACGATCCTTATGTCAGCATGTCATACGAGAATAAGAAAATTTCATTATGATGCGTAAGAATGAGCTTGACTAATAATATATATATATTTTTTTAAAACATCAGACCAAAACAGAAGGAAATTCACACCAGGCCTGGTTGCATTTAATAATGAGAAAGCAGCTCATCGTCCAAATCATGTCTCAAGCCTCTGTATGGCATACAGGCATGCTTTAAAGGCTTCAGGATGACATAATGATACCATCCTGGAGCTATGGTGTTAAGTGTCCTGCTTTCCCCCCCAAACAAGCAGCTTTTTGTTGTTGTATTAATCAAGCCCTTGCATGTGCAATTAAAATATTTATCTAATTGGCTACCACAGTCGCATAAAGTTAAGCATCGGTGGTAAGCATCGGTGTTAAGCACTTAGTCCCCGTCTCAATCCGCTCCAGCGCAGGAGGCTAAGAGGAACGCAGGTGGCTTTGGTTATGTGATAGTTTTGGCAGGCTGCATGAGGCTAGACCTCGTGAGGATTAAAAGTGTTCGAAAGCGAGGCCGCTTTAATGCTAACAGGTCGAGGGAGAGATCCAAGACGCTTGTACTCGTTCCCACATGGCTCACTCCTCCTGCAAGACCAAAGCGAATCGTTGACTCCTGTCGAAACTGTAATGCGTCACACCACAGGACACGACTCAAAAATCGTGATCAACATCCCCAAATGTATTTACACACACACCGGTTTCTGTCGAAGAATTCAGCTGTGTGAATACAGTATGTACGCTTTAATCTATAATATTCATACTCTATTACTCTTACATTTCTAAATCATGTCTTAATTAATCATGTTTACATTTCAGTACAAGTTCTGTACTATCTACAGTATATCTGTACATATTTGCCTTATATCTGCATATTTAACATATTTCTCTATTGCTACATGGTCTTTCCATATTATTATTAGTAATATTAAAGGAAAAATCCACCCTAAATGACTCGCATGGTTATATCCATCCATCCATCCATCCATCTTCAACCGCTTACTCCTTTTCAGGGTCACGGGGGAACCTGGGAACCTATCCCAGGAGGCATCGGGCACAAGGCGGGGTACACCCTGGACAGGGTGCCAGTCCATCACATGACACAATCACATACCCATTCATACACTACGGACACTTTAGACACGCCAATCAGCCTAACATGCATGTCTTTGGACTGGCGGAGGAAACCAGAATACCCGGAGGAAATCCCCGACACACGGGGAGAACATGCCAACTCCGCACACACATGGCCCTGGCGGGACTTGAACCCCGGACCCTGGAGGTGTGAGGCAGACGTGCTAACCACTAAGCCACCGTGCGCCCCTGCATGGTTATAATTTTTTTAAATCATTAAAATGAAAGTGCAGTCCCATGATTTTATTTCGTAATAAAACTCTGTTTTAGTTTAAACTTCTTTCGAGACATGTGTCAGTTAACGTGCTTTCACTTCGGTTAACACCTTCCTAAATACCCCACACTGCTGTTCAATTAGTCATGTCTAACTAAACAGAGTGATGCAGCGGCGCTTTAATCCTTTAGTCTGTCTAGCGCTTTCGCCTCCTCACCAGTACACTCTCCTCAGACAGAACGGCTTCCAAAGCTTCGAGTTTCATGCTAATATTACCGTCAACACCATCACGCTAGTCATCCCGTACATTGACAACAAGCCAAGCCGCCAATCTGCCAAGCCGAGTCTCTCCCATAACTCTGCAAACTGCAAACCTTTAGTAAAAGATGGCCTAAATAATATGTCAGATAATGCTAGGTGGTGTAATATTCGGACTATTTAGTATAGTAATATGTAATTTAGGACATAGGGAACACAGCCTTTTTTTCCGTAATACTGAGTCTTCTAGTTTCTATTTTCGATTACATATACAGACTACTGCTCCTCCTGGAGTTGTATCCAATTTTTTGCCAATGAAGAACGTACAACCATGCACGACAACCTTCATCTGTCATCTTCGCTTTGTGCTGTACTGCACCGGGACGTGATCGTCAGCCATTTTCAGTTGGCTTTAACTGTAGCTTGGTGTGTCAAGAGTGTTTATACGACTGTCCAGTTGGCAGCTCTGACAGCTCAGTCTCATGCTTGTCAAGTTGTCAAAGCTGAGTATTAAAGTTCATACGAGTGCAAATCAACCTCAGTTAGCAGTGCACTCGTAATTCATAAACTCTCTTACTACTGGGCAACTGTATTTATAATGATGTATTAATTATAAATCAGTTGATGCAGCGCAGCTGGGCAGGTGTATGTCTCGGTTTTCCTTTAGAAGCCTATAGGCATCTACGATATTTTGACGTGAAGTGAAAACTGCATTTTGAAAGAAAATAAATAAACAACCTGAGATAATGAGCCTTACCCTGGCACCGAGGCTTCTTATTAGCTACCGCTGTGCCACTGATGGGCCTGCCATTGGGCGTTACACACCAGCAGTAGCCAGTGAAGCTGTGGCATTGGACCTGAAAGAGAGAGAGAGAGACAGAGACAGAGAGAAAGAACGAGAGAGAGAGAGAGAGAGAGAGAGAGAGAGAGAGAGAGAAAGCTGAGCTTGTTAATTCGGAAGCTAACAAGATCATTTTTCTTATTGTTGGACCCAATCTACGGCTTTTCGAAATCTTTGGCCTCACAAACGCTCAAGAGGGTTGCATTCAGCATTTTTCACAGTCATGCAGCTATTATGGTATCTGAGGTAGTCAGACAGTTATGATATAAAATGAAACTGAACATCCTGACCGCGAAGAAAAGGCCGTCACACAGACACATCAGCGTACTCGCTAATAAACACATTCCAATATGTAATTACTGGCAGGAGTATTACTGTTACATGAACCTGTTATTTATAATACGAACAATTATTATACCACAGAGATGGTTCTATTCTCAGGTCAGATTTTCAATACACCATTGTGTTTTATTCCTTACATCACTTTTTTTTTTTAAACAAAGTTTCTCGTGCGAGTGCTTATGGAGTTTCGATTCTGTCCGTTCGCTCACCTCGCTGTAAGTGCCGTCTGGGTTACACACGGGAACGAACACCTGTGGGAAAAGTTTCTTGGCCTGCTGCTCCGTGTACTTCTTCTCAGCCGCACACCTCGATGTATCTACAGCAACAACACAGGTGTATATAGTCAACCGAAATATTATTGGCACCCTTCTGAATGGAGGTAAAGGACTAAACTACATGTAGTTTTGCTATTATGAAGTTACAATGCAACAAACCGATATTGTATCAGATCTCTGAGGGCATGCCAAGCTAACTAAGATACTCGACAATGAAATCAAGTATGAAAATGATGTCAGTGGATTGGATCGGACACTAAACTCATCGTAGTACATCATCATAGCGTTATCATCACCGTACATTAGACGCAAGGCAAGACACCGTACATTAGACGCAAGTTGCACGAGTGAGACTTTTTTTTTTTTTTTTATATTCGTGCAGGCAGGCATTGTCTCATCATTAATGTGAACATGTTCGGTCGTTCATCCTTAGGAACTGCCTGGTCAGGGTTATTATGAAATAGAGCCAACTTAATTTTAAAGAAGCAGAAAATATGGCCTATCGTCGTGAGATCGCGAGTTCGGGTTAGGCCACACCCACTTTGGATTTAAATCCAAATACAGATACAACTATAAACTATACAAATAGTTGGAGCACTAAAAAGATGGCGTCGTTGCATCTCGTCTCTACTGTGTATGACGTATTTGACAGATCTATTATTTTTCCTCATTTTTATCAGAACGATTGTGGCTATACATCTTGATTCATAAGGAAAATGATGGCACCCACAATCAGTGCATGAAGTCCACTTCTCCAAGTTCACTTCATCGTTCACCTAAAGCTCAACACAGTAAAATGAGATTCTGCAAATCCTATTAGTCTGATCCATTTTGCAGCAATCACACAAAAGTAGGGGGAAAGGGGTATTTAAGAAGCCAGGATACATTCTTTAGGTTTGCCAGTGCCACTAATGTGGTAAAAGGATTTTTTTTTATTTCCTGGAGTTTAGGGAAATTATGGATATGAATATAGCGGGGGGAAAAAAAAGGACAATTCATATTCAATATGTAATGAAGTGTGCAAGTGTGTGTTAGTGAGACGGTGCGAGAGAGAGTAGTGGTTACAGACATAGGAAATGCATGCGTGACTGGGAAGAGCAACAACAGCCTTCTTCCACTAGACTCATCAACACAGAACCCACGCACCCACACCCACACACTCACACACACACACACACACACACACACTTCATCACACTCCCCCTGGACTGAGTGAGTGGACTCTCTCAGTGCTGGCAGCGACACACAAAGCCACAAGCTGAATCTCCACCAGCGTGCCTCAAAACTCAATTTCAGCAATGACACACGCTCACTTTCTCCATTGCGCAACACTGTAATCCCAGTGCCCCAGACTGGTGAGGTGGCACCTCGTGCATGGGACACACTGCCCAGTCTGCTAGACCAAAAGAATTAGTAAAAGACAGATGGGGGGAAAAGGAGAAAGATGGATAGCGCAAGAAAGTGCAAACAGAGAAGTGAATTGAGAGTCTGACGGAGAGGAAGAATGATAAACTTCTGCATGCACTGTCTTCGTTTCAGACTGTCCAGGTATGGTGTAAGGAGGAACGGCACAGCATTAAATGCAACTATAAATGGATAAAAAAATATATAATGAGTCATTCTGAAATAAATATTCAAATGCTCACATTTGGCAAATTTGCTGTGGTGTAAGTGGAATAAAGGAACACGCGGTTATTGGAAAATAATCGACTACGGACTCCACTACGCATAGATTAAACACGTAGTACATGGCGCAAATAAATAAACAACTAGAAACCAGAAAAAGACACTAGGAGAAATCGAGCATGCTCTGTTTTGTTTCTGTCCAAGCATGGCACTCGTTCCAGATGGATGGCTGGAGGGATGAATGGAGGGATAGCGGAAAAGGTTGACCAAGATGAGAAGAAAAGAAGGACGGTGCAAAGTTTTTCCTGTACGGAAAAATCACAAATAATGTCTTCGGCGTGGATGAGAAAGGCCTGGAAAGAGTGACGGATGGGACGCCTGAATCATACAGTCTGGGTACGGAAGATTAAAATGTCCCAGCTCGGGCGCTACACACAATATGATTTTTATGGCTATCCACATAATTTGGAGAGTCTGGAGGATGTTGCGATCCTCAATGGGTTTTGTTTTTTTAACAGGGCTTGTAAAACTGGCTTCCCACCATTTTCTTCCCTTTGGATTGATGTTGATATTTGACTGACATGTCTATTAATATACCCTGATACCAAAAGACTCTACAAGACTGGAGGACTTGCTAAAGAAACAGATCTGGTCGAAAATGCAGTGTAGCCATGACAACGGTTAAAAATAAAAATAAATATAAATAAAAATAGATTATTCTTGGGACACCTCGTGACTATAGTGCTCATGATTTCTGTTTTTCCAGTCCTTTTGTGTTTCCCCTCACGCCTATACATGGTGGCAGGGGAAGGAAGTGATCGAGAGACAGACAAGAAGAGAATAGAGGAGTGAAAGAGGTCATTGAGAAGACAGAAGAGACACACGCTCCGTTTAGAGCTTGACAAAATCCTCCCAAGAGATCCCAACACAATAAGGGGGATTGTGATTCATTTGACCTTTGACCTTGCTGGGTAATGAAAGCCAATCCGTTACACCTCAATTATCAATAAAGTCGTTTTTTTTTTTGTTTGTTTCTTTTGTTTTTAAATAGCAAGATCAAGAAGACTTGAAAAGCAGTATACAAGGTTCCATGACCATGAGCTTCTCAATGTATTAACATACTACCAATGCAAATTAAGATCACCGATTCACAGACTATATTATTCAAGCATGTCTGATGAAGTCTTACCTTTGCACGAGCCTCGCATAACTTCCAGCTGGGGGTCACGGCACTTGGCACGCTGGAACTCACAACGTGAGGCGAAGGTTCGTCCATCAGACGCACACAGAGGCTTGCGTTGAGCGCTGGAGCAATCCATGTTGCACTCCTTATCCTGGTCAACGCGGAGGAACTGAAGGAAGATGCGGAGGAAAAGAGAGACAAACCTAAAACATTTCTTTCGTTTCACTTTGAACAGTTATCCAGTCAGTGCTACATTGAAAGGTCATTTACGCTGCCATTTGGATAATCAATTCTGTCCCAGAACGCCAGAAAAGACGACAAAATGAATCTGATCTTACTGAGCTTCACTGGAGAACTGCCGAAACACAAATAGCTAAAAACAGGACAGTGAAGCCACAACAGGAAAAAAAAAAAACCTGAAGACAATAACAGAATAAATGTTTGGAGCGAGTCAGAATTATTGAAGAAGCTATTGGAAATGCAGAAGTTTTTGAGTCACAGTTTGAATTAGGAAATCTTTTGTAGGGAAGCAAGAAGCATAAGCAGACATGACGCAGGTCATAAAGTCGAATACGTGTTCAAAACAATGCTGATATATCAAGAAACTATTTGATTTATTATAAATCTGCTATATGAAACTGGATAAGTATAATTTGAGAGTCAAGCAGGTAAAAATATATTCGTTTTACAATTTAATATCTGCGTAATTGTAGTACATAGTGTATGTACTAATGGCTTCATTATCCGAGTGTCTTGGTGTGCATACTGTGTAAAGCCGTGGCTCTTTTTGTTCTTACAACTATCTTGTACTTGTTTCTAGTCAGTCAGTGGAAAGCCTCCCTTGTGGTGCTTACATCACTGTCAGCTCTTTAACCAGCTCTTATTATATTCTGCCGAACTCGTCGGATGAGAGCGTCAGCCAAATAAATAAAAGTAAATGAAAGTCTGAGCTGGCGGGATATCTGAAAACATCATTGGTTCTGACAAAAGGACAAAGAGATCTATTGTGGCAGTAAATAAGGGAAAAGGAAGGCCTGGTTTGGAATGCATATTCTTGTGGTTTGTCTTTTCGCTGCGTTGTCAGAAGTGTTGGACACAATCGGTCGCAGATACGGTATGTTTTCAGCATGTGTTACAACTTGTCTTATTAAACACGTGTTACGACTCTTCTTTTTTCAGCACGCGTTCTCAATGCTTGACTCCAGATTTGAATACGATTCAAAAAGCCATATTATATATATACAGTGGTCTGCAAAAGTTTGGGCAACCTTGTTTATTTCAATGATTTTCCTTCATAAATCGTTGGTTCTTAGGATTAAAAAAAATCAGTTAAATATATCATATAGGAGACAAACACAGTGATATTTGAGAAGTGAAACAAACTTTATACCATTTACAGGAAGTGTGCAATAATTGTTTGAACAAAATTAGGCATGTGCATAAATTTGGGCACTGTTGTC
>JAFFST010054143.1:150609-181876 GCA_022414735.1 Noturus placidus
ACAAACATGCAAAGGAACAGGAAATGAGGAAGGGGGCAAACACTTTTTCACACCACTGTAAGTACATTTTAACATTGAGAAATTGTGAGTTTGTTATTAATTGTAAGACCTTGTACAAGATAAAATATTTAAACATGGAGGAATGTAATCATTCATAAAGTTACATTAAATCCCACTAACCATTACTTATACAATTAGCTATCAGACGAGTGGCTAGCTACCAAATAGGGTACCTTAATGCATCTTATAGCATTCTCCTCTACCAGCAAAATCCCCAGTGTTGATTTAACACAGTGTTTATATAGTTCATTTGGACTAACTGAGTGTTTATTCAACACTATGGATTTTACTGCGTAGAAATAGAATATCTACGTCCACTGTTAAATACATTAAAGATGCTATTTTTAGCTTGTATGATGATTTAAAACAGCAGCATTTGGGCTAAATCCATGACCGAAGGAAACTGGATGAGTAATGCGGCATTGTGGGTTATATCTGGGAACTTGTTTTATTATACTAACTAGCAGTTTGCTAGCCATGGTAGCCTTTTATATCAATTAAGTTTTATTAAAACTGATAATTACTATGGTATGATTAATGGTCATAGAGTCAGGTGTAGATGCAGGTTAGCTTATGGTAATAAGATTTGGGATAAGTTTAAACATTTTCCATGATGATGCAGTACTATGAAATACTTGTTGCATGGGGGAAAGAGTAGTAACCAATGCACAGGTTTGATACTTGCTTTTGGTTCCAGCATATTAGGCATCGAAACCCCCCTGTCCATTCTGCTGATAGGCCGATGGCCATCCTGTAAGGGCTATGAACACACAATTGGACTGACTGTCAAAACACCACAGAACTGGATTTTAACATTCTTGCAAGTCAGTAAAACCCAAAATGACTGGTGCGAAATTGTTCTTGTCAGACTTTATTTGAAGAACAGATCTGGCAAGAACAAGAATAGATTTTTCGGCCATCCTCACTGAAATGAGATCAGACACTGTCCATCACCAATCAACAAATTCTCTACTTACACAACCATATTAACTTGCATCTGTTGGTGTCTATAACTGTTTAATTGAAATGCTAAAAATAAAAGTGTAAAGCCGAACACACATTATATGTATATGTACATTAATCACAGTCATATTGATCACACTAAAATAGGCATATAAGTAAAGGCCAAATGTCAAACGTGTAGAAGAGTTTCTGGTCTGAATGAGTCTGGTCATGTTACAGATAAAAACACAGTATAATGAGCTGCAAAGTCAAATCAGTCAAACGATGACAAAAAAATAATTTTAAAAACAGTAACAGAAAATTCGCTCTAATCCATCTAACACCCTCAGTAACTTCCACCAAATGATAGTTTTACTGTATAGAATTCATCTACTCATGACAGCTGTCGTATCTTCGTGACTTGTTTGTGCTAGCTAGTTAGTAACGACTGTTCTAGGTTTAAAGGAAATAGGTTGCATCAATGGCAAACAAAACCAAACTGGTGCCATAATTAATCCCTTCATCATGTTGTGAGAGAAGGTCCATCAGGACATGTTATAATTCGTGTGGAATTGCGGTATGTAGGTTTTGTAGCAACTGATGCATTAAGGACTGATGCATTTCAACTGAAATGAAATATTAAAAATAGCAGGATGTAAGGCATCTGATGCAGTCACACTTACCTGAAACTCTGCAAAGAAGGGAAGCAAAAACAACAACAACAACAAAAAAAAACATCAATTCAGTATTCAGCAAACTTGAATTTACTGTTTAACGAACAGGATTGATCTATTTACAGGCAGTAAGTAGTTTGTTAACTTACCTCGTCCTCCACCACAGACGTCTCCGTAACTGTCGTACTGCGTAAAGTCAGTTGACTGAGGCTGCAGAAATGATCGAATGCAAGACCTTTAATATTCTCAATGAGGGAGTTAAAACAGATACAGACTGACTGCGGTTTAAAAATAAAATATGTTGCTTACCCGATGCAACCCACTTCGTCCATAGCCAGGAAGTGAGCCTGTTTTGGCCGGAGAATTTGGATCTGCAAGAATAATAACTATAAGTACACTATAAGGGTTGTGCAACACATTATACAACATTATATGAATTGATGTTCACTCTACAGCTCGGCTCAACCACACTCAAGCCAACCCGGACGGCCAGGAACCTTGGGGTGATCTCAAAAACTGCAAAGTCCTGTAGGTTCATCCTGTACAACATCAAAAACATCAACAACTACTAGTCCAGGCTCTCGTTATCTCAATACTGGACTATTGTAATGCACTACTCTCGGACCTCCCAACTAGCTCCATCAAAGCCCTTCAAACCCATGTCACACACCTCTTCATCTCCCTCCACTGGCTTCCTGTAGCCGCCCGCATCAAATTCAAGGCCTTGATGCTCATCTACAAGACCTTGACTGGAATAGCACCCTCCTACCTCAACACTCTCCTGAAGGTTCACGTTCCCTCACGCAATCTGCGATCATTTAACGACCGACGTTTAATAGTACCTACTCAGCGTGGCTCAAGGGCCTTCAAACTAATTTTTCCTCAGTGGTGGAATGACCTTCCAACCTCAATCCGGACTGCAGATTCACTCACCATCTTCAAGAAACAGCTAAAGACCCACCTCTTCCATGAAGACCTAATGAACTCATAAAAAATAAAATAAAATAAAATAAGAACTCTGGCACTTACACCTCTACACCGAGCACTTAGCTTCTTCTGGAACTCAATTAACAGATCGTGTATGGTAGCACTACTTGTATTGTTCTCTGCTTGATATATCGCTTTGCTTGTATTTTCTCATTTGTAAGTCGCTTTGGATAAAAGCGTCCGCTAGATGAATAAATGTAATGTAAATGTATGTCAATGTACTAATTCCACAGCAATTGAACAATGATGCTGTCAGTTTATCACTGTCGGACTGAATTGAATTCACTTCTGAGTCTCCTTGTCTTGCTAATAAACATGCTCGAAGCTACTATATTCATTCAGTGCTTTACTTTGTTAATATTCAGAGTATTTTTTAAATAAGTAATGTGGTTACGTGCACCTTGCTGAATATGCGTACAGCGTCAAATTCTTCGCTCAAGTTTATTTAGCAAAGTATTAACTTTTAAATTTACTTAAAGTGTGACAGTAAACATACAGTAGAAGAAAGTTTCACAAAAATAAAATTATTTTGAATTATTGATGATAAATTGGAGCCTGTGTCTTTGACCAACGAGCATGCATTAACTAAGGCTAACTACTGTAAAAAAATATATTTTAAAAAAAAAATAGTGAGCTAGCGTGACAATAACTCTGTCCCTAAAAACTAGCTGAATGCTAAGAACTAGCTAGCGTTTGAGAGATTAGGAAATAAAGCGGCTGCTACATAGACTTTGTATTCATCAAGGCAGTTTGTATTGAGACAACTAGCTATTAACCTGAATCTGATGTTTTAGTCATGCTAGTTAAGAACAGCTTTAGTTTTGTTAAGCTAACTAGCTAAGCAGAATGCTAGCTGTGAAGTAATCAGCAGACAGATTAATGTGATGGTTATTAGTTCGAATAATCTTTGTTGCAAGTTTAGATTTGACAAAAATGTAGCTTTCCTTGAAGCTGTCTGATGCTAAAAAGTCATGTTATGGTTTTCCGAATGTAGGATTCTAGTGAAAATGCAGTGGAAAGTGGAGATACTGAGTGCACACCTGTGTTGCCGTTGGTTTGCCTTTGTGCAGACAGACTTCGTGCGTGACGTTCTTGAAACAGCTGCTTCTCCTTCTCCTCCTTCAGGATGAGCTTCCCAAGACCGGATTGCATCTGTTCTCACACACCATACAGAGTTGAATTACGACCTATAGTTTATAGTGAATGAACCAGCTGAACACAGATGAAGGAAAATTTGATTTAACTGGACAATTAACATTGGTCGAGTTGATTCAGTAACTCATTTCAATTAACGACGTGCAAAGATTTGATCAAATATTCATCATTTACCACCTCTTTCTGCGTTTATTGTTCCTACGCATTGGTGGCTCACTATAGGGACAGGATAGGCAGGGCCCTACTGTTTATATCAGCCGTTTAACTAATGTTAAACTTCATAAAGACCCCATTCAGAACTCCATACATTTTGAACTCCATTTAAATAGTAACTGGCATTTTTGCATGACCGAGGATTTTAAAGAGTGCTTCTTTTAGACAGGTGTAAGCCAACGTTCTGTTGATTTGCTCGCCTTTCTAGATGTTCTGCAACTGCGGGGCAGCGTAAGTACTGCCCCACTTAGCTTCCACAGAGTTATTACTGCACCTAGTGGTCAATTTGGAACTGCAACAAGTGCTAATAGAAGTCCATTGGGGAAGGGATACGCTCAAGAGACAAAACACCGTGACATGAACGACGGAAGTCTAAGACAAATAAAGACAGAGACCCAGTGCAGACAATGGCTATATATACCCATGTGCTCATTAACAAAAACTTGAATCAGGTGCAGGTGATCATGTATATATATATTTTTTTTAACAAAAAAGCAAAGTGTATGTGCAGACATACACTTTCTATTAGAATATAGTATATTGCACAGATTGGGATTGGAAAGAGAGATTATATGGAGTAATATCAATGGGTATTTTTGTTATTTCTGTCCATGTTTGAGGTTACTCTGGTGAGATGTTCTTCCTGGAGTTGTCTGCGTTTCTGGAGTTCCTCCTCATCCTCCTCTCGGGATCTCCGTCTCCCCCCTTCAGAGCCTGAAATAGTAACAGGAAATGTCACACACCCTGGGTCCGATATGATTGTTAACACACACCTTGTCATTTGTCCGTTTAAAGCAGATCCTTTTAAGCGTTTGTGATTGGGATTTTGAAGTATTTTATTCAAAAAGAAACTGGCAACTGATAACAATTACCATTTGGTTCTATAGTCTAGCGAGAGGACTAGTCCACAAGGGCATGTCTTTCGAACTTTCAAATCGTAATGCATAACGTTTTCCCTACAGCTTTATGACAATGAATAAATGGACGAGTAATGACACCATAAGTGTGTTGGGGACGGGGGGTTGGAGAGATGAAATAAAGACAAGCAGACTAATGATAACTTGGTGTTGCAGAAACTTCATGGAAACGTTATTTCTTGTGAAATAGTTAAAAAAATTTAAAAAATTAAAATTTCAGGTTTTACCTGAAAAGCAGCTGCAACAACAAGAAAACACTCTTAGGAAAAAAAAGGAGTTCCTCAAAGGTTCCTTACACGATTAATGTCGTTAACTGAAGAACCCTTAAATGTGTCAAATACATTATTTTTCTTTTTCTAAGAGTGTGGGAGTTCTCATCTCTGTCCTTGCACAATTTTTTCGGCAACTTGTAGTGCCACTGCCTTTAAAGTTTTACAAGTGCAGAGATTAAAAACACCAGGTATATGTTTACACATGCAGTGATCAGTTCTCACCTTCAAATGAACTTGTTTAATACCTTTTGACTTCGCAACTGTCAGGTAAATACAAGTTAAACAAACCTGAATGTATTTACCAGACATACTTTAATACTGAGATGCCATTACAGTGCCTTACATAAATCTTCAACCCCCCCCTCCATTTTTCACGGTTACAGCCTGAGACTGAAACGAACTTAACTGGTATTATATGTCATGGAGCTACAAAAAATAGCCTATAATATTGAACTGGGGGATAGAAATCAATGTAAAATGAACGTTCTCCAGGTAGTGAGCAATGTTTTACTTGTAAATAATTTCGCAGACTATGTTGATTTTCTCGGCAAGTTTGTTATGTACATTCTTGACATAGTATACCAATTATTAAGTCCATTTCAGTTCCTGTTGGAAACACTACCAGTGGTGGTGAATGCATATGCAAGACACGGTATGTAGCATATAGTTTAATACATTTAATCCATGGATTCAAAGTCAAAATGAATGCATATGATTTTTTCACTTGATGAAAACTCAAGTAAGACCGAAAAGAAATTTGAGGAAACTTTTCCAAACGTGAGTACATATAATTATACGAGCAACTGCTTTTCCAGTGCATTCAACAACAACAAAAAAAAAAAAAAACAGAAGGAAAGTAAAGGGAAAGCCATCATTCTTCGTCATCCACTCCACATGTGCAGAGTTGAAAGCCTCAGTGGACTAATCCATTTAATCCATTAAAACGGGGGGAGGGAAACAGCAGCAGCAAGCCAGGAGCAAATAGGCGTATAGTGCTGACATACAGTACCTAGGGTACCACTGGATGACAGACACAGCCAGCACTCTGTCTCTATCTTAGGTACGTCTTCAGGACCAGGAGCAAGTGCCGAGGGAAATTTGGCCGATTTGACGATGTCTTCTGCAGAGCTGCTTTCGGCTGTAAAGGCAGCCGGATCTAGATTGTAAAGCAGGGGGAACTAGGATATAAGAATGAGGCTAGCCCAAAGGTTATTGTTAGTGTCAAAGATGTATACAGCAGTGGGACGGGTTTGTTAATGATCCTATTACCCACTATGCAACTTGATTTGGGTTGATCCATCAGGATTTTAACTGGAACGGTATCTCATGAACATAAGCACCTTTCATTTGAACCTTGCATTAGCGTAGAAGAGAAACCCTTCTGTCCCTACCATAATGTTTGTAGATGGGTGGCTTCCGGTACATGTTGACGCTCTGATCTGTAAGAGAAAGACAACAATGCTTTTTTATTTTTTTTATTTTTTATAACTACTTCAAAGAAAAATCTCCACCACGATGAGATCTACTAACAAGAGATCTGCCATGCATCGTCACAAGACGTGGTAGAGCGCGTAAAGCGGTTGTTATGAAACGGTGAAAAAATTCTTTCACTTTTTTTAAGACTTTTTTTAAAAGACTTTGTCCCTCCAAGATTCCCGAGTGAACGACACACACGACTCGATCATGTGAACACACAATACGGCTCGAGAACGACACACAAAGAGTGAAGCATAACGATTGTGACTACACACACACACAGGACAGGAGGAGCTGCGTAATATCCTGTACCTGGCAGATGGAAATGTTTCGGGGTCAGGGGGAGGGGGGGCGTGCTGGCCCCAGGGGAGCTTCGCCCACTGGATGGCTCGGGGCCTTGAATCAAAAAGGTCATAGGTCAATGAGGGTGGAGAGACGTTTTTAGTCTTAATGACCAAAATAAGCGAATGACTGCTTGAAGTCAATATCAGTCGCAGAAAACAATTATTAAACTCGTATGTTAGAGGAGGATGTGTGTGTTACTGCTGAATGAAATACCAAGAAGCAAACTGAAATATTCAGACATCAGTTATATGTTATTGTCAGTCAGATTTTCAATGACATATTTGTCAAAGATAACGCGTTCTTCATATAATTCTTTATAATACTTATATTATATTATTTAAATACGTCCATTTATGTACATTTATATACTGTATATAAAAAAAAAACAAGTTTAAACCAAGCGAGCTAAATGAACAAATAGGAACATGTACAGGGTAGGGGCTGCCAAAATATACCGCTGTAATCGCATACTGTGATGAGAATTAAAAAAAAAAAAAAGAAAAAAAGAACATTATACATGAATATAGTAAGCATAGACTGTATAGTAAATTTTCTAATGCCAACATTTGCATCTTTTCTTGCGTTAAAAAAAAAAAAGATTATCATACTCATAATGCAACTGTCCAGTTGAAAGCGGAAGCTGGGGCTCACCTGGCCGGTGAAAGTGCTGAGGTGAGCGAGACATGGTTGGCGTGTAACAGTGGCGGTTATAAATGGGCGAGCCGATAGAACCCTGACTTGTAGACCGCTGCAGGATGTGACCCTTCATGTCATAAAAACTCTAAACACACACACACACACACACACACACACGATTCATGTACAATCACACATCAATGATCATAAGCTGTAAACTGTTTAGTGTGTGATACTAAGCCTTAGGTACGTACATCTGCAGATGGGACTGGTGACATGGTTCTTGGTGTCTGACAGAATTCAGAAAAAAAAAAAACCTTTTTCAGACTCATATTCAGAATGGCTCATTGAATAAAATGAATTGCGGTGTTCTTTTTTTTCTAAACACACGATCACAGTGTTCAGTGTTGACAACTCTAATGCCTCTAATGACTTTTAGACCCCAGTAATGATTTAATTTAAAATAAAGAAATAAATAAAAATAGAACGCCTGTTTATACGGGTTGGTTATGGGTAAATTAGTTGGTTCCAAAAAAAAAAAAAAAAAAAAAGAACAGAGTTGAAATGAGTTAGCAACACTGGACTGGGGATGGAGATGAAAGCATGAGAAGTAAAAGGGATTCATTTACAACCCTGATGAATCAGAACGCACTGAAGGTACGATCACACATACATCGACTCGCACGATCCGAGAACGCTCATTTTTAACGAGAGCCGCGACTTCCGGCGACATGACCGACTAGATGTGGGCATGTCCAGCGACAGGACAAAGTTGAGAAACGTTGAACTTTATGCAAATTTGTCACGACTCGGTGCAGCGACTACCGCTGGTGAGTGAAGATAGTAGAGCGCACGTGATACGTGATCCGCCATGATGCCTTGGTGTCCATTTTATTTCGTGGACCGAGACAGTCTGGCGTTTGCACTTCCATGACAGATAGATGGCCACAATGGAGAGAGAAAGAGCACATGCTGCTTCTCCTTGATCTCGTAGAGTATGACGCACATATACACTGGTGAATTTTATATACAAACGCTCTCCCTCCAGAATGTTTCATTCAAGTGTTTTGTCATTAAAAGTGGAAGGCTAGTTGTGCCTTTGATAAATGTTACTATGGCGACCAGTAGTAACTTCATAGTACAGCGACTGGCGACTTGCGGCAATAAAATCACTGTATGTGTGAACGCACCTTGAGATGTATAACACACCGTATAACACTATACTGTATAAACACAGTGACTACTGACACACACAAACACACACATGCATAATGACTTATAATGGCGCTACAATGAAAGCGACTGTGACTAATAGACGATGTAAGCAGGGTAAAGCTCACACGTCTAGGTCATCTAGCTGGAGCATGACTTACTCGGTCATCTGGCATGGGGGAGCGCTCGCGCCTCAAGGTCTGAAGCTGTTAACAAAGTGTAGGGCCCAAAAGTCTGAGTCCACTACCAAGAACTGCTTTTATTTCATGAGTTATGAAAAATTAACGAGTTATATTTCGAAAAAACAACAAAGAAAAACCAAGTGTAGTGCAAACAAGAACAGCTTAAACAACTGATTTGTATCAGTAAATAATATAATAACCATATTGAATAATAGATAAACATAATTGATTATAATTAATGAAATAAGAGCAGTTCTTGTTATTGGACTCAGACTTTTGTACCCTACTGTTTAGTTAAATGGATATAGTTTGTATATATAGTGCAATTGTGTAGTGCTGTTCATACACACACTCTCTCTCACACACACGCACTCACACACACACACACAATGAAACACTGTGCTCTTGGAGTGTTACCTCTCCCACACTCTCTCGCTCCTCCATCTCGTCCAGGGAAGTGGTGTAAAGTGGCTCATAGTTGATCAGGTCAGGGCGTTCGATGTCATAAATGGCTTTGACTTTGGGAATGGCGGCGAGATCCCTATAATCAAGGATCTCATTGTCTACTTTTGCCTGGAGGAGAAACACACCGCAAACACGTACAAGAACAGACAGGGCGTGTGTATTACAACACGACTCCGATGCTAGCTCAAACATTCACGTGTACAAACTGTTCATGTATACGTCCAAAACGAAATCCATAAAACAAAACGAAAACAAGAGCACAGTTGAACCCAATCTTCCAAACTTTGCTTTTAAAGCAAACAGAGTAAAAGAGTTATAAGACAGTGAGTAATATTTTGAAACTGATTAAATCACTGTAGGATAAGATTAAGGATTAAAACACGTTAAAAATGCTGTAAATAATCAATAATCAACAATCAAGCAATATAATAATCAAAGAAAATAAACTTGTACCTCAGCAATTTGAAGACACTAGCACTATTTAAAAAAACTTATTAAAGAACATATTGTAATTTTTATTCATTTATAGCTACAATTAATGTTGTGGAATGCCCACACAGCAAGATATCACTTAGGTTACAGCAGCAATAATCGATCGTTTGGTCACGAATCTCTATTCTCTCTCTCTCTCTCTCTCTCTCTCGAAGTTAATAAGAAAAAATTAAACACATCTAAACATGTCTTCCAACCGAGCAAATGCAACGTCTGGAAGATTTTTCCATGTTGGAAAAGTTCTAGCTTTTACCTCTGATCGTTACAAACCGCTAAGACTGGAGACTCCTTCCACGAACGTTCGCTAAACGTCACCTTACAGAACACTTATCAATAATTATACATTTTTTGTGTTTATTATTATTTACGTGGAGTGTCCACCATTATACGATCCTGGGTGAGTTGTTGATATAGAAACGATAAGGTATTATTTCCCTTGCTTTTAGAGGAAAAAAAAAATAATCACCACCTTCTGACCAATCAGAATTGAGAATTGAACAGCGCTGTAGAATAAATGCACTTTTAAAAATAAAAGCAAAGTTAAAGTGAAGCATTCATACTGACATCTAGTAGGATAAAATATCGTGCATCTTTATGGTAGAGTCAATAAGTAGATGCTGTGTGGATGTACATTTGAGTGTAAGATATAAAGATATAAGTAGAAGATATAAATAAAGTGAGATGGTGTTCCAGTCTGCTTTAAGTTTTGTGTGTGTGTGGACAACACTTACATATATGGTGTGACCCGGTGAGCCAGGTATGCTTGAACCAGGTCTGGAACACACACTCTCGGACGACGAGCGTGTCGGCTGTGGAGTGAGGTGAGCACAGGTTTAGAACCAGCAACCCGCACATACACTGTCAAGGCCTGTCCACCAGTTAGACTTAATGTTAATGAAACACACACCCCAAGAATGAATGACATGATAATCATCTGAGTGATAAGCAGAAGGAACTGGTAGGATAAAAATGGTTAAATCCGTCTTTAACTGGTTTTCATACTGTATCACCACTTCGCAGGGGCGCCAAAACTTTCTTGTGTATTTGCTACGATCTCAAATAAAATACGATTCTTGCCCGAGATGGTTAACACATTTGTTAATGATTAACAGCGTCTTTGTAATCGATTAAAAGTTCTCAAATGATAGAAAATAAGGTTTAAGACTCAATAAACCAGAAGGCACCGCAACCAAGGAATTGACTTGTACTTCTGAGTCATGAGAAATCACCAAGGGTGTGGAAAAAGTAATACAGGATCCCACCCATAGCAGGAGAGTCAGCTGTGGGAGAAATACTGAATGTAATTATAAGACCGGTTGAATGAATGAGGGATGATGGCCCATGATGGAGTTATTTTCCTTTAGCTAAATACGTTTCCAGTGACATCTCGTCCAAACCTGATCCAGCAGCACGATTGATGATGCTTATGACCTGGATTCTCAGTGCCAGAGATGAACTCTATATACACCACGGGGTCCAGAAGTCTCTCAGGACTGAGGACAAGTCTGAGTCTACCACCAACAGCTTTTTTACATTTCAAATTTGATGACGTTTAAAACTAGCGCTTCTCAGTTTGTCCCACTTGTGGAATCCTTACGAATTCATTGACAGACGTGTTCCCTTTAAAAGGCCTTAAAGGACAACACCTTTAGAAGATAGAACCATTAACCAAACAAAGAACCTTTTTAGAAACTTGTGTTATGTAGGACGTCAAGGCAAGTTTGAACTGATTATTGAATAAAACTATTAGCAACAATAACACACAATGCAAGCTTACCTAAAAAAGGTTCCTCAGTGGTCTTTTGGATGGGTAAGAGGTTCTACGTTAACCGTTCCTCAGGAGCGACAAACCGAAGACATGTTCTACGTTTAAACGCCGGGTCAGGAGTGAAATGGATATTTATATATCAGTGATTTTCATTTGAAGTGCCATTTAAAGCCTTGTAACACTTAAAACATTTATAAAAATATATTGTTTACATATTGACTAAAAAAGATTTAAAAAATGTGATCCCAGGCAACAATTTTGTTCTTCCATGAGAAACAAAGTAAAGTTTATTAACAAATAGACAAAACGGGGTTTCTTAAAGTAAAATCGCAATATTATTATTATTTATAAAAAGCTAAAGGAAAAGCAAATAAAAGAAATTATTTTTCTTCATCCTATGATCTTTATGAAATACAGATGATGCAAGTTATATTCCAAATATTACAGAGCAGTGGAGGTGTTCAGGTAGCATTACATTTACATTTATTCATTTAGCAGACGCTTTTATCCAAAGCGACTTACAGAGCACATTCACACACCAATGGGAGCAGAGCATGCAAGGTGCTAGCTTGCCATCGGGGGCAACTTAGGGTTCAGTGTCTTGCCAAAGGACACTTCGGCATGGGATCACCCGGGCCGGGATTCGAACCACCAACCCTACGATTAGTGGATTAGTGGACAACCCGCTCTACCGACTGAGCCACAGCCGCCCTAGCAGGTAGCAGGGTTAAGTGAATGCTCTGGGATACTAAAATGTGCATTTTACGTAACATCCATCCATCCATCCATCCATCCATCCATCCTCTACCGCTTACTCCTTTATCAGGGTCACAGGGAACCTGGAGCCTATCCCAGGGAGCATCGGGCACAAGGCGGGGTACACCCTGGACAGGGTGCCAGTCCATCGCAGTTTACGTAACATTTCATTCCAAAAAATTATATTTGAAGTATTTTACTGATTATATTTCAGTCTAACATGTACTTTATTTAGCCATATGCACTTCTCTAACTACTGTAAAGGCTTCTATTAAGCTTTGAAGTTTGTGAACCTTCACATTAGTTCCATATCTGTAAGTATAATATCAGCAGGGAATAAATGGCAACCGAATGGTGAGATCACCATCATATAAAAAACCAAATAAACAAAAAGAAAGCTCAGTAGTGGACTCAGACTATTGAACCATGTTGTATATATAGAGACAGTGTTTTGTTGTGCAAGCGGGTGCACCTGGATGTGGCTGAATTGTTGCAAGTGTGTTGGCTAAGTGACCATCAGCATGTGCACTTGATAGGGCAGCACACACCAAAAACTCTGATAAGATAGCATTAAAGGTGCAGTTTGTAATATTTCACTATTACCATGACTTTCTATAATAACCACATAATGTCGAAGAAACTGTGATTCAGAATATGGACTAATAATTCAGAATATGAAGTTCCTTTCATTCACTTCATTCATATTAGGCTTCTGTTTAGATTTTTTTTTTCCCCCCCTGGCCCACAAATAAGCTCCACCCCTTTCTGAAAAAGAGCTAGTACATTTGGTAACTCATTGGGTACACATGATTTCAGCTGAGCGTGGGAAGTGGAAGGATTTGTGGAAATGAAAGGCTTGTTGTTATTGTTCATTTTCTTCAAACTGCAATTCTACATGCAGGCAGCAGAGGGCTGTAGAAATTACAAACTGCTTCTTTAAGCACACTTTATACACTACATGACCAGTAAAATGGTGCATGAGAATCGGGAATGTATGAAGAGCTACTTTAAATGGTTTTTACGATTAGACCACCCTGTTAAAAAAAAAAAAAAAAAAAAAAGTAATATCAATCACAATGTTATGTTGGACCTTTTCAGCCAATGGTGAGGAGAATCACACAAAGCTAGTCACAGCATCGGCGCCTGTGTTGCATCTCAATGACAAAATGCCAGTGGCGGATCATGGTTCTATGTGTGAGCATTCTGGCTAGCAATGGCGCTCCGAGCCGGGGAACATGGCGTCCGTGTGGCGCAGTCGATAGCAAATACAGTACCTGCCTTTCGGATATGGCGAGGAGAGCTAGCGACGCAGGCAACAGCTGTGGAGGAAGGCAAAGTGGAAGTTGGACAACACATCTGGGGTCTAGATATCAGGACAACCTAGATACGGAACCTTCATGTTCGGAAAACATGTATTTGACATACAAAAACATGGAGACAGGAGGACAGGATGAAGCGTGTCAGAACGGGTAAAGACATGATAAGAGGAGTCTCACCCTTTGTCTATCCTCTGTTCTTGTAGAGCTCTTGCAGCCCGGATGCCAAACGGTCGATCCTAAAATAAAAACACACACACACACACACACACACACACACACACACAGGCTGACTAAAGACTCATTAAAGACTTAAGGAACACAATAAGCAGAATCTCAGTAAACCGGAACCTCAAGAACCTGTTTGTTTAAGAAAGCTGAGAAAAAGCAACACTTTAGTGTTTTCGAGTTCATGTTATTGTTACAGTCTGACCTTGCAGGTACATCTCCTCTCCTTCAGTGAACATCTGATTACATCTGCTACAGCGAGCACAGCTGGGATGGTAGTGTCTGTCACCTGCCTAGAAATCACACACACACACACACACACACACACACAGACAGTGCATACAAGATTAGACACAAAGTTCTACTTCATACCACTTGTATTGTCATGAATCTTGGAACTTATCTTCTGTTGATCTTATTTCATACAGTGTTGAGTGAATGTCTAATATCATAAGGCATAAACAGAGCCATAAAGCCATATTAAAATGATATGGCAATTAAAATTTACGATTGGACGCTGTATTATTTTAAGCTTTACAAGTACGAGTAAAGTGTACACGCTACAACAGTAGGTTCTCTGTTAAGACTGTTAAGATAGAAACATGCAGCAGATATAAACTGAGAGTGAAAGCAGTGTAAACTATGCAACAAAAATCGGATCAAATATTGTTTTCCAACATTTAAATCAACTAAATATACATCCATCCAGCCTGGAGCCTAAGGGGGACTTGGGGACCAAGGTGGGGAACACCCTAGACTGGGTGCCAAACCATCACAGGACACAATCACACACACACACACACACACACACACACACACACTTACACTACGGACAATTTAGAAGTAGCAGTCAGCCTACAACGCATATCTTTGGACTGGGGGAGGAAACCAGAGTACCCAGAGGAAGCCCTGAAGCTGGGAGGCGGGAATCGAACCCCCAATCCTGGAGCTGCAAGGTTAACGTGCTAACCACTAAGGCACCATGCCCCCAAATAAGTACTATATAAAATATAAAACAACAAAAAAGTAATAAATGTAAACAACAACAGTACTCATATATACATTGGTATGACTTGGTCTAGGTCAAGTCGGAAAATTCAAAAAATACAATAAAGTGCTGATGAGACAGGAATTATGTTTGCTTTGTGAAATTCTTCTTCTTCTTTAAAATAAACAGCAGATTTTGATTACCGAAACCGAGCAAAATGATAAACAAAAAACCTAGCTATACACACTATAAACTAAGTAGTCAGGCCAAACAACAACAACAACAACAAAAAACCCCACAATTACCCAACGAACCCATGCGAAGGAGAAAATGGAAGATACACAAGACTTCCAGCTCAGCACTATTTATAATGCATTTGTGTACACAAGATTTGTGTGTGCATGCTAACTGCAATTCATATACAAAGTGAGTCACAATTAATGTCCATAATATTGACCATAAACCCTCAGAAATTAATATCACACCCCCATTTCTGCCTCGGCATGAACACTAAATCTGTGCTACCCCTTTTGCCACACCTTATAGAAGGTTCTAGATCCATAACTGGATTATCTGCATGCACATTGTCTTGCATTCATAGCATGCACTTAAAAAGGTCAAATCTCGCATGTTACTTCCATATCCTTGGCTTCAACTGTGGAATATCTAGAGATGATTTCTGCACATGGTCTTATTTCTGTGTACTCACCTGCCTGAAGCTCTTAGGGTACTAGGCACTGTGCCGTCTCTTAACCAAAGTGCACTTTACATGTGCTTTCATGACTCTCAGAACAGAAACACAAGAGCCTGAAGATGTATTCACTTTCAAGGAGCTCTTACATGAGAGAATGCCTCGAGTGTGAGAACTAACTCTCTCTCTCTCTCTCTCTCCCTCTCAAAGACACCACTAAGTTATTACTCATATAATTTCAGGTAAAATTGCTACAAGAAGTAAAGTAGTAAAGTACATATTCTTAAAACCACACTCATAATCACAGACACACCCATCTCTTGAGTTTGCACAAACACCGGCTTACCCACACACCACATCGCGTCTAAAGTCAGTCCTGCCGCATGGCTGGGCTCCAATTTAACCTTGAATAAAACGATTTAAAGCATGTCATGTGAAGTGTAAATGCCTGTACCTTTCTACTTAGAGTAGGAGATGCAGAGGGGTGGAGCCATCCAATACTGATAACCAATCAGAGAGCAGGTGCTTGCAAGGGTTTGTTTTCCACATTAATCAATTGGAATAAATCAACGAAAGGAACAAGGAAGAGGAAAATCATTCTACCTCCAGCACTTTGCCAGTGATGAACTGGTGGCAGGCTTCGCACCGGACTCCGAAATGGACCTGATAATCTTTCTCACAATACGGGGCGCCATCTCTGGAGACCAAACATAGTAATAACAACATAATTAGAAAAAGGAAACTAAGACGGTATTTAGGACTAAACAAACAAACAAATTAAACTGTACTGTTTTGATGACAATGTCAGATTTTGTCAGTCATCAGTGTGTTTTCATTTCATTGCGACTCACATCACAATAGAAACGTTATGTAGCCGATTTAACGTTGTTATTACATAGCAAGTATTATCAGCACCTGACACATTTCCTGTGTCCTCCATTGACCTCCTTTGTACTTTAATGAGTCTATGTTAAACATAATTATAACACAGTACTGTTGAATTCCTGAATCTGTTCAATAATGTAACTCTAATCTTGAAAAAAAAAGAATATGTGGTTGATTAGTTGATTTAGTAATGTCATTGTGGGCAAAGTGATGTGGTTTAAGAGGAATAAAACATTTTTAGGATGTGGCGTTAAAGATAAATAATCAACATCCATCCATCCATCCATATATCCACCCATGTAGCCATCCATCCATCCATCCATCCATACATCCATCCATCCATCCACCCATGTAGCCATCCTTCCATCCATCTGTCCACACATCCATCCACCCATCTGTCTATCCATGTAGCCATCCATCCCTCCTTCTGTCCATGCATCCATCTATCCCTCCATCCACCCATCTGTCTATCCATGTAGCCATCCATCTATCCATCCAACTATCCATCCATGTCTATCCATGTAGCCATCCATCCATCCATCTGTCCATACATCCATCCATCCCTCCATCCACCCATCTGTCTATCCATGTAGCCATCCATCTATCCATCCAACTATCCATCCATGTCTATCCATGTAGCCATCCTTCCAGCCATCTGTCCATACATCCATCCATCCATCCATGAATGGATGGATGCATGGACAGAAGGAGGGATGGATGGCTACATGGATAGACAGATGGGTATCTGTCTATCCATGTAGCCATCCATCCCTCCTTCTGTCCATGCATCCATCCATCCATCCATCCACCCATCTGTCTATCCATGTAGCCATCCATCTATCCATCCAACTATCCACCCATCTGTCTATCCATGTAGCCATCCATCCATCCATCTGTCCACACATCCATCCATCCATCCATCCATCCATCCATCCATCCACCCATCTGTCTATACATGTAGCCATCCATCTATCCATCCAACTATCCATCCATGTCTATCCATGTAGCCATCCTTCCATCCATCTGTCCATACATCCATCCAGCCCTCCATCCACTCATATGTGTATCTATGTAGCCAGCAGTCCATCCATCCATCCATCCATCCATCCATCCATCCATCCATCCATCCATCCACTCATCTGTCTATCTGTGTAGCCATCCATCCATCCATCTATCTATCCATGTAGCCATCTATCCATCGGTCCATGCATACATCCATCCATCCACCCATCTGTTTATGCATGTAGCCGTCCGTCAGACCGTCAGTCCATCCGTCCGTCCATCCATCCCTCAATCTATCTATCTGCTATCTGAATGTTGAGCCCAGAAAATTGACCAGGTGCTTAACCCATCTCTGAAAACCCGCCCCTTTCCCAGTGTAAATATTGACATAGCTTTTAGACACAAGTTGCTGACTCTTAATACAGCCCTGTTTTGAGTGTTTTGACCACATTGTGCAAACCTAGCAGCCTGGATAATTGAAAGTCCATGCAAGAGGTTAGAAAGTGTGTTCACGTGTGTTCACATGTGTTCACGTGTGAGCATCTTACTTGCTGATGTATTCTCCTGTCAGTACTTTGTCGCAGGCTTTACATTTAAAGCAGCCCAAATGCCACTGTTTGTCCAAAGCCAGCAAAGCCTGTCCATTCTTAATGTCTCTGCCACAACCTGCACAGGCTGGAACACACACACACACACATCACATTTCATGGACATCTGTACAGACCACGTGCTCATTCTTCAGTCTGGATATGTTATCAGAAGGTCACACATGAGAACACTAGATGGCATCAGAGTTGCACCTGATACAATATTACTCTTATCTGAGCCCTAAGGCACTATAGTTGTGTAGTTGTATAGTGCGGTGTTATAGTTATAGTTTATGTGGTGTCTCTAATGTATACCTTCGTTGTGTTCTAGCACTCTCTCTCTCTCGCTCTCTCTCTCTCTCTCTCTCTCTCTCTCTCTCTCTCTCTATATATATATATATATTTTTTATTAAAGTCCCCGTAAAGTGCCTTATTTGATGTGTTGACCTAATTTCAACTGAAACAGGAAGGAAAAATCGGGATATATCAAGTGGCTCCTCCCCCTTTTTAAACAGCCAATTGCGTTTAGCGTACCTCACAGCCCGGGCACAATTTTTATAATGTTGTCTGCAGGACACTTAAGATTCTAGAGAACATTTGATTGAACAGAAGATCTGATGCGAAGCTGAAGTGCGGAATGATGTCATCAAAATTGCTGATCCGTATTGGTGGTAGAGAGAGACTGTAAATTTTGAATGCGTATATCTTCCAAATGCGAATTTTGTCATTGTTTTGGAGTGAACTAGCTTATAGATAACCTTAAGGTGAAGATATTCGTACTAAAAGCCACAAAAACATCAATTTTTATTTCATGGGGGCTTTAAATAATAGTCTGACTTCTCACTTCTCTAAATCAAATGTTTTCCTAGATTCTTGCCTTTTAAAAGTTAGTTTGTGAGAACACTGGATTCACGTTCTGTAAGGTTTCTGATTGGTCTATTATTTTGAGATGACTAGAAAATCCATATACGAATACAAAGTGTGACATCTTGTCCTACATGGAAAGTTGCGAAAGGTACTGAGCGCTTTGGCATGTGGTTTGCAGTGTGAAGTGTGAGAAGTGTGTTTAGTGATGACTCACTGCCAGGCCCAGTAATGTGCTTGGAAGGGACAGGGGACATGGGCTCAGCACAGTACTGACACAAGCAGTCCTTTCCATTGAACGTCACTCTGTCTCCGGCAGGAAACGGTCTTCTGTGGGACAACAACAAAAGACATAAACAAAACTGTTATAATATAAGTAAAAACAGGAGCTAACTTGTCTCATGGACCTTCCACAACATGAAATATTAAACACTTTGGGATGTTAGACATTCAAGGAGGGATATTGTGTTTGCCATGAATCTGATATTCATACAAAGTCAATTCTTTTCGATAGTCGTGATGATTCGGATTTTCAGCTCTTACTTGCAGACGGTGCAGACGAAGCAGGCAGGGTGGTAGGTTCTCCCCAGTGCAGTGACCACCTCGCCTTCCACAAACTCGCCACATGTGTTACAGCGAGTGCCGTGGATCTGCTGATAGTCCAGCGTGCACAGATAATCCCCATTTTTCATGAAGAACCCGCCCTGTGATAGGTCGCAGCCACACACTAACGCGAAACACACAAACACACAACATTAAGCCTTAAATCTCATTAAGTACAGTCAGGTTTGCACAATGACACCATTTATTTTCATGCAATTTTTTTTTAAAAATCACATTTTATTTGTGACCATATGTTGTTTTTTATATGTGCTTATGTGAGAAATTGCACATGTGAACTGAAGTGAAGACATGCTAATAAATACAACCTAACATGTGACCATCAGTTAATCATGTAAAATACAGCAAAATTACATGTAAAGGATCATGTGTAAAAAAAAAAAAAAATAGGCACAGACGAATCGTGTGTGAAAAATCGTTTATGAACTGAGAAAAAAAAAAATCAAATGTGAAAATATATTAATCGTGTGTAAAACAATCATATGTGAAAAGTAGACATAAGAGGAAAAAACACATAAAAAAAACCCATGGAAAGAATCGCTTGTGGAAAATAAATGAATCACGTGTAAAGAAACTTGTAGAAAATAAATTAATCACTTGTGGAAAATAAATGAATCACGTGTAAAGAATCACTTGTGGAAAAGAAATGAATCACGTGGAAAGAATCACTTGTGGAAAAGAAATGAATCACGTGGAAAGAATCACTTGTGGAAAAGAAATGAATCACGTGTAAAGAATCACTTGTGGAAAAGAAATGAATCAAGTGAAATATGAGATCTAAAAATAAACGAATAATTAGTGAAAATAAAAGCATCGAGAAAAATTTGACCTGAAAAGAAAAGAATCACATGTAAAGAATCACTTGTGAAAATAAATAAATAAATCAATAAAAATAAAGAATCATGCGTAAAGCAATCATGTGTGGAAAAAAAACCAATATGAAGAAAACAATCATGTGAAAATAAATCATATATAAAAAGACCCCATATTCATTTCCCCCTCATCTAAGATAAACAAGTACAGAAATAAACATGTACAATGGACGTTGAGGCTAAATCCTTGATCTTTTTTGATTCTCTATTATAAAGAGGTCTCACAAGGTTACCACTTATTTAGCTACAGTGTTGGCCATTGTTCTTCAAATAGGTTTGAATAACATTCTTCCGTGTCCCCAAAATTCAGCACGCAGCTTCATCAACCAAAGTCATTAACTTGGACAAGAGCTGTATCTCTGCCGCAATGTGCTTTATATAGTACAGTTAGTGAGTCATGCATGTGAAAAGTGTGTGTGTCTGTGTGTGTGTGTATATACTGTGTATATATAATATATATATATATATATATATATATATATATATACACACACACACACACACACACACATATACATACATACACAGACAGTAAAAGTGAGTACACCCCTCATTTGTGTAAATATGTGATGATATCTTTTCATGTGACAGCGCTGAAGAAATGACACTGTGCTACAATGTAAAGTAGTGAGTGTACAGCTTGTGTAACAGTGTAAATTTACTGTCCCCTCAAAATAACTCAACACACAGACATTAATGTCTAAACTGCTGGCAACAAAAGTGAGTACTCTGCATTTGTACCAGAGGAACCCTGGAGCTTCCGGATTGTCTAAGCTTATTGTAGGAAACGACCAATTGCATGATGGAAGTGATGGGAAGTGATTTTTGGCTCTGCAGAACCGTATAAAGCAGTGGTCATCAACTCTGTTCCTGGAGATCTATTTTCCTGAAGACCTGACCATCTAATCATTGCCTCAAGAAGTTCTTGATTAACTAAAACAGGTGTTAGATTTTGAATGGAGATGATTCCTCCAGGAAGGTAGATCTCAAACAAAGAACGTAGTTACCACTAATATAAGGTGTTCCTTATGTCGCTGAAACCCTAGAGAACTGCTACTGTAACGACTTGTAGCAAGACAGCATATGTCTTCTGGAAGACAAGGAAGCAGAAGCAGATGTCCTGTTCCACCCTATGAGCATGACTCACTGCTCCAGAGTGCGATCATGAGTCAAATTCTGTGATGAAAGTATAGTGGTCAGCACAGAATTCCATCCTAAATTGATGTATCTCCGAGATTTTCCTCCAGGTGCAGTGAGATTCCACTCGGGTAAAAGAAAAAATACATCAAGAGGATAAATGTCACCGCTTGATAATGAATTTTAGGACGTCGTGACTCAAAAGAGAACGGGCGAGACAGAGATAAAGGGAAAAAGGAAGGGAGTCGTACAGAGATAACGAGCTATAGGCGTCATAGGAGACTACATTTCCTGAATCACCTACACGGTGATCCATTTCTGCCTACACAAAGATATCCAGATTGCTATCTGTATCATAATAGTATCAGGCCTCCATCTTCCAAATCCAAGGATCTGAACTTACTGCATGCATAAATGATTTTGACAGAGCCTCAGACATAAAGGAATACATTATAGTAGTACGTGCTGTACCAGGGTTAACGGAAATCATGGGTTATTGTTTTTTTTTTTTTTTTTGCAATACCTGCTCTCTTTTGAGAAGTTTTTGATGCAGTCATGTTCACAAGTCAGAAGCGTTTGGTTTCTGAGAGCAAGTGAGCACGCTGCTCTGGAAGAGTGGCTCATAGATCATTGTAACTCCTGAATCGCTCACCTTTGCATGTAAAGCATTTGATATGGAAGTGCTTGTTCTGCACTCGTAACACCTCGCCCTTGCATGGCTCGCCACACTTATAGCACTGGATGGCAGGCTTCTCCTGGCGGTGCTGAGCGTCGTGAGCATGGGTCACTGTTGAAAACACAGAAAAGGCATGTCAGTGCGTGTTTAGTCCTGTCTTGACAAGCCTCATAACGGCCTAATATGGATGCCTGAGAAATGCTGGCATCCTCAAGGATCGCCAAACACATATTTCACAAATAACAGGCGAGTTCTAAAATGCCTTCATGTCATTCATGGGGCGGCTGTGGCTCAGTCGGTAGAGCGGGTTGTCCACTAATCCACTAATCGTAGGGTTGGTGGTTCGAATCCCGGCCCGGGTGATCCCATGCCGAAGTGTCCTTGGGCAAGACACTGAACCCTAAGTTGCCCCCGATGGCAAGCTAGCACCTTGCATGCAGCTCTGCTACCATTGGTGTGTGAGTGTGTCTCATTTGTAAGTCGCTTTGGATAAAAGCGTCCGCTAAATGAATAAATGTAAATGTCATAATAGTGAGAATATGGAGTTAACAATAGGAAACTATTCCGAAATGTGAATCCCAGGAGAAATGGGTAGTCTCCTGGGTAAGTAAATACGAACCCATTTTTAATCATTAAAGTTTATGAAACATTCATTTTCCACACACACTCACGTATATAAATCCAAGAATGTCCAACGGTGACAGCCTTGGTTTAAAGTATGTATAGAGACGTAACGAGCAGATGGATCCAGCTCAAGCCTAGCCTAGGTACAGCATCTTCATAACGACAAACAGTGGATTACAACCAAGAGAATCCTGAAAGACCTTGAACCATCGCTCTCTACCGTAACACAGTAATCAATAAAGAAATGTCGGTTCTGCAATAGAAACCACTGACAACCATTTCTGATCCCCCAGGGACAGATTTCATCGCTGCATAGGCAGGCCCTAAATAACAATGCATTTTAACACGTATCTATTTGAAGTATTTGACACAGACTCCATGCACACATACACCGAATTCAATAGACTCTCACGTTCATGACCTTTGTGTATGTTTTTAACGATGTCCTGTTCATCATCACACTCACATAACATGGCTTTTGAAGCCTCTGTTCATAAATATTCATCAGCACATTCATCTCACCCGTCGTGAGCCACACCCCCCACGCCGTCTCAGCCCAAACAAAGCCTCAGCATGGAGCATTACAAGAGGATGTGACCCTATCTCGCTCTGCCAGACACAGTGTGCAATTTAACGCTCATCCAAATCCATTAGCACATAGCAAGAGATTATGAAAACGACTACACTTTTATGAAATGTAATACAGCAACAGCACTCCATTAAGTCGAGATCTTTCTAGGTTCAGTACACAAGCAACGACGTTGGCTTTTTAAACTGCCATAACAAAAATATTCAGCATGAGCGTTATTACTTTAAGTCGCTTTAAGTCTCAAATTTGATTGGTCAGGAGATCTAACAGTACTTCCAGCTGCAATTGAACTAACACGTTGATATCTGTGTCTTATATTTCATCGTTTCTGTCTTAGAACGAATACATTTTTATTCAAAATAAAAACCTGCCCAGCATGTTATTTAACAAAGAACAAATGGATTATTGCTTATATAGTGAGATTGTCTGTAAGGAGTCTCCAGTGTCACTGTAAGCTTCAGAGACAGTAGTCAGCGGCCAGTGTGAGTTATTCAGTCCCTACAGGATTTCACAGAAATCTTTTTGTGAATTTTTTTTTTGCAGCCAAAAATGTATTTATTTATTTATTTATTTTTGCAGAAAGCACCTTGAATTTGCAAAATCACAATTGCAGTGTTGGTAAACAAGACGTTTTATCTGTACTCATGTTTGACGGACGTGAATCGAAGAGGGCTTTAGATGAATGTGCGCCGTGACGATGTCTCACGACGCCTCTTGGTCCAAATCTGCAGAAAATCCGCGTTAATTTTGAAAAATTGCAAGATCCTCCGAATACTACAGAGTTTGCTGGATTTTGATGGAGGGAAATGCTAGAGAGAGAGAGAGAGAGAGAGAGAGAGAGAGAAAAGATGTGAGGAAACGACTGTTTGTAGCTGCTAGAATAGCATAACGTCGTATTTTATTCCTTTAATACATGCAAGATGATTCCAAAAAAATGAAAATGAAGTGAACAAAAAAAAGGTCGTCATTTTTAGGTTCCAGGAATATTAGTGTTTGGTTCGGGTTTGGTGGATCTGATGCAGAAACAGCTACAGGATATGCTGTAAATACTTATATTAGTGAATTTATAGATGTACGTGTGAGAGAGAGAGAGAGAGAGAGAGAGAGAGAAATGGTTTAGTGAGACAATCTTCTGCCTCTTTTCACCAGCAATCAGTCTGACCTCATTTAAAATATGTTGAAAAAGTAACCTCGACCAAAAACAAAGAATGCTATAAGCAGAACTTTGCTCCTGTCATGCTCCACTGTCCATCCATTGCTGAGTCATCCTCATCCTCATTCAACCCAGAGGCACGCTTGTTTTAAACCGACACACTCGGACAGCCTGTGTGTTTTACCGGGTGTGTGTCGACGAGATGTTCAAATGGCCATTTTGTCTAAAAGAGGCCGTCACAGGACAGCCGACAATGGACTGCACCTCTAAGGAGGGTGTGTTTCCATGGTTACGGCCGAGGGCCACCCCACGAGTGTGTGCGTCCCATTTAAAACCGCAGCACTGCAGCGCAGCATCTCTAACATTGCTTCAATCACTCAGTCGGTCAGGATTTCTTATTAATAGATGACTTTATATCTCCGGAGCATAAACTCAAAACCATTTAAAACCACTGAACTTAAAACCATTCAGGAGCAAAATCATATGAATGACAACTTGATGAAAATTGTGCTGTTGTTTTTTTTTGTTTGTTTGTTTTAAATAAATTTAATTTGAAAGACATGAAGCAGCACTGCAGTATCGTCACTGACCATCACGTCTAACTGCTCGTGAAGTGAGCCACCTTCCTCACCGTCACTCCAAAGATCCTGAACAAACGCATCATCTAGGAGGTTCTTTAGAAAGTGGCAACACATAAAAACAGCTGGATAAAGACTTCATGACAATCAGTGCTTATCTGACACACACACACACACACACACACACACACACATCACCTTTCTTCTTGACCATGACCATCAGCCGTGAGATGAAACCTGAAGGTTAATCCGTCCCGAAGCTTCAGTTATAGCATCAGAATAGAAATCGAGGAAATAAAAGATATGAATCAGGGACGTGTGAACGAGACTGTGGGCATAAATGCAATGTGCTTCCACTCGACTCCCCGTGCTTCTCTCTCTCTTCTCCCTCCCCCCATCAGTCCATCCCCTCCCCCCCGCTCTCTCTCTCTCCCTCATCCCACTATGGGCTCACCCATCTCTCTCTGCAGTATCAGGGTTGCAGGGGCTGCCATGTGACAAGACCAGAATATGCCACACAGATACACTCCTCTTAAAGGGCACACACATATGGAGCTTAGAAACTGACATCCATATCTTACACATCTTCAAATTTTATATTCGAGTCATACACATGCCACATTAATGAATCATTTTCTTTTGGTAGTGTGTTTAAACAGTTGACATTACGCCAATGTTTATGTTTGTTCGGAATGTGCTTGAGGGAAGCTTTGCATTTAAACATCTGAAATGATTGAGATGAGAGAAAAAATTAAATAAACATTAATTAATAATCAGGACCTTAACAGTACAGTGGTAGCTCAGTGGTTAACTAGATGTTGAACGATTGCTTGGACGGTTGTGGGATCAAATCCTAGCAATGCCAAGCTGTCACTCATGGGCCCTTCAGCAAGGCCCTTAACCCTCGACTGCTCAATTGTATAAATGCTGTAAATACAAATCTAAAAAAGAAATAAATTCCCCAAGAGTACAGGTTTTATGTAAATTAGGTCAAAGTTGAAGCATAAGGAAAGACAAAGTTGAACCATGGGAAAAGCAGACACTTCCAGATGTGGAGTAGATTTAAGTAAATTCATCTACCCAAGTTTTTATATTCAACTCACAGCTAAATTCTTATTAATCAGTAACGTGGTATGCCTCACACCTCCAGGGTTGGGGGTTCGAATCCTGTCTGCATGCTCTCCCTGTGCGTCGGGGGTTTCCTCCGGGTACTCCATGTTTCCTCCCCCAGTCCAAAGACATGCTCTGTAGGCTGAGTGGCATTTCCAAATTATCCATAGTGTGTGAATGTGTGTGCCATTGTGCCCTGCGATGGATGTGCACCCCTTCCAGGGTGTCCCATGCCTTGAGCCCCAAGTTCACTGGGATAGGCCTCAGGTTTTCCGCAAGCTAGTGTTGGATACGCGGTATAGAATATGGACGCATGGATCTAGTAAGGACTGAGTGTTTAACATCATTGTAGAAAACTCGATTTATTTCTAGGGGTGGATGCACAAATTTGTACAACCACAAGAAGGTATTATTATATTTGTAGATTAATAATATATAGGCTTGGGCGGCTGTGGCTCAGTCGGTAGAGCGGGTTGTCCACTAATCCACCAACCGTGGGGTTGGCGGTTCGAATCCCGGCCCGGGTGATCCCATGCCGAAGTGTCCTTGGGCAAGACACTGAACCCTAAGTTGCCCCCAATGGCAAGCTAGCACCTTGCATGCAGCTCTGCTACCATTGGTGTGTGAATGTGCTCTCATTAGTAAGTCGCTTGTAAATGTAAAAATGATATTTCTGTAAAGCTGCTTTGAGACAATGTACCATTGTAAAAAGCGCTATACAAATTGATAAATTATTATTATTATTATTATTATAAGAATGTTCATATGAATATTATGCATTTCAGCAGATAGAGGCAAGTGTCATTATAATACTTCATAAAAGGATGGGTTGATGTATTAGGCCATTAAAGTCAAGCACGTACGTCTTTTAAAGAAGGTCATGTTTTGTGCTGAATCCTTTACAGCTCACGATACATTATGAACAACGTGATTTGTATTTTTTGCCGTGCATAATAATGAATAATTGAAAAATCATGACTCAACACTGTTTACAGAACATGGATCCATTTCGAAGTAAGGCTTCGGGAACTTCCAAACTGTTCCATTAGCTGAACTCACGACTTCAACGGTCTCACCCTCAGCGCTTCACGGAACGATTGCATCATTTGTGCATTTGGAGAGAGAGAGAGTGAGAGAGAGAGTGTAGCTCCTGTACTCATTACATACAAATCGTGTTAAAAAAAAAAAAAAAAACAACAATCTTTTTGTACATAATGTAAAAACATTAAGGTTTAGTTTAGCACCTTGTGACCATTCGTAAAACACCTCTTCCAAGTTGCAATTCAAACCCAATCACTTTATCGATGTGCCAGAGATTTCTACAGCAACTTGAACCGTTCCCTGACGACTAATATTTAAAATGCGTACGTCATGATTTATGGCCTTTGATTATTTTACTTCCTAAACATGGCGGTGGTTTTTCTCCTGCACACTGATTGCAAGGTTATATAACTTGCTCTTTCATAAGCACCTCATATACCATATAGGAGCCAGTATAATTAATCACTTCGATCCTGTTAATAACAGTCTGGTTGTTGTTAAATTCACTTTCATAATCTCCCCAAGTCCATTGCGGAGTAAACTGTAATAATGCGAGACATGGAGCGAAGATGTTAAAATGATTCACAGTAGATGTGCATGCAAGAAGAACGCAGCAAGTTGAAAATAGGAGTTCACAGTACAAATCAATAGCTCAAAAATAAAGAAGCTATTTTTCTGGAACACAAACCAAAATATCTGAAAACACACGCTAACGGTGTCGGTTTATAAGATTTTCGGTGGACTTGAATGCTAATACCCAAGGGGGCAATGGATTGATGGGCGTACCACCATCATGGACCACCGTGTTTACATGCAATGCAATGAGGTTCAACAAACCACATGAATTAATAAGTGACATTCGAAAGAGATGGAACGGTGGCATCGTTACCTCACAAATCCAGAGATCCTGAATTACTGTTTGTGTAGTGTTTCGCATGTTCTCACGGTGTCTGAAAGGGTTTCCTCCGCCCTCCCAAAAACACGCCCGAGGTCGACCATCTACTCTGAATTATCCCTAGTTGTGGATGAACATATGCATGGGACATTGTTATAGACTTACCATATTACTGTCAGTGTGGAGTTCTCAAAGTTCTCACCCTGTGTCCATTTGGGATCCCTCGAGGTTCTTGTTCGACTGAAATGGTGGGGTGGGCCGTCTATTCAAAAATAGCCCTTGGTTTGTCATCATCTTGTCAGAGGTACATCTGCAACTACGTTTTCCACCACATTAAATTCGTCAGGATTCTTAGTGGTTTCCCGATAACGTAAAAAAAAAAAATACCCGTTTTAAGTGATAACAGGAAATAACGTGTTTCACAGAGACATTAACTGTAAACGAATAAAACACCATGTCATGACCTGTCCTTTAATGCAGTGGTTTTCAAAGTGCCACCAGGGGGCGCCAGGGGGGCCTCAACAATTGTGTGAAAAATAAATTCTCTCTCTCAGACAACCACAGAGACACACAATCAATTCCTTAATGTATTGTAATGTAAATATGTAAGATGTAATTATTAATAAAAACTGGGATAAATTCAGAAGTCTGTATTTTTAATGTGTTTTAAAGACAACTTGCAAAAGGGGGGCCTCGGTCAAATGTTAATGCCATTTGTGGGGCCTTGCCCTGGAAAAGTTTGGGAACCCCTGCTTTAATGAATAAATAAGTGTAATGTAATTGTTGAGAAATTGCTGTGGTATAAGAGGAATAACACACTTGCCGTTATAGGAAGATAATTCACATCAGATGGTAACGGTAACTCCGGCAATTCCATTCCAATCAGATTCAAAAGGGTTACCTGCCGACTATTCTTCCACTACCACAGATTATACCAATAAATCGCTAAGTCATACACGAATTTGATTCAGATTGGCCTGAGTTGGTTTACTCTGTTCTGATCGAGATATTTTCATTCTAATGAAGCTATTAATCAGATCTTTAATAGCGAAAAATGGCTGCATGTAAATGTACCCACTTATAAACAAGGTACAATAGACATACAGTATAATGCAAAGCCTCATCAGCAACAATGTGAATAAAATGCAGACTACAGCAATACCAGCTAGAGTAAAGTGCACAGAATCATTGATCAAAATAGTTTAAGTTGGCAGAGAGGGATGAAGATGGAGCCAGAGATGGAGAAACCTAGCCCAAGAGCTTAAGAGTCTATGCTGTACTCAGCACAAAAACCTTGGCACAATACTGAAAGCTAATTGTAGGTAGAGGATGGGTAGGATGAACTGTCTGACTTTGTAGATCATGCATGAACACACGGTTGCCAGGATTGTGGTTTTAGGCCAAATTGGGATAGTCTGTGACCATCAAGTTCTTGCTTGAAAGCAAATAATGGGAATTAAATTAAATCTAATTCCACACGCATAGGCTATGGCAAACAGAGGGAAAGTCTAAGTGCAGATGGTGTAGCTATGATGTGCAGAACCATTTCTGTTGTAAAAAAAAAATGAAATGAAAAGAAGATCCTGTACCAGGAGATGATAAAAAGGTGCAGTGCAAATCAGAAATGCGTGCACACCACGGTGCAAAGACTGACTGGGATTAAAAGAAAGAAGAAAAAAAAAAAAAAAAAAAAAAAAAAAAAAAAAAAAAAAAAAAAAAAAAAAGCTCCCTTTTAGAGTGCGTAAACTTTTTGGGATAGTTTCAAGTCTGTGTGTGGTTTTTGAGAAGTAGTCTGGATGGAAATTTGGCTGACCCTTCATAAAGAACACTTTCAAGAAG
Organism: Noturus placidus; assembly: GCA_022414735.1. NCBI lineage: Eukaryota > Metazoa > Chordata > Actinopteri > Siluriformes > Ictaluridae > Noturus > Noturus placidus. The sequence goes on from JAFFST010054143.1 coordinate 180,858, forward strand.
TTGAGCCAAGTACTTGGAACCATTCCTCACCATACCTGTAGCCAAATATGTTCTATATCCCATGAACCCTGGGTGCGAGGCCGGAATACATCTAGAGCAGATAGCCAGACAGAACGTACTGTTTGAGTGCCCCTGAGGCTGCATCACGAACTCTTTACCTTCCTTTAAGAGAATTACATCCGAGATCTCTACGATTATCTACGAATAGATAATGCCGACACGAAAATATTTCCCCGGGCTTGATCGTTGTGATACTGTGAAAACTTTCCACACGCCTGGCTTATTCTGGCTCTAGGACCATTGCCAATCCTTGTTTAGATTTATTCTTTCATTTTACTCATCCATCATGATAAGGTCAGACCTGAGCCAGTATTTCGAATTAGAATATAATAAATAATTTATAGTTAAAAGCTGGGAGTAACAATGTGTTATAAAAGTCTTCAGCATGACTCATAGTGAGGAGTAGGACTTGACCTGAGGAGTAAACCACTCGACCAATGCCCTACATACTCACCTATTTACGAATACTTTGTGCATTGATTTCATTCTTATGCTAAAGCGTAGGAGTAAATGCCCTGCCTTCTAAGAACTTTAACGCGGCAGAAGAGTATTTAAGCGCAATCTCTGGTTCGTGCAACGTAACTATTGATGTTTTCCCAGATCTGATTTAGAAACACAATTACATGTACAAGGCTAAACAGATTAAACAGCCATCCATTAGTGAAGATATAAGCTTTAATGCTTTGGTCTGGACTTCTGAGCATTACATGTGGTTTGACGTGTCAGAGGATACGGCCATGAACGATTACGCCACGCCTTTATTTTCCACATCTGCTTCTTTCGTCTCATTACCAGCTTCAACAATGGACTCTTGGTACAGTTTGAAGCACTTAGAGGCCTTTACATCTTTTTAACCAAGAGGCTCTGGTTCTCCATATCCACACACATACACATGACATGACATACATTTTAGTCTGGGGCGGCTGTGGCTCAGTCGGTAGAGCGGGTTGTCCACTAAT
>JAFFST010054143.1:181916-197913 GCA_022414735.1 Noturus placidus
GCTCTGCTACCATTGGTGTGTGAGTGTGTCTCATTTGTAAGTCGCTTTGGATAAAAGCGTCTGCTAAATATGTAAATGTAAAACGCAGTGTTAAATGAGGAAAACACTGTTATAGTGTAGAAAATAATCAACGATTGGATTATTACGACCTAAAAAAAAAAAAAAAAAAAAAAAAAAAAAAAAAAACAACCCAAAAACAAGTTGTCCTAGAACCAAGAAACTGGAATTCATCGTTTTATTTCATGGTGTTGACAAGACTCCATTAAAGGCAAAGCTGAAAACGACAAAATGACAACTAAACGGTGCACTAAAACTTCCAGTAATACAGCTCAGCCACTGCAGCGTATCAGCTACCGGAGACACACGCTTACTCTTCCTGTTTTTATACGGCAACATCTCTTCTGTCCAAATCATTGGTTAGACATCAATAAGAAGTTGTTTCACTAAATTTCCGGGTGTATGTAGTACATACATTTGCAGTAACTCACCAATTAAACAATCCGAAGCCGATCTACCGACGTTCACATTAGCGACGGACGTATATATGTAAACGTGCACAAATTTAAGAGCTCTTTTTCAGAACTAACTGGAGATCAAGGAAACCATATTTCCTAGGGAAATGTTCCTGCAAACGATTTATGAATAAATTAATTTGCATCCGGGGCGCACGGTGGCTTAGTGGTTAGCACGTCCGCCTCACACCTCCAGAGTCCTGGGTTCGAGTCCCGCCAGGGCCATGTGTGTGCGGCGTTTGCATGTTCTCCCCGTGTGTCGGGGGTTTCCTCCGGATACTCCGGTTTCCTCCCCCAGTCCAAAGGCATGCATGGTAGGCTGATGGGTGTGTCTAAAGTGTCCGTAGTGTGTGTGAGAGTGTATGTGATTGTGCCATGTGATGGACTGGCACTCTGTCCAGGGTGTACCCCGCCTTGTGCCCGATGCCTCCTGAAAAGGAGTAAGCGGTTGAAGATGGATGGATGGATGGATAAATTTGCATCCAGTTTGACAAACAAGGCTCAATATGTCCATTTCGGTAACCCGGTAGTTGTAATACGAATGAAAAGTGTTGTTTCTCGTGCTGTTCCACTACATTAACCGCACGTAGGGAGCAACGAGGAGAGGAAACGAGGGTCACCGGGGATGCTACGTTTAGATTCGATCATTTTCCATCACATGGGAGACTGAGAAACTAGGCATGACTTCTGCGCTATAATCTCCAGCTGGCACGCATATTATCTTAGCACTATCAAACACAGTTAATACTCCAAGAAAGGAGTCCCTTATGAGTGCTCATGTTTCAGCCTAGCTCACTATGGACTCCGTTCAATCAGCTAGCATCAATCCCACTGCAGAGATTTAGGGACAGCTCCTAAACAACAGGGAATACACTCAAACACTAAACAACGAAGACAGACAGACACACACACACACACACACACACACACACATGTGCTCGTCAAGGTCAGACTCTCATACACACGTTCACAGCATTTCCCAGAAGCCTTACCATCAAGTCCGAAGCATGAGGTGATTTTTTGGGCGTAGTTGCACAAGCCATCGTAAGCAGGCTGCTGCACTGTACTCCTTTCAACCATCTCTGCTGAGACATAAACACAGAGAGCGCTCGCTCCCACTCACGCACTCCCAGGACGGCCTTGGCAGGACATTCTGAGCATCCGTACTCATCAATAATTCAGCCACGAACGCGCACACACACACACACACTCAGAAAAGTGCTGAAATAGAGCGTCCTTGCTGTATGTGTTCTAGTGGCAGAAACGTACAGGTAGTGAAGAGCAGGTTGGTGCAGAGGAAGGGCGGGGCTTTAACAGGAAGAACACTGCTAATGCTAGGATATTGACCCACCTCCTTACACACAGTTATGGTCAGCAATAAACAAGGCGATTGAAAAATCCAATCTGGATCAGCATTCAATTCAAACTCATTTATCACATACATATTGGGATAAGGAATCAAAAGTAATTGGACAAACTAACAATCATGAATTACATTGTTATTTTTAATACTTGGTTGCAAATCCTTAGTAGTTGATGACTGCCCGAAGTCTGGAACCCATAGATGTACATCATCAGACGCTGGGTTTGTATGGTCGGTCTTCACTTCTTGCTCGCTCTTGAGGGGATTTTGTCTTTAGCACGTGAAATAAAAGTGTACCAAATACTATCACGTTTGGTCAGACCGATCTCTGCGATGGGTTTGTTTGGATTTTCAGCCTGTTGATGACGTGCTTTACTGGCAGTGACAGCTCTATGGACTTGATATTGAAAGTCAACAACAGATTCCAAATTCAAACGCCACACTTGCAAGTAAGCAGATAAAAAGTCTAGATTTAAATTTTATGTGAGGGGAATAACACATGCACGCAGACTCGTACTGGAGACGTTTCTCCTGGAGCAAGGTACATCAAACAACTGAGGTTTGGGACGGTCCATCTGGCCCTTGTCTTTGCCAGTTAGATTTCTCAACCATCAGGATGGCACAAGAGCAAGTGGCTCTCATCTCCTTGTGCGGAATATCTTCAGTACACCTACCCACAACTAGTCTCGCTGAACAAGCCATCTTCCAGGCTGGACAACGGCATGACGGGAGCCCTGTTGAGACCACCAATTGGACAGGGTTCATACAAACACTTACATATATAACTAATGTTTTTTAGTTTCCCATATCATATTCCAGAAGTGATACAAATATGGATCTCGTGTAGTCTTTAACCTACAGAATGGTTTATCTAACTGAATAAAAGAAATATACCCGTATTTTCCGCACTATAAGGCGCACCTAAAAGCCTTCAATCTTCTCAAAAATCGTTCGTGCGCCTAATAATCCAGTGCGCCTTATGTGTGGACGGAGTTCCAAAATCTGTAAAAATGTTGTGCGACTTTGGTTGGCATAACAACTGTATGCGCTATACAAATTGATAAAAAAAGCGCTATACAAATTGATAATTATTATGCGCCTTATAAGCCCTTATACGTCAAGTACAGAAATAGACCCCGTAATTTAGACCGCGCCTTATAGTGCGGAAAATACGGTATATAAAAAAATATTCACAAAAATACAGACTTCTTGGAGAAAACGAACATTTTAATTGGGACGGAAAGTATATACGAAACTCTTTTGTTTTGTTTTAAACATACAAAATAGATGAAAGGTGCAACAAGATGTGTTTGACGTTGGATCACAGCGTACAGTATGTCAGTGGGGGCTGTAAGAGTGCAACTCCCTTCCAATACACAGTCATCCCTACTAATGGACTAAGATTGTGAGCATGCAACGCTCATTGCTGCATCACGGCAGTGACATCAGTCATCGTATACGTCAATCTGATGCAATGTCGTGGGCTACATTTTTGACAAAAACTGCCACCGAAAAAAAAGCGTCAAGCAGAACAGTGAGTGGTCTGAGAGAATGAAAACCAGACAAAACACATACCGAACATTAATAAAATGGAGTTTGGTGGCTTTTCTTCTTAAGACTACTCACAAAACATCACCAGTAAAATGAAAATACATCATTAAGTGTAAGACTCAAACCGCCGACAGGGCATAAATGCCGTCTTCCACGGCACGCAAGTAAGGCATAGGTCACATCTATTCATGTGTTAATAATCAGTTATGAGATTCCATTATATTTAACGTTGAGAAACATTTCCGGGTCACATTTTGTGCATCAAATCAAGAAAAACGCAGGTTTTTTTTTTGGCAGGCAGCACAATTTTAGCTAAACTAGAAAAAATTCTCTAATATTTTCCTCACAGCCATAATACAAATACATTCAAAGCGTAGTGCTTCGTATGCTGGTTAAATAGGTCTTAAAAGCAGCAAGCTATTTGGAATGAATAAAGAACTTGAACGTACTGTAACTGCATCTGAATTCGGAAGTCAATAATGAGGTGCCGAGGTGCCTAGTGTCCCATCCCCCCCCCCCCTCAAAAAATGGAGATTATCTTTTTTTGCCCTATGCATCAATGCCTAGTCGCTGCTGCATTAACTGTCAACCGAGAAGGTAAAAAGCATGGCCAAAAAAATAAATAAAATGATGGAAACAAAGAGGGGATACTTTCCTTTCTTTCTAGAAAGAGTGTGCATGCATTTTACATCACTGTACACACACACACACACACACACACACACACACACACACACAGGATTAGAGAAAACCTCTTATGAACTTTTATGGTATAAAATGTGCAAGATCAAGAAACAAGCCACTTAACATGACAGGACTTTGGTACTAAATGACAGAAAAATTCAAATAAAAGCCTTGTATAAGTACGATATATGTACAACATAAATAGGACAACGTTGTCTACCGTGAACGTGCAATTTAATTCTAGAATCAACTGAAGGTTTGACTAATTGGATCCATTTGCAACGGAGAATATATTCTCAAAGTTTAAATGAAAATAAAATTCCAAGCAAACGAGCTTAAATAGGCATGTGCTGGTAATCGCATGTTTACTCACGTTTGGGGTTTAGCTTCCGCTATACATTAGAACATCTAATGTTTGGGAAATTCCAAAGTGATGGCAGGATTAAAGACCGAGACCTGACCTTTACTCCAGGAGCACTAACGTCAGCCAAAAATGCTGTCTGCATTGCTGTGGTAGAAGAGGAATAAAACATTTCCGGGCATGCTGTTGCTAAGCGCTAACCATCGTATCTATGATTATTTTGCTAACACAGCACGCCCTGATATGTTCTAATCCTTACATAGTGAAGAACTGATTATCGACACATGCCTAGATCAAAAGTTACAGGAGAAGGGAGGAAAAAACAACAACAACATAGGTCTTAACTGTTTCACGAATCCAGCTGTATAGGAAATGGACCATTTCAGCATTGTAAACCTCGGTTTATGCATTGAACAGAAAAACTAAATGTCTACCGGATAACACTTGCTGGTGTATGTTTCAATACAGCTGATAAGGGGGAAAAAAATAAATAAATCTGATACGCCAGAGGTTCTGAAATAATACTGAAATCAATCAGAGGAGCAAGATTCTTGAATTCTCTAAAATTAAAAAAAAAAATAAAAAAACAGCGTTCACTTACCTACAATAAATAATGTATAAGAGTGACAAGAACAGCTCGATCCTAGCGAAGTACGAGGCGCACACACACGACATAAATTAACATACATATGTAAGGCAATGAAGAGGTTAAACCCCTAAAAATGAAAAGGTTTCCAAATGCTGTCATGAACGTGACGGCGCGGTTCTCCGAGGACGCTCCAGTGAAATCCGATTTCTGATGTGCAAACGCGCTCAGTCCCATTTGAACATTCAGAGTCCATGTTAGTTTTTTTTTTTTTTTTTTGTTATAGATGAAAGAGGGATCAGGACTGAGAAAAGGAATGGGTTTTTTTTTTAAGCACAGTTCGATTTCTGATCCTGAGTTCTCAAAATATCAACATTACAGATAATGGTTTAGGTTGCATATGCACTGTTGGATACATAGTCCGTTCATTTGGTATCATGTCTCCTACAAGAACAATAATATAAGCACAGTATCCGTTACTGGAACAACAGCTTATTAAAATTAAATTTTACACACAATTTTATTTTAAAGAAAAAGCTCAGAGCTTGCTTTTTTTTTTTAAATTAGCATATCTAATTAACGGTTCAATTTTGACATTACGTAAAAAAATTTTAAGCTCTTACAGAACTAATATGTTTCGGACAAGAATAAATAAGTGCGTCTTATTGTCCGAGGTGAAACAAACACGGAGTGGGTTTAAAATTTTTTTTTTTTTTTTTTTAAATTAAAATCTGTAAGTCAGCAGGTTCATGTGCAAAGCCAGATGGAACATGAACAAAACAATATACCAGAGGAACAATAAAAGGTCAGTTAAAAAAAACAAAAACATAAAATGGCAAAATGCACAAACAGAAGAGGAATAGGTGATTTGGATGAATCGAAAGAAGGATAAAGCACAAGAATATGCACCAGTGCTACTACGATCGCTTTTCCCAAATCACACCTGTGCACGTTTTTGACCTGTGAGCTTTTATCCTCCATCCTGATCTCCCTCTGGATCTTCTTCGGCAAGAGCTTGATCTGAAGGATGATTGGGATTCAGTTAGTGGTTCCTGTGCCAGCCGCCCGCTCTGTGTCTAGTCTGTGCTGAAATGAAGCATGTGTCCACGAGCTCAGGGGGACGAAGACGCAGAAGCGTGGAACTTTACAAACGCGATGGCTGCCAGCTCCTTACAGAACTCCTCCAGGATGATGACTCCCTCCAGCAAAGTCACGTGATCAACACTGAAGGGGAAAAAAGCCCATACATACATATATACAGTATATATATATATATATATATATATATATATATATATATATATATATATATATATGTGTGTGTGTGTGTGTGTGTGTGTGTGTGTGTGTGTATGCGCTCATGTGCATGCAATGTATGACATGATAAACTGTCTGATGTGGAAGCCCAAACTAAAACGAAACCTAATTTTGATGTCTGTCTATACTTCTTATATTTATGCCAGCCTCCCCTGGAAATCTGGTCTACCTCGATCCTTCTGGTTCCATCCCGAGCAGCCTCTTCCTCACTAGCAGCAGCTTCGGGTTGAAATCTGGAATTCGGTGGATCCTCAACATCAAGTCTCCTACCACCTGACCCCAGAAGTTTAAATAAATAAATAAAAACCGCCATGAGGAAGCATGAGCTTAGCAAGTCTCACTAGCACCATTTAGATTTAAACGCAAATACACAAAAACAACGCCACAAACGGAAGGGCGGAGGCTCAGAGAAACAACAATACCCTGACAATGACGGAGAAGAGGGATCTACAGCCTGGTGCCAGATTGATGTAGGGGTCCAGCAAATACTCGTGCAAGTGAGGATGGGGCATCAAGGATAGCTTCGATAACACTGACGTGACCTGTAAGTTGACATCGTACGGCTAGGGAGAAGAGAAAGAGAGAGATAGAAGAGAGGGTCAGCTTAAAACGGCTACAGTGCAAATCGGAAAAAAAACATTTGCACACTAAAAGAATTCCTTGAGTTCAAACTAGTAACCTTAGACCGGGTATCATCACTGAGAAGACCATCACGAGAGAACATACCTTCTTAAATGTATTGTACAGGTGCATCTAAAAAAATTTAGAGCGTGGAAAAGTTCATTTCTTCCCGTAATTGAACTCAAAATGTGGAACTTTTTGTGTTTTAATCTCGATGATTACGGCTTCGAGCTCACGGAAATCAAGACTCCAGTATCTCAAAACATTCGAATAAAGAATTTATAATACACAATGTCGACCTGAGAAGAGCTCTAAATCAGCGAATTAACTCAAAAGACCTGCAAACTTTTCCTGAGGCTTTAATCTCTCAGTCTGTTTCAGTACACACAACAACAATCACGGGGAAGATGAAAGTCAATGTTGCATTTCATTTGGAAATCAAGGTCCCAGAGTCTGGAGGAAGAGTGCAGAGGCACAGAACCCAAGCTGCTTGAAGTCCAGTGTGAACTTTCCACATAATCTGACACACGTTCAACTCCTTAAAGGATTCCCGTCTTCAGGATGACGGTCGAAATTTTGCAGTTTCGGCCCTGTTGTAGAATAATGGACTCCACCGGAAAGCACATAAAGCAGTATGCCTTTAGTAGACCACTCCTGTCCACTCCCAGAGGAATTTTGACCACTCCTGCCCACTCCTGTCCACTCCCAGAGGAATTTTAAGACTACAGCTAAAGCCTATTTGGTCCACACCAATAAATACATGCACACAGTAAAATGTTTTTAAGGTATAAAGAAAATAAATAAATTAATAAGCATCAACATAAAGGAAAAAAAAAAGTATAACCCTACCTGGTCTAGGATACGTCCCATTCTGTCAAACAACACTTTAAGGAAGTGTCCCTCGAAAAAGGGAATGTCCAGGTTACACTTCTCAATAGGCTTAGGGCTGCTGCGCCAGTCCCACCTCTGGCAGATGCCACAGTAATCTCGGAACTGCACACACACACACGCTTAAAATGTACCTCTTCATTCACCATCACGTTTCCTTTGTCTTGGGCTGTTAATTATTTTTCTTTGCTTATCTTTGCCCCACAAGTCGTTGTTCTAATCATAACGATCATTATTCGGTCAGATTGTGATTAAAGTCCGTTCCAGACGTACACGCAGGACCTTATTTGTTTAGACGATGCGTGTAAATTCAGTACAAATGCGAGAACTAAAGCGAAGGATGTTTCACGCCTCACCTGTCTGTGCGCATCTCTCAGGTACGTGTCGTAGCCAGTGCCTTCAACCTGATAAGACGATTTGGCTTCGTCCGGAACCAAGCACAAGAAACTGAGCAAAAGCCAAGGAGACAAGGGGATCGTCAGCCATATTAAGTTCATATTAAATGTGCTTTTCGTAAAAACAACCAGCCGCTCCACATAAGCGAAAACTAAAACATATAAACGAACAAAAAAAATAAAAATAAAAATGTTCTGTTGCTTAATTAAAAAAGGCAAAAAATGTGTAATCGTGTTTGGTATTCGCTGTTCGTGCACAAGCAGATCACGATGTTCACTCACAGACCTGTTCACGATTTTGTGGACCTCGGTTTTTCCATCGGGCTTTGCGTGCTCCGCGCTCGGTGGAGGTGAGCAGCTCAGCCAATCGGGGCTGGACAGCCTGGGATCTGGAGACAGGTCGGAGAACAGTGGGTCCTCTTCCAAATCACTATACGGAAGCAGGGAACAGCAGATGTTATTCGTACGAACCCTTCGATGAACAATAAAGTCGTTCGCTTGAGAGCGTTTCGCAAATCAGCAGTCTGGTAATTAATCGGCGTTAATGGAGTGTCACATGATCTCAATACAAAACACAACTTGTTCCAACAGTTAGTGACTGGAGGTGCGTCTCGATCCGTTCATGAAAGAGGCAAGGACCCTGGCTCGGCACACACTGGGACATCGCTGACTCAATTTCTGTCGACATGACTACGTACTCGCGTTGTAAAACGTAACCACTGGCATTTATCTTCGACAACAGGCAGGACCAATATCTTCCTGACATTACTGTATACGTCGTGCGAATTTGGTGGCTTAAATCACACGCGTTTTCGTCATGGCACTTCAAGCAGGATCGTAAGCAAGCTAGTAGATTATTTTTTTAATGTCAGTGCACTGGAAGGATTTTGTCATTGAGACATTGAGCTTATTAAAATGGCCGAATTCTGATCAGGGACTAGGGATAAGGTGTATTCGTACTGCGGTCACATGACACTCCAACCCCACAAAAGGTGAACTCTGATCAAACAGTACATACGAAACCTCCGATGGCAACTGATTGAGAGGTTTTACACACATGGAAGGGGGTGAATACTTATGCAACCTGAAATGTCACATTGTCAAACTATAATGATTATTTGTGGCGATTTCGTATAGATTCATTCTATAGATCACAAATAAGAGCCGATTCATTTTCCTGTCGTAAAACGGGAACCGTGTCCGCGTCACTCACACGGCGTCGTGAGGCTGCCCGTTCTCCGTGTGCGCGCGTTCCTCGGGCTCGTCTTGCGCCTTGTTCTCGATGTAGTTGCGCTCGTCGATGCTGCGCAGCACCAGGCTGAGCAGGACGTGCTGGCACGGCTTCTGCAGCAAGTGCTCGAACAGCCGCAGAGTCATGATGCTGATCTGCGCAGAGAATCGAACACAACGGACTGGTGTTAGGTTTACTACACACCTAACGTGTACTCTGAATTTAATCGGACGTATTCACTATTAATTACCTCGAAACGACAGAAACGTCTAGAGGCGTCAGTAAAAATTTGGAAGGTCACACACAATAGGTTTCAAAAGCACACGAGCCTTTACAGTATTTGTATTGTAAAGCAGTTTATAGTCAAGAACATTGAGAGTCAAGACCAAAAATCACACTTACACGACCGCTCAAAAGTTTAGACGCACTCGTTCTTTATTTATTTATTTATTCCCCCCACATTTTAGAATAATAATAACAGTCATCAAAAGTCTGGAGTGACACAAACGGAACTATGGGAATCATGTTGTGATCAAAGAAATCTAAATAATTGAGTGTTTTATCGTCTTCAAAGTAGACGTGCTTTTTGCCTAGAATTGCCTTGGCATTTTCTCACCTGATTTCTTGAGGAATTTCCCCGAGTAAACAGTAATAAAGGAGTTCCCACCGACGCTGGACAATTATTGGCTGCTTTTCCAAATATTTTGTTCCGAGTAAGGAAAGATATAAATACGTCGGCACGATTCAATTTTTATCTACAAGACCGATTGCACACATTTAATCACACACCTTCAGATCAAAAGGATTTTAAAAGCACGAGAAACATTGCAGTCAGGTGTCCACAAACTTTTGAGCCGCAGCGTGTATACGGTTTACTAACGAACATGAATTACGAATCGATAGAGGGTACGACTGCATGTGTACCTCGTCTGAAAGGTGGTCGCAGTGCCCTATGAGTCTGTGCCTAAGGGGGTTCTGACTGAAGCTGGCCGGCGTCTCTGGACCCAGTTCTTCACCCAACAGAAAGTAGACCGTCTCCTGCAGCAAGGCCTCTGATGTGACCTGCCTGATGATCCTATTCAACAGTGCTGTGGAGGTCAGGATGCCAACCTCAGACCTACACACACACAAATGTTTTATTATACTCCGCATTTGTTTCCGGGCATTTACCCACAATAATACTTTTGTGACCCCGCCCCATGTTCTGTCTTTTCTTTTTTGCCTTGAATCTACAAAATAGTAAATAAGCTGACAACAATAACAAATTTCATTTTATTTCGCTAATACCTGCGTCCATTAGGAGACGGTTTCCTTAACTTATTGTATAGCAACGTTACCGTGGGTCGCTTACGTTTGCATGAGCTGTGGCTCCATTACAGGTACAAAGAAGTGTTCCCTCACTGCTCGAGCTAAAGCTGCTGCAGCGGTCTACGGGGTCAACACGGAAAGAAGAAGTGCGTAAAACAAAGAAACACACACACACAGCAACTCTGAAATGATCGTATGGTGAGCTTGCTGTATGTTTGTGTTCCCGTCCTGATTACCTTCTGGGCCTCTTTGATCAGCTGATCGCAGTAGTCCAGCCAGGAGAGGAAAGAAATAAGCGCTCGCTTCCCCACAAAAGCAGCAGCATCATCCTTAAAGTTGTACACGTCCAGCCTGCCAAAATACGAATAAATGTATACATACTGTAAACAGAACAAAGACTCCGTCCTGAATTTGTAGTCAGAGCGTGTGACCCACCCCCAGTTGACGGACTCGATGGTCTCGATGTCGAGCGGGTCCATGGACTGAGGCAGCGCCTGATAGAAGGTGCTGAGGCGAGCCGTGAGCAGCTCGCACAGCTCGGTACTTTCCGTTAGCGTCTTCGCCGCTGCCCCCTCGGGCAAGCTGACCAGCAGCATCAGACCCTCGCACGCCTTAACCACCACACGTGCGTCCTGGAGGGGGACGCGGATGGATTTTTAGAATAACCTTCAGTAAATGTTCTTCGCGTCATCAACACAAGTCGACTGAACAAGAGGGGGACTCACTGGGCTCTTGGTCAGGTTGAGCAGGGAGCTGACCAGGTTGTAGCTGCTGCTGCTGCTGTTGTTGGTGTGTATAGCAGCTCCAGCCCCGTGCGCAGCGTTCTGCCCCGTATCCGGAGACGACGGATCCTCTTCCACCCCGTCAGCGCCCGATTCTTTATCGCCTCCTCGTTTTCCCTTATTCTGCACACGGCATGGGGAAAAAACAAAAACAAACAAAAAGCATCCGTGATGTCGTGATACTAGTTAAATAGGTTTTAATACATTTAAACTTATGCTAAACCTGCATGCTTAATCTGACAGCTACAATATAAACATACATAGTTTGTGTCTTATGACATTAAAAATTAGAGACGCTATGAACTCGCTTCAGGAAGTCTTCAAAGCACCCTGAGATTTATCCGATTGTTTTCAGACACTGTACAAAAGGCACAATGCTTACCTCCAAGAAGAAGTTAACCAGGTAGGGGTCCTGTTTGAGTTTGGAACAGACTATGCAGAGAAATTGGATCTCTTCGTTCTCTGTAGGAGCAGCCAGAACCTCGCCACACAGACGGATGAGTTTCTGTGGAAGCCGGAAAAACACTTCACTACGCTTAACTAGAGATCCACTGATCTTTAGGCGTTTTTCCATAATCGGATAACGGTTTTTAATACCGGATCCACCGATACATGGTGGCTGTTTAGAGAATCGCACTCACGACCGCCATTGCAGCACTGAATCATTTTTCTCCCGATTGGTTGGAATTATTTTTAGGTGCTTGATTTGTTTGAACGGTATGTTTACCTAATCGATGCTTTATTTCAAAGAAACACACTTATGACAACTTACCTGTACGGGTCTGTGCACGTTGATGTGAGGCAGGAGCGGCTGGCGGATCCGGCCCAGGAGTTTGGTGTAGAAGTTCAGAACCTGCTGCTTCATACCAGGTGGACACTACAGACAAGATATATAAAGAGAGAGAGAGAGAGAGAGAGCGAGCGAGAGAAAGAGAGAGAGAGAGCGAGAGAGATTTTTTTTGAATAGTTAAATTTCAAATCTTTACACCTAATTTGCCACTATTTTACAATCTAACCAGAAAGCCAGGTCACTCAATACCGGACTCTTTCCAGAATAAATATCCAGGATATCTAGAATAAATACCCAGTTGCCAATCATATACAATACCACCAAGAGAACGATGCTCACATCGGCCTTGCCCAGAGTGTAGAGTGTCTCCAGGATCTTGTGATGGAGCAGGTACTCCATGCACGGCCCCGTCTCACCCGACTCCCTCTCTCCCTCCTCCTGGATCAGGATGTCCAGCATCTGCTCCAGGTGGGAAGGGATGTTAGTGTCCGTTACTGGGGCTTTATCATCTGCAAACAGGGTACAAAGAAAGTGAACAAGGAAAGTTTCAAAGTTGTTTAGTGAAGTCGCGTTAATAATGCAGACTATATCAGAACAGATGGCACGATGTTATCGTATGTGTGACTATGATGCCATATGTTATTATAAAAACTGCACACGCAGGGTTTGGATTGACAAGCTTTCGTATTTCCTTTATTCGCCAGGAGTTTGTCAGTCCGGGTACAGATGTAGAATTATTACCTGACGTTTCTATGTAGTAATGTGTGATGGCCTTCCAGTGGTAGACAAAGTCTTCCTGTAAGGGCAGCGATGGCGCAAGCTGCAAAAGAAAAAAAAGGAAAGAAAATAAATAAACAAACAAACAAACAAACAAAACAAAACATTTTAATCTTTCAATAAGCATGCACAACAACAACAAACATCCGAGTTTCAGTGTTAATCTAGTTTATCTAAAGCCTTCAACTAATGACATTATTAATCCGTGGATGATTCCTGTCTCGAACATGTTCTGTGTTCCCCCTGATCCAAACACTCTCCAGGGTTCGGGGTTCGAATCCCGCCAACACCCTGCCCTATGTGTGTGGAGTATATATGTTATCCCTGTGCTTCGCGGGTTTCCTCCAGCAGACTGATTGGCCTTTCCAAATTGTCCGTAGTGTGTGAGATTGTTCCCTGCGATGGGTTTGCACCCAGTCCAGGGTGTTGTCCCCAGCCCTTGTGCCCCGAATTCCCTGGGACAGGCTTGAGGCTCCCTGTGTAGGATAAGAAGTATGGAAAATGGACGGACGGACGGATGGATGGATATTATCCGGACCACGGATCATTCTGACAGAGACACGATGGTACGAGTCTATCAGTATCTCTAATACACACACACACACACACCCAACTACTGTATGTGTGTAATATTGTGTTCATCATATTCCAAGGCCAAACTTCACTGGAGGCGTTTCAAACCATTCTTTATTTACTGTTTATTAGTCCTTTTAATCTTAAAAAGAAGACTTATCATCAAGTAGGAATGGTGCAATCGTTAAACAATGTTTACTAACAGCAAGAAAATTACTTAGCAACTCTGTTTAAACAGTTTTGTATAAAGGTGACACATTAACAGCATGGTTTTGTTTGTCCATCCATCCTCAAGCGCTTATCCGTAATCGGGTCGCGGGGGTAGCAGCTCCAGCAAGGAACCCCAAACTTCCTTTTCCTGAGCAACATTAACCAGCTCTGACTGGGGGATCCCGAGGCGTTCCCAGGTCAGTGTGGAAATAGAGTCTTTCCACCTAGTCCCGGGTCTTCCCCGAGGTCTCCTCCCAGTTGGATGTGCCTGGAACACCTCCCTAGGGAGGCGTCCAGGGGGTATCCTTACCAGGTGCCCGAACCACCTCAGCTGAGAGGTGACGTTCCACGTCCCCAGAGCCAGCCTCTGCCGCCCAAGTCTGGTCCGTCGAGGCCCCTGACTTTCACTGCCACCCATGTAACAGCGCACCCGACCCCCACGATTCACCCCACGAGTGGTGGGCCCATAGGATAGAGAAGGGGGTGCCACGTTGCTTTTTCGGGCTTTGCCCGGCTGGGCTCCGTGGCAAACCCAGCCACCAGGCGCTCGCAGTCGGGCCCTCCCTCTGGGCCTGGCTCCAGACGGGGCCCCCCGGGCTTCCTCCGGGCAGGGTACCTCCTCCTCTTTTGTTTGTATTGAGCTTTATTCACAACACCCCCAAGACATCCCATGAGAATTTAAACTACCCAACTAACGTTAACCAGTTAGTTAGCATAGCTAGTTAACCAGCTATTAAGCCAGGGCCGTTCAGACAACACCACTGGGCTAGAACACCTGGCAGAACAATAGCAGCTAATTAATGCTGGTTCACTCCCAAATAACTCATCCCGCCTATCCTAGCTGACTACACGGAGCCCGAGCGAATAACACATACACGCCATGCAAGTGCACTACATCTAGCAAATGAAGACGTTGATTGGGATCCAGCCTGTGACTCGCTGGCGGCCGTCGATTAGCTAGCTAAACTGCTAGCCACATGCCTAACCAAATGCTCCATAACTACTTAACTTTCTCAAGTTAACCAACTATGTCTAGTTAGTCTAACCAGCGAAGTTAGATCAGTGCCGGCACAAGCGTACAACGTAGACGGGAAACATTGACTCATGAACGTTGGTTCTATCTCAAATTGCTACCTAGTCTTAGTTGACGACACCGAGTCGAGGATAGCCGCTCGTGCACCCTACGTAGTGCACTAGATGAAGTAAATACGGCGCGGATTGGGATACAGGATGTGACTCCCTGGCGTTTAACCTCTCCGGAGATCTAGCCTAAGGCTAGTTTGGGTTTAGCTAGCTAGCGAGCTAGTTAGCTAGGCCGTCTGTCCTGCTTTGTCCACGCGCTGTCCTTTAAACACAACGGTTCTCCCTCTCACACACACACACACACACACACACACACACACAAAGCTCACCGCTTCCACCGCATGCTGCAGAATCGAGGTGAATTTGGAGAACATCTTGTTCTTGGACTGGACAAGTTTTTCGCGAGAAGACCGAGAGAAATCCTCTATCTTCTTCTTCCGGTTTCCGCCGCCGCGATCCAGATTGTAGCTTGCATAAAGACACCTTCACACGGAAAAAAAAATAAACAAACCAACCCGGTAACACTGAAAACTAGGCGCTTAAGTCCAAACACGTGTTTATTTCAGTAAACACACACACACACACACACACACCTTTTGCCAGCTAAAGCCACCGTGGCATTTCCATGTCCAAAAAGCAGGAATCAGTCCTACAGAGTAGCACTAGAGGGAGCCAGCGAGCTCTGCGAGTGGGGAGACGATGGCTCGATTCCAAATACATTCATACTGCCTATATACGCGCACTATATAGGGTTTGAAACGGTGACGTGGGCATCGTAGTGCACTACACAATAAGTACAATAGGCAGTCATTTGGGTTTCGGGCCATGAAAATGCACAAGAGTGAAGAACAATTCATACACGAGGTGTATATTATATTCATCCATCCATCCATCTTCAACCGCTTACTCCTTTTCAGGGTCACGAGGAACCTGGAGCCTATCCCAGGAAGCATCGGGCACAAGGC
>JAFFST010054143.1:200077-229992 GCA_022414735.1 Noturus placidus
ATATAAACTACAAACAACATTCTAAAATCCAAAGACAGGATTTATTTTGCATAACTCATGCATATTTAATTAGATCAAACATGATTTGCATTAATACATGTAATTTCGAAAAAGCCTTCCAATACAAAAATAGTTCTGTCAATATTCGGTGAATATTGTTTGTGATTTGTTTATTGTTTTTAAAGAGAAAAACAACACATCCCAAACGACTTCCTGTTATACATGTAGTGCCCTAGATAGGGCGCACTAGGTCACGAGTTCATCCACATCGCAGTTGACATCTATATGAAGCACGGATTCGTTTGAGATTCGTCCGGCGTGATTGAGAAAAAAAAAAAAAAGTGTCTGAATCCTCAAACGCGTCATTCTAGTAAACAAGGGCACTAAATAGGGTGCAGACGTTATTACGTGACGCCTTATAGAGTGAGCCTATGTAGGGAGTAAGGAAGGATTTGGGATTGAGCCAGACCTAAACGCGAGGCTAGGCGCACGGTAGTACTGCTTGCTCGCGTACGCAGATAGTGAGTGGAAGGGAAAAGATGTCAGCCGTGCCTGACGGCAAAAAGCTGGTGCGAAGCCCGAGCGGACTGCGCATGGTACCGGAGAACGGAGCGTTCAGCAGCCCGTTTTCGTTAGCCGAGCCGCAGTGGGTTCCGGATAAAGAGGTAGGAAGGAAGTGCGCTCGTGAACGCGACTGTTTTTGGGGCGGTGTTGTTGTGCTAATTCGTGCTAGCACCGGGAAGAAGTCCTTGTTAGTCAGCTAGCGATTAAACCATCATAAACTGTCCAAAACCCCCCCCAACCCAAAACTAACCAAGTCTGAAGAGTGACATTTCAGACAGTTCTTCTATAATCTGACGTTATCTGTTGGAGTTGGTTGAAACTTTATTTACATTTTTAAAGAGTAACTGAAATGTATCGCACTACTGTGGTGTGGCATGGAAGTGGGGGTGTTTACGAAGCAAGGGTTTCTGCGCATGCGCAGTTCACCTCTGAAAAAGAACGCTCCATTCATTACGTCATTCGGGTTGGGATTGGGGTTGTGGTGCATCCTGAGCCTCTCCCAGGACCACGCTCTGGATCTCACATGCATTCACACACACTAACACCGAGAGGCTATTTTGAGAGGCCGGTCCACCAGGGAGGAACCCACATGAGAACATGCCGTGGGGCGGCTGTGGCTCAGCGGGGTGTCCACTGATCGTAGGGTTGGTGGTTCGAATCCCGGCCCGGGTGACTCTACATGCTGAAGTGTCCTTGGGCGAGACACTGAACCCCAAGTTGCCCCCGATGGCAACACAGTCACTTGCAGCTCTGCTCCCATTGGTGTGTGTGTGGATGAGACGCAGATAAAAGCGCTCTATATAAGTGCACCATTTAAATGGTAAAATGGCGCACTTATATAGCGCTTTTTTTTTTTTATCCAAAGCGCTTGGATCCAAAGCGCTTTACACTGTGTCTCATTCACCCATTCACACACTCACACACCGATGGTAGCAGAGCTGCCATGCAAGGGGGCAACTTAGGGTTCAGTGTCTTGCCCAAGGACACTTCGGCATGGGAGCACCCGGGCCGGGATTCGAACCGCCAACCCTACGATTAGTGGATTAGTGGACAACCCGCTCCACCGACTGAGCCACAGCCGCCCACGCTGAGAAACTCCACACGGGCAGTACCGTGAACTCAGGATCAAACTGACGTTCCAGTCTCATATTTCTGTGCCTTGTTGTTTCAGTGTCCCAGATGCATGCAGTGTGACACCAAATTTGACTTCATCACCAGAAAGGTATATGTAGTAACAGGATGTTTGTTTTCTTTTTTTTTTTCCTGTTAAGTGGTCATGACCATGCAGAGCAGCAGAGTGGACTTCTTTCTCAGCTACTTCCTGTTGCGTAACTTCGAGCTGTTTTGTAATCCCATGACCAAAGTTTTTTTTATTTTTTTTAATCCCCTTTGTTTCTTTCCATGTCCTTTATTTTTTTAAAATTTATTTTGTTGTATGCATGTACATTTCTAACATTGTGCTGTTTTGTATCGTGTGTGTGTGTGAAGCAATGTTATAAGTTATATAATATGCATGCGTTTAAGACATTGTGTTTAGTGTGTGTGTGTGTGTGTGGTTTTTTTTTTTTTTTTTTTTTTTTTTTTTTTTTTTTTTAAGGCTTCAAACCCTACAGTTAAAATTTTACTTAAATGCAGACGACATGACTTAAGCACTGTAGTGCCTTGCGAAAGTATTCGCCGCCTTGGCATTTTTCCTCTTTTGTTGCATTGCAACCTGCAATTGAAATGGATTTTTATTTGGAGTTCATATAATGGATATGTACAAAATAGTCCAGATTTGTGAAGTGAACTGGGGTGGGGTGGGGGAACTTGTTTAAAAGAATAAAAGACCATATGTAATTCAATCCCTTTGCTATGAAGCCCCTAAATAAGATGTGGTGCAACTGATTACCTTCAGAAGTCACATAATCAAGTCCACCTGTGTGCAATCTAACTGTAACATGATCTCTGTGTATATATACACCTGTTCTGAAAGGCCTGAGAGCCTGTAACACTACTGAGCAAGTGGCACCATGAAGACCAAGGAGCTCTCCAAACAGGCCAGGGACAAAGTTGTGGAGAAGTACAGATCAGGGTTGGGTTATGCATTGATATCGAGACTTTGAACATCCCACGGAGCACCATTAAATCCATGATTAAAAAATGGAAGGAACATTGCACCACAACAAACATGCCAAGAGAGGACCACCTCCTCCCACCAAAACTCACAGACCAGGTGTTAATCATAGAGGCAACAAATAGACCAAAGACAACCCTAAAGGAACTGCAAAGCTCTGCAGCGGATATTGGAGTATCTGTCCACTTTAAGCCGTACACTCCACAGAGCTGGGCTTTACGGAAGAGTGGCCAGAAAAATGCCATTGCTTATAGAAAAAAATGAGCAAACGTTTGATGTTTGCCAGGTTGTAAGGCAGTAAAATAGGAAAAATGCCAAGAGGGGTCAATACATTTGCAAGGCACTGTATTCCGCCACGCTACGATAGGAATAAATGTAGCTGTGTATTTCCTGTGTTAACAAAATATTAGGTTTTATCCTAAAGGCATTAATATATAATTTATGACTGAGTATTTGCAATAAATACTCCGTCATACTCTCTCTCTGTGATTTTGTCGCAAGGTCTCGTGACAAGAAGGTATCCGAGCGATTCTCACAGCTCCTGGTTGTTATCCAGGATTCATAGAAACCTCTTGTTACAAAAGTAGCTGCTACTGATTTGTTCACTCCTGCATTTCTCAACGGTGTGTGTACCGTATATGTATGTGTGCACAAAAACGTTTTAGGCGTTTGTGTGTCCGCAGCACCACTGTCGAAGATGTGGCCGGTGTTTTTGTGATAAATGCTGCAGTAAGAAGGTGGCCTTGCCCAGGATGTGCTTCGTAGATCCGGTCAGGCAGTGCGGCGAATGCAGCCTCGTCTCACAGAAAGAACTTGACTTCTACGACAAGCAGCTCAAAGTGCTCACCGCAGGTGAGACGGACAAGTGCACAGAATCCACACACGTACATACTTGTTGGCACGCTGTTGTTCAGTCTGTACAGGATTTCAGAGGTTTTTTTTTTTTTGTTTGTTTGTTTGTTTTGATTGTTGCAGCCAAAAATGCTTGACTTTGCTGTGGCTTTTTACTTCACATTGTGCCTTGATGCAGAGATAAGTGGCTTATCGGGCTGGCAAAAGCACTATTAAAAACGCACTTGTTCTTTCACAGGTTAGCCAGACGACATTTGTTCTAAATGTTATAATAAATGCTTCTTTGTTGTGGTTTGGTTACAAACCAGCACCTTGACCTGACTCCGGTTACATCTCTGAAAGAGACAGAAAACATGGTGGGAAGGATTTAGGACTGTTTTCTGTGTGTTTTATGAGTTGCCCGTAGGAACTTGAGCACTGATGGCAGACATTATTATTCACAAGAGATCACTTAATGTAATTTAATTTAAATTTAGGAATGCAAAAAAAAAAAAACCAAAAAACCTGAAGAGAATTAACGAGTATGAAACGTGCCATGATTTGTACTCGCAATTCCTGTTTTAACGTTAGGAGGCACATTCCTGGTCACAGTAGGCTTCTCGGAGAAATCGGAGACCATGGTGTGCCGGCTTTCAAATAATCACAGGTAGTGTACACACACACGCACACATGTAAAGATACAAATCATTCTAATTATAGAATGTCTTATTTTTTTTTGTTTCACTGTTTCGACTTTGTCTTCAATCAGATATCTGTTCCTGGATGGAGAAAGCCATTTTGAGGTGGAGTTGTCTCGGATCTCCACCATGCAAGTGCTGACCGAGACCGAGGGCTCGTCACCTGGAGGTAAGGATCGGGTCGAGGATTTAGTCAGTTTGTTTATTTAAACGTTCTACCTGGGTTATCGACAAATATTTGTAATGTGATCAATATGTTTTGGTTCTGTAAAGAGTCCTTTCTTATACATAGAGATCTTTTCTTTTTACTTACCTATATATTAAAGGCTTATTTCAGGGAATTCAGGTCAGTTTTATTAGCAAACCCACAAAGGAATTGGGCCATGATGTGGTGTTATTTCACTAACGTTTTAAGTCATATCAGCACACTGACCTTATTTCTTCCTAATCTTGTTTTTTTGACATTTACACTTAACAACTGTTTGACGTGAAAGCCGAGCTTGCTGCGACTCATGATGCTGTAACATATAACAATTTGTGAATACCCGAAAGCCATTATAATAAAATAGTCTGAGCAGTCCTTTTTAAAAAAAGTAATTAAATTTGAAAAAAATTCTGTTAATGTTTTGAATAATATAAAGTAAGTTATGAAGGAGGTTGATTTGCGTGTTCTCGATCTTACGCACTCATGTAGTAGGAGAATGAACCTCAATCTAAGGGAAGATGAATGCAATGCATGCATGATTGCATTTTACTTTAGATTGTGTACGTAAATGTGATAATGAATTTATATTTACAGCGGTGCTTGAAAGTTTGTGAATTTTCTATTTATGTCTCCATAAATATGGCCTAAAACATTTATCGTATTTTCACCCAAGTCCTAAACGTAAACAAAGGACAGTTCATTTGAAGGTAAAATTAGTGTCAGAAAAATGTTTTTTAGCTACAGACGAGACCAAAATAGAACTTTTGGTTTAAATGAGAAGCGTTCTGTTTGGAGAAAGGAAAACACTGCGTTCCATCAATTGCTCCATCAATTGTTCCATCAATTATGGCAAGTCATCCAGGCCCAGCTACAACAAAACAGTCCCAAACCATGACACTACCACCACCATGTTTCACAGGTGGGATACGGTTCTTGTTTTGTTGTAGCTGGGCCTGGATTACTTGCCATAATTGATGGAACAATGAATTCTGAATTATACCAGCGAACTCTAAAGGACAATTTCAGGACATCTGTCTGTGACCTGAATCTCAAGAGGAAGTGGGTCATTCAGCAAGACAACGACCCTAAACACACAAGTTGTTCTATCAAAGAACGGTTAAAGAAAAATGAAGTTAATGTTTTAGAATGGCCAAGTTAGACTCCTGACCTTAATCCAGTAGAGATGTTGTGGAAGATCCTGAAGCAAGCAATTCATGTGATGAAACCGGACATTATCACAGAGATGAAGGTTTTCTGTTCTGAAGAACAGGTTAAAATTCCTCCAAGCTGGTGTGCAGGACTGATCAACAGCTACCGCAAAACGTTTAGTTGCAGTTATTGCTGCACAAGGAGTTCACACCCATGGGCGTAACCACGCACTCTTTGGGGGGGATTGTGACCCCGCCAATGTTGAGGAAATAACAATCTGTCCCCCCCCAATATACAGGAGAAAATATTTTCTATATGTTCCGTATTAAATTTCCCTGCCAACGGATCTGTTTTTTCTTCATCTATTCCATTTATTTTATTTATCTATTTATTTATTTATATTCTTTTTTAATGTATTCACGTTTGTTAATGAAATCTGCCCCCCCCCCTCCAATTGTACACTTGGTTTCGCCCAGACTCAATGCAAGTTGGGTGATGTATTTTAGCAGTTTCCCCATGCAGTGGCAGCTTCTATCACTCAGAAACCACGTGATTTCAAACAGTAACTGTAATCCTAAAACTATCTTCTAAATATACAAAATTTAAGTATAAAATTTTGGAAGTTTGGCTGAGCGTGGGGGGGAGGAGGCGGATGGGGTTTAGCGCTTGGACCCCCCCAATGTCCAAGCGCTTGGACCCCCCCAATGTCCATAACATGGTTACGACCTTGTTCACACCAGATACTGATAGCAAAGGTTCACATACTTTTGCCACTTATAGATATGTAATATTGCATAATTTTCCTCAAGAAATAAATGACAAACAATTATAATTGTATCTCATTTGTTTAATCAGGTTCTCTTTATCTACTTTTAGGACTCGTGTAAAAATCTGATGACATTTTTAGGTCATATTTATGCAGATGTATAGAACATTCACAAACTTTCAAGCACCACTGTAGAATACGTTTAGAAGTAGTGGGTCACCCCATGCTTCCACAAGGTCATGAATGCATGAGTGGTTTTTATTTATTTATTTTTTTTGTGTGTTTTTCTTAAATCGACTAATCAGAAGTGCTCTAAAAGGCTGTAAAAATGTAATTTTGTATTTTGCAGACTTAGTATTCCTCATATATTTCACATCTGCTTTGTTTGCCAAAGAGCACAGTAGACTACAGTATCGGTCTCTGCGCTGAGAGAACTTTGAGTCTAAAAGCTAATTGGCTTCCGGACGTCATGCGGTTATTGATTGAGAAAGTAATGTTTTGTTCCGGTTTCAAATGAACATGAGTCAGCACAGCTCTGAGGAATCTGTTCGGTTTTGCTGAAATGGGGTGTGCTTCCTGCATCACAATGACAGTCTGTAATGGGGTGGGTGATCTGATGAAACTATCATGATGCGTATCGTAATATATAGGTTTGCTCACAAGCTATAGGAAAATATATATTTATCCTATATTTAAGTATCAAAATTTTAACATCACTTCAGCGGTAATAATTTTAAAGATATATTTATCACAATATCAACGTATCATCATATCACCCAGCCCTAATCTGTAACGTTAACTTCAGGATTTAAAGAACGCTATAATTGACATTAATGCTGTGTGCACTTCTTTACAGGAACCCGACAGCTTTTAAAATGTTTTAACGTTTCTTGCGCTTCCTCCCCCCCCCCCTCGTTTTTGTTTTCTCTGGGCTGCTTGATGCCACGTTTCTTTTCTGGGCCCAGAGAAAGATATTCACACTTACACCACTCTCCTGGACAGTCATTATATATCCGAAGGTTAGCATCTCTTTCTCTGTCCTTTACTTCCCAATTCTTGCTTGTCTTTACCATTGTTTTTAAATGGATTTGCCTTTCCAAGTCCATATGATGCAACTATATTAAGAGCCGCCTGTTCTCCTTTCATGGTTAGATTGTGCACTACCGGTCAAAAGTTTGGAGACACTCGACTGAAATGTTTCTCATGATCTTAAAAAAAAAAAGCGTTTGGTCTGAAGGTTCATGATGAAATGTTTGAAATCGGTCTTGTAGACGAAAATATAATCGTGCCGACGTATTCATTCCTTTTGTTAGACAACTAATATTTTATTTACAATACATGCTTTTTTTTTTTTTTTTTTTTTTTTTTAAACGGACGGGTCAGGGCTAAATATTCTGAAACGCAGCCGATAAATGTCCAGGGTCGGTGTGAACTCCTTTAATACGGTTTCAAAAGCATCTCCGGGAAATTCCTCAAGAAATCCGTTGAGAAAATGCCAAGAATACATTTCTGGAAATTCTAGGCAAAAAGGACATCTACTTCGAAGATGCTGAAATACTAAAGTATTTTAGATTTATTTTGTATTTTTTATTATAATATAATCCCCATAGTTCCATTTGTGCTACTCCAGAGTTTTGATGACTTTATTATATTTAAAAAAAATGTGTGTGTGTGTGTGTGTGTGGAGGGGTAATAATAACATAAAGAATGAGTGTGTCTAAGCTTTTGAGCGGTAGTGTATGTCTCAGCATGACTTGCACGGTATTAATGATGTATCATCAGTATTATAATGCGTCTTGTCGATAAACCCATTATCACGTCTTGGCAGAAAGTCCAGTGACGCAGTAATGGGCTCGGTGTCCTAGACCACTTTCTTACTTCTCAATAATGCAGTAGCGTAAGCCTTTACCACATGTCATTACAGTAATTAAAGTTTGTATCATGAGACACTAAGATAATGAAATTGAACACGAGAACATTTCCAGGAGCAGTGATGCCACACCTCCATCATGATCTGCATACTGGGACATGATTGGCTTTTATAAGTTATGATGCAATAACACCTACATGTCCTGTATGCAGTATGATCTTGGCTATTGAGAGATTCACTACATCAAAACTGTTTAAAAATAAATAAATAAACGTTGCCACCCCTTGACAAGTCAGTCAATTTAGTGCAAAAGTTTGTGCACCCCTAAGCCCAAATAATTATTAGCTTATTATTTTCGAGCTATAGCAATAATATATATGCAGTGTTAAGTTTCACAGGTGTTATAATAACTATTGATGTATATTTACTAATAATAACTAACCGCCTTTGCTTTAACAGTATCAATATCATGCGTAACCTTTTTTTTTTTTTTTAATGACTTACGAAAAGCTTTCAGCTCTGTAGTTTTTTATAATATGCGCTAACAGGTTTCTCTACCTTTGTCATTAAATGCTATATATACTGCAAACCTTGATATTGGGTTGTACCGGTGTCGTACTGTAAATGTCTCATCAGTCCATTTCAGAAAGGTCTTGTTTTATTATTTACATTTTATTCTTCCCACTTCTTTGCTACGTAAAGAAAAAAAAATGATTTCAGGACAAATCACTCAGCTCTGAACTCTTGCACAGGAGGCATGTCCCGTGCCACAGGAATGCTGCTGCACTATAAGCCCCCGGGCTCGCAGGACTCTCAGCAGCTCCGAATGGAGGCAGCAGATGACAAAAAGAGCGCCTCCTCCTGGCTCGCCGCCATGCACAAGGCAGGTTTTTTCACAGGGAACAGAAGGGAGGAATTGTACATATACACATTACCAACTGGCCTGTTTTTATTTCATCATATATTAAAAGGAAGAGCAACTTTTTTGCAATGAGTGATCCTTGGGGCCATTAATTTTGCTCATTTGCATGATGGGTGCCATTAATTTTGAAGTTGATCATAAGGGCAAAATTAATGGCACTCATTATGCAAATAACATGCAGTGAGTGATATTTTTGTGCTTACACACATGGGGGCGCTGTAGTATTAATATTATTATTGTTTTTTTTTTGTTATTACTATTGCGGATGTTTTTAAGTAGTGTATTTGTTTGCTGTTATTAGTTAATATTTTAAGCTGCTTTGGTGATTGCACTTTTATTTATTTTTTGCAGTGACAATAACAAGCAGCACTAAATTGGTGAAAATGCAGCATAGAAGATTAATTCAATAATTAATTATATAGTTAATGCGTAGCCAAGATGTGTTCCTATCAGGCGATTATGATGTGTGTGTGTATGTATATCTATCTATCTCTCTCTCTCTCAGCGCGCAATACTGTAGTATTGCATTAAAAAATGTTACGGATGATAATAATAAAGCTGGTCATTATTAATAGACAAATGATTAGTAATTATTTATCTTTTTAAAAAAAGCACATTTTTATTTGTAAACATGTATTTAAAAAAAAAAACAACACTGAACAAGAGTGGGGGGAAAAAACCCAAATTTGACAGTTTTAAAGAAAAAAAGTATAAAAAGATATCACTGCCTGGAGGTAAACTATTTTATTTTATTTGTTTAATGTCTCAAATTTCCTGCTATTGGTTCCGAGCATTGTGATGGATATCCTACTGGTATCCACCTTGTCCAATGTCTTATTCAATCTTCTCTAAACAAGATGTCCTGTGATTTATCTTTGTTCATCAACAGGCTGCCAAACTGCTGTATGAGTCAAGGGACCAGTAAAATAACTGAAGTCAAGGCACAGAGCTGAAGAGGAACAGGAGGAGTGTTCAGACCAAGAGAGAATGATGCGTGTTTGTTAGAAACTCACGTGTACTCCGCAACGCCTACTCGCTTTCTATCGGACCTCTGCTTTCTGTTTCCCGTCTGGATGAACCCGATCGGTCACATGACTCGTCCGGCACTCCAATAGGGTGGACCAAGTTAACCATTGATTCTAGTACAATGTGTGTGTGTATATATATATATATATATATATATATATATATATATATATATATATATATATATATACACACACGATATGTATGTATGTATGCGCACATGATCTACAGTGAATACGTTCAAATCGGACCTCGCGTAAGAATTATTTTTTTTTCCTTTCTTAGCTTTACGAGTCAAATAGACCTATTTTAACACATAATGTTTGTGTGTATATGTATATATATAAAAAATACACTTTTTACTGCCAGTATATTCACTTGCATCACTTTGTAACTGTGCCTCCAAATCACCAGTACACACTACAACAAGCAGTTCATAGGATTATCAAGTAAGTTTGACCATTTCTGCTTTTTTTTTTTTTTTAACCAAGTCTCAATATCTCGCTATTTTCCACGGGCTTCATATGAAGTTTGTCGTGACACTACAGTTCAGCCCGGTAAATGCAAACGAAGCTGACTTTCCAAGAAAATATTATTAGTGCTTGTGTGAAATCTCCAGACAAGGCTTCGTCATGAATCCATGGTCAGTATTCTCCCTTGATAAATTTTTTTGGTAATAAAAATGTGTTGTAATAAAAATTTGTTTACAAATGTGTGCATGGTGTGCATATATTATAATTTTTTCTTATTTACTGATTAAATCAGTTATTTGTAACCTGTATATTTGTCTGGATTTATTTATTTTTGTATCAGTATGATTATTCTCAGGTTTTACATGATAAAGCAACGTTGCTGCTTTAAATTGAAATAAAAAGGAGCGTAATGATCACACTTCTATTTGTATTTCTTGTCGGAGAAAACTCAGTGCAGGTCCCGTTGATTTCTTTTTAACTGTTCTAAACAGAGACACTCTGTAGTGTTCAGTATGAGTACGGTCATGAGTTCTGCACCACTTCCTGTCCCAATTATGGTCACTTTGTCCTGTTTAGTCAAAAGAGTGAGGTTAAAAGCGTAGATATTTAAACATTAAATAAAAAAACGACTTTATTCACATCTGTTGAAATTTCGTACGGAAAGCAGAGGTCTATAGATGGAGTCCCCAGAGATGAGATTTACATAGTTTCCGTTCATGCACTTTTTCATGCAGGCATCACTTCTCGGAACAGTTCATCTCATTTGATTTGTGTGTGCGTGCAGGGGGAGGAGAGCTTATGCAAGTGTGCTGTCTCTTCATAAGGAGCAGTGTGTGACCATGAGTGTGTCTCTTGCCCTGAATATTAACCTCTGATCCTTTCTGTCCACCTTCTGGAAGAGCATCATGATCGTCAGCACTCTGATTCTCCTCTTCACTCTTCCTGGTGAGGTTGTTCATCAGTCATGTCGATTTAGAAACATGAGCTCGAGCACATGCAGTTTTCTGTTGAGACATTATTATTTCTTTTCCTTTAATATTTTAATATCAGAATGCTTTTTTTTTCTCCACCAGGTCTGGAAACTCTTGTGCTTACACAGGAGAACTGGATGTCTGTAAAAGCAGGAGAGAATGTTAAGATTTCCTGAAGATCAGATGCTTCTAGTGATTGGGTTTTAACATGGTACCAACAAAAACCAGGAAAAGCTCCAACTTTCTTGCTCTATGATAGCACCAGAGCAAGTGGACTGCCAAGTCGATTTACTTACAGTGGCTCTGGATCACAAGAATATCTGCATATTAACGGCGTTGAGGCTGAAGATAAAGCCGTCTATTACTGTGCTTGCCACAACTGTGTGGGATCCGGCACAGTGCTACAGTTTATTATCCCTTTAAAATACAAAAACCCCAACACGACCTAAACTGGACATAAATCAGTCTAAAACACTCCCAGTTCTACACACACACACACACTGTAGTGTTCAGTATGAGCACGGTCATGAGTTTCGCACCACTTCCTGTCCCGATGATGGTCATTTTGTCCTGTTTGGTGTGTTTAAATTCTCTAGTCGTGATCACTGAAGTGTTCAGTGTGAGCAGAAGCAGTGTGAGGTTTTTGTACTGAGCTCTAACACTGTGCTACACTGCAGTTTTCGGTGGAGGCACTGAAGTATCTTTCGGTGAGTAAAAGCTTAAATGTTTTTGTTTTTAATCACACATTGTTTAAGTAGACCTGAACATAAATAACTGATGATGAATATATCAGTAAATACTGTTATAAATGTGACAATTCTCAATAGTGGACACGATTGGTGGACATTTTTGTACTTGTACACACTATTCTACTTTTCTTGTCTTTTATAAATAATGTAATATTAATGTTTTTATAATGTATTACTTTCCAAATAATATTTTAAATTCTTAACAACAACAAAAAAAGATCCTAAAAAAAAATCAGGAAATGCTAAAAGTGTAGGGGTTTGCGCTCTGAAACTGCAAGTGAGCACACGGGGGATTATTTCCTGACTTTCCCGTGATTTTAAACCGAACGTTCTAGCTTTACGTCTGACTTTTACAAAGTGCTGATACTGGAGACTCCTTCTATCAATATCAGAGAAAAGTCTCCTCACACGAAGCTTCACCATATCACCAATGACACACGCTTTAATCTGGTTCTGTGGGTCATGTGTAAGTTGTTCCTATTGAAATTAGAACGTATTAGAATGAGAACATTAATAGAGACTTGTGATTTGTTCTGAAGAGGACACTAGAGTCAGAGCAGCTGTTAGAGAAAACTAATCAGCACATTCTGACCGGTTAGATTCGTGATATCGACAGCGCTCTGGTATAAATTGATATTATCGCGTAATTGTTCGAGAACGATTCTTACAGCAAAATTATAAGAATAAAAACCTTCATTATGTTTATTTATAACTTTATTCTCTCTCTCTCTCGCTCCTCCAGATGTTTCCACTCCTCCGTCCCTCGTTCTGCTGGCTCCCTCTCAGTCTCTCTCCTCAGGTGATGGAGTCAGGGTGGTTTGTCTGGCGCAGGGTTTCCGTCCTGACAGCGCCACTCTGTCCTGGTCTGATAACGGCAACGCTGTAGCGGGTGCTGAGGTGCAGACGAGTTCGTCTGAGCGTCAGTCTGACGGCACCTTCATCCAAAGCAGCATGCTGAAACTCAGCCCAGAGCGCTGGAACTCCGGACGAACCTACACGTGCCACCTGAACCACCCGGCCCTGTCAGCACCACTGAGTCAGAGCACCAGCGCTGAAAACTGCAGCTAGACGGCTGGAGAAGTGGACGTGATGCACATGTAGTCATGTGGTCAACGGCACGGAGAGAGTAGGATATCATATATATATATATATATATATATATATATATATATATATATATATGTATAAGCCTCTTAGTTCATGTCTCTGTGTGCTTTTCTGTTGCTCCTTTAAAGACGCTTGGAACATTTGTCTGAAATTATATTCCGTAGTTTTTCATCAGCTTACTTCAATAAAATGATTTCCAAATAAAATATAGTCAATGGAATTTATTTGCACACATTTATTTCCCCAACATTATTGTTTGCCTCCAGTAAATACTGACTGCCTGTTTGATTGAAAACAAAAGGGTGTGGTCTCTGACCTTGGCCCAGTAATATACTCACCGTCCACTTTAATAGGAACAGCTGTACTCCTGCCCATTCATGAATTAAACTTTGTTTGAGTATGGGGAAATAAAACTGTTATGAAATAAATAACCACGCTTTACATCAGTTCTGCGTGGAAAAGCATCTCAGAAAACACAGCATGTCAAACCCTAAGCTGGATTTGCTACAACAGGCTAAGCTCACATTAGGTTCTACTAGGTTTAAACAATCTTCATCTGTCCATAAATAAGTTTTTAATGCTATCATTTACTCCTAAAATCCTTATCTTTGTGCTCAGAAAGCAGTAGGACTTATTCCAGATTGTAAAGGATAAAAAGCGAGACCCTCCCCTCCAAAAGTATCTCAATACCATCATTGAATTTTCTTCTTTGTCTTTCTACCTGTACTTTGCTATCTGAATCTTTTCAGTTTGTAGATCTACACCAACCATAGAGAGCACTGTGGTTTTTTTTTAGACTTAGATTTGCATGCAGTTTCAGTCCCCCCACCCCCCCCCCCCCCCCCCCCGACCTTACACACGGCTCTTCATGCTTCAGCTCCTCTTTCGTATCTGTTTGCAGATGTCCGGAAGCTGAACTTTCTGCATGACTTGAACAAATACGAGCATCCGAAACTATCCCCTTTTTTCCATTCCATACTTCGCATGGTTTCTTCCTTCTGTAGGCCTCCACCTTGAAGCTATGTGAGATGCATGCTATATGCGTTGCATACTAGCAAGGTGATGGGAAAGTGAATAATTATAGACTGTAAGGCTATAAAATCTTAATTTGGAATGGAGCAGATGGGATAATGGGGGACTCTAATGGTGTAATAGGATATTTACTTTGCTTAAAAAAAGAGAGAGAGAGAGAGAGAGAAATGTCTTCCCACTAAGAGAACAATGACAGCAGATCCAATTACACTCTGTAGCAGCAGGAGCCTCTGGCAGAATTCCTTTATTACTGATACTGTCTTATATACACATGAAACATTCACTATGTGGCGAGGATTCCACGTAGAAGTAAATAACATGTTTTTTTTTTTTTTTGTTAGACACCATTACAATTCCCCTACACACACAAGATCTTATCAGTGCCATGCAAATCTAAGTGCGAAATTTGATTTGACATTCTCAGTGGTGTAATTATAATACGAGCCTATGTGAATTGTGATGCCCCATTACACAAATGAACACGCAGTGGCATGTCAAGCACCATAGAGCTAGTATTGGACGAAAAATAAACCAGATATCACTAGACGATACTTTAAAAACACATAAGTGAGATGCGAATGGAAATAAATCTATTCGAGATCGCAAGCAATGTTCAATTACTGTGCAAGTGCTTTACACTCGGAGTCTCTGAAGTGGTTTGAGTGAAGCTTTAAAGCAATTAGAAACCTCTATTCAACATCTGTGCTGTTTGTTAGTGCCATTGCATTGGTCTCCAGTAACCAAACCCCAAACCTAGAAATAACAAAATAACATCCGCTCAAAAACCCAACTGTACCATCCTGTGAATTATATGAACCACTGGGTGGGGCTATTCAACTGCATATGACTCACCACACTGGACTGGTGGACATGTATCAAGGCAGGAAAACTATTGTTAGGGTAGATGCTTATAGCAGCTTTTTTTGTATTCATCGGCCAATTTAACATGTAAACAACAACAACAAAAGAAATCTATGGATCCTCTCAAATCTATGGATCCTCTGTTTCATTATGTAATCCAAACACGTGTTAACAACCACCGTTGGTTGGCATTATGGTCACACACAAGCCTTCAACTACACACGTTTGTAGATTATCATTCATCATAATGGGGCGGGTGAGTGTGTATGTGATTGTGCCCTGTGATGGACTGGCACCCTGTCCAGGGTGTACCCCGCCTTGTGCCCGATGCTCCCTGGGATAGGCCCCAGGTTCCCCCGTGACCCTGAAAAGGAGTAAGCGGTTGAAGATGGATGGATGGATAATGGGGCGGCTGTGGTTCAGTCGGTAGAGCGGGTTGTCCATTTAATCGTAGGGTTGGCGGTTCGATTCCCGGACCACGTGACTCCACATACCGAAGTGTCCTTGGGCAAGACACTGAACCTCAAATTGCCCCCGATGGCAAGTTAGCACCTTGCATGGCAGCTCTGCTACCATTGGTGTGTGAGTGTGTGTGTGAATGGGTGAATGAGACACAGTAAAGCGCTTTGGATAAAAGCGCTATATATAAGTGTGCCATTTACCCACTCATTCTCTACAACGCTAAGCCGCATATGATTAGATGACTGTGGCATCATCAGGATTTGACAGAGCTTTTATTCCTAACTTAGTATTGATCTTAGTATTGTTTCATTGTTTGTTATATTGCTAATTAGTTGTGTCAAGTGTGCAATCAGGGTTGGTTTCCTTAAGTAGAGCTTACTGAGATATAATGCAGACGTTTCCATCTGTAGCGGATAGACATGAATCACTTGGTTAGCTAGTGTTAGTCCTGTCAGTCTTTATTTTATTGTTATCTATTTCCTTCCAGGCCCACTTGGAAACTTCACTGAAGAACTGGCCAACCCTATTAGTATCTTTCATACTGATGGCACCTCTGTCAATCTCTTTGAAGACGTTAACCTCCTCTCTGACAAGTCGTCTTTCTTTTGCACTGTTCTGACCTAACAATCAACAGCAGCCCTCTGACACACAAGGCAGGGATTTTTCTGAACCTGGTTTCAGACAGACCTCCTGGCTGTGGACATCGATGTTGCTTCACTCCACCTTTTAGGTGATCATTTTGTATCCTTTAACTCAGCCGTCCCTGCCCTGCCTGTCACCAACGGTTCATACATCACCACAACCTCTACTTGATCTCTCCTTCCATGATACCTTCTAGCATTCTAGCAACCATTCCATACCCTGACGCTTTTTCTTCTCTATCTCTTGAATCAGCCACCAACACTTTCCTCTCTTCACTGTCTGCAGCCTGGGAAGTCTTCAAGGACAGGAACGGGATCCACATCGGCTCCGTGTACCGATGTCCCACAAGGCTCAGTACTGGGTTCTCTTCTGTTCTCCCTTTATACCTGCTCTCTTCATGAGGTCATAACCTGACATGGGTTTTCATACCACTGATATGCTGATGACCCTCAACTCATCCTCTCATGTCCTCCCTCAGGCACTCATGTTTCTGTTCAGATCTCAGCATGTCATGGATACAGTTCACCAGCTGAATCTAAATCTCAGCAAAACTGAGCAGCTGTACAGTATATCTCTGTCGATTGATCCCCAAGTCAAGGTCTTGAGGTCTTTCTGGACAGCATTCTGATCACACCATCTGATAAAACATGCAGCCTCGTGAGGCGTTCCTTTCCACAGAAGCCCTCGGGTGCTTGTTCAGTCCCTTGTCGTTTTGATATTGGACTACTAAATCAACAAAGTAATGGCTTCAGAAGAAGAAGATCAATCTACTGGAATGGCCCAGTCAGAGCCCAGATCTAAATCCCATCGGAAAACTTGGAACGTGGAATGACTTGAAGCTGGACTGTGCACAGGAGAACCCCCGGGAAACTTTTCATAGATCTGGAGCATTTTTGCAAGGACGAGTGGAATAAAATTGCTGAATCAAGATGGGCTAGGTTTAAGTTGTTAGACTCTTATCCAAAAAGACTGACTGCCATATTACAACAAAAAGCTGCTTTAAGAAGTTATTGAATTTTTCTTTTCCCTAAACTATTTCTATGATTGTAAGAGCTGCTTTTATAGGAAATGAATCAACACTTTTTGGACCATTCAGACTTGAGAATTCATCAATACTGTTGTATAATTAGATTTAGTATGCTGATTTATTGCTATTGCAACACACCTAGATAAATCCCAGAAACCAACAGTGTATTTGTGGTTGTGACATTGGTTGTAAGTAAACTGGATTGTTTAGAAGCCAGATTTATTGCCCATTGCGCACTTGGCTCACATCAATAGTTAACACATTGGCTTCGGATATATAATACATTTACATTTATTCATTTAGCAGACGCTTTTATCCAAAGCGACTTACAAATGAGAGCACACTCACACACCAATGGTAGCAGAGCTGCCATGCAAGGTGCTAGCTTGCCATCGGGGGCAACTTAGGGTTCAGTGTCTTGCCCAAGGACACTTCGGCATGGGATCACCTGGGACAGGATTCGAACCACCAACCCTACGATTAGTGCATTAGTGGACAACCCGCTCTACCGACTGAGCCACAGCCGCCCATAATAAAAATGAAATACCCCATTTTAGGTAAAGCTTAGCTGAGTAGAATCCCACAGAGTACACCATCACCAACACAAGAGAAATACTTTACCATCACTTATTCATACGTTTTCATTCATTTGACTTGGTTTACAACTTGAGACGGGTTCCTATTAAACATATGTTTAACTTTAACAGTGTTCGAAGCTGAACCGAGGGTGCTGAACACACACACACACACACACACACACACACACACACACACACACACACACATACACACACACACATTGCCATTATGCTAATACATGCAGCATTACTCTGCACCCTAAATGAGTTTGTGCATTTTAATGACCCCTCTCCCATATATTACTGTGATTGAATAAGATATTCACTCTTCCATTTATTCATCACATTAGCATAGCTCCTATTGTCTGTGAATCTTCAACATTTAAAGGTCCTGGGTGAAGTCATGCAATCAAATATCTCCAGTCTATTGCCTCATTTGGGCAAAAGAGTTTTCTACTGTAATTATTGTAAAAAGATAAAGAAATTCCAAAGTAATCCTTTAAATCACGTCTGCAGTCTCTAAAAGCGTACACTGAGTAGTTTAAAAGCAGTGAAGTCCTGTTGCCTGATTGGATCTTGTCGTATCTGGTTTCTTTTATTAGCGCAGGTTTTTAAACAAAATACTTTTCTTTATTTGGTTCTACATTTACATATTTTGTCTTACCCGGCTATACGGCTTTCGATTTTCAGCATATACAGTGATTTCAAGTTAAACTTCAAGTTCCACGTCACAGCTATTTTATGTCAATCTACCAGAAAGGCCCCAATTCCATGACCACAATTTTTCCTCGAGTTGAAATGGACCCCTCCTCCCTCACGACCCAAAAAACAATGCCCATGCTTGATTCTGACCATAACTGTAACATCATGTGAACTGAGTAAAGCCCGAGTATTCAACTTGTTTTTATGTATATGGCTTTAAACACGCAGCACAGCGATGCTTATCTCAAGCAAAATAATCCATAATTTATCATTATCAGTGCCAATTACGGGGCAGCAAGGCACAATGCAATATCCAACAAATGTCTTTGAGGAAAAACAAATAACCACCCCTCTATTTATGTTTCCTCCAGTCTGTTAGCCTCTTCTCACATGTACACACTCTCACTCTCTCTTGCACAGATTAATAACCCAAATTTAATTAAAAGACATTAAGCATGTTTATACAGAGTGGCTGTGATTACAGTTAGAAATGTCTATTGTCTGGTTGCGATAAGGACAACTTAATTAGAAGCGAATTGGTTGTTTACAGAAATAATGATCACTTATTAAAAAAAAAAATCCTTGATGAGATGCACTGGTCATCAAGTACGTAGATATCCAATTCCCTAGGGCAGTATTCACAAAGAAACGTATCTTACCACTAAGAACTTTAAAAACGTATTGATTGAGTATTAACTAGACAAAGGTGTAACTACTCACTCATTACGTGGTCTTTCTTTGTGGCCACACCCTCACTGCCACATATAGGCTACACTGACAATTTGCCAAAGATACTGTACATATTTCATTCATTTTTGTTGTTGTATGAATGTCTGCCATCGTTTCTAGCAACGCGGTAAACCATACCAAAGGAGGGCGCACGGTGGCTTAGTGGTTAGCACGTCACACCTCCAGGGTCCAGGGTTCGAGTCCCGCTGGGGCCATGTGTGTGCGTCAGGGGTTTCCTCGGGGTACTCCGGTTTCCTCCCCCAGTCCAAAGATATGCATGGTAGGCTGATTGGCGTGTTCGTAGTGTATGAATGGGTGTGTGAATGTATGTGATTGTGCCCTGCGATGGATTGGCACCCTGGTGTACAGGGTATGTGATTGTGCCCGTTGCCTCCTGGGATAGGCTCCAGGTTCCCTGTGACCCTGATAAAGGAGTAAGCGGTAGAGGATGGATGGATGGATGGATGGATCTACCCAAGGGCGTTTTCACACTTGGTCCGAATACTTTGTGTGCACACTGAAGAATGATCCTGGGCTCATTTGGTTGGTGCACTTTTGTTGCATGCAGATTTGCAGAATGGTAAACATGAAATTTGGACCAAAAAGGCCTGGTTTCGGACCTGCTTTAAGAGCTTAGTGAATTACTTTCAGACCGAAATTTAATATCAGGGTGTTAGAACGAGAATACTGAAGCTACTTGGCGGCTGTGGCTCAGTTGGTAGAGCGGGTTGTCCACTAATCGTAGGGTTGGTGGTTCGAATCCCGGCCCGGGTGATCCCATGCCGAAGTGTCCTTGGGCAAGACACTGAACCCTAAGTTGCCCCCGATGGCAAGCTAGCACCTTGCATGGAAGCTCTGCTACCATTGGTGTGTGAGTGTGCTCTCATTTGTAAGTCGCTTTGGATAAAAGCGTCTGCTAAATGAATAAATGTAAATGTAAATGTATTTTAGCCTTCTTTGTGAATCCAGCACCAGGAGTCTATGTAGAAGACAGCACATCATTGTAATTGCAGACATCAAAGCGCATCCTTGTGCTGTGAAAGTGCTCTGGACATGTCTGATGTAATCAGTGTTGTCAAATTAAAGCATTGAAATTGAAGCAAGAAACCTAGCCAAATGCACCTTGGAATTTTGCCCTATATTGGCCATGAATCAAATGATGTCATTTCTTTCAATACCATTGTCCTCTGAAATGTTGGCTTGATAACAAAGTAAACTGTGTGCTGGTGGTTGTTTCTTCCACTCTGGTAGACATCTGCTGAACTTATTGTGACATAAGCATCACATCATCTGTATTTATGTCTCTTACTCCAGTCTCCGCCTCTCTCAAACCAAGATATGCTTAAATTAACTACCTCTACAATCAGTGCTCAGAAGAATAGGAAAGACAGAAGAATAGGAAATTCATTAATTCATTCTCTCTCTCTCTCTCTCTCTCTCTCTCTCTCTCTCTCTCTCTCCGAGATGTCCTCCATCATTCTAACCATACATAATTGTACTCTGCTTCTCCAGCCATAGTAGAAGAGAACCGAGAAGCAAAGGTGGGTGGATGATGGTATGATGTAGGCGTTGCTTCTTTCCCTCTCTTTTTCTTTTTTCTGATTGGATGCCACAAGCTCTCATCTCAGCACAGTATTCCCTACGCACACGCACGTCTCAGACACATCTCAGACACGCAGAGCTCAACGCCACTCTCCTCACACCTAAAACTGGGGGCATGATATACAAAAACGCACTGCTCAGGTTTATGTTAGTGACACATTTTTTTTTTTCAGATGGCATCTGTTGCATTTATAATGAATTTTAAGGCAAAATATAACCGCAGATAGGTTTGCTACAAAATGGATTGATTTCCTCTAACAGTAGTAGCGACTGTAATTCAAAATCATAACAACATTGGAGAGTGCATGGCCCCATAATTGCTCTTTGAAGCTATTATTATTATTATTATTATTATTATTATTATTATTATTAAAACTTCTTAAAATCATCATGCCAGAAACCATAGTTGTATTATAAAAGTAAACAAAGCTCTTCATATGATGAAACCTAATGATGTAGCTCAAACACTAAAGGTAATACATGAGCATCGTTGTTTAGTATTTAAAGCAGAAAGCAGAACAATCTATTTATTTAATCTTCCTTTCGATTAAATAACTGTCAGCACCTATCTCTGAAACTCTCAAACATTAACAGCAATATCAAGGCTGATAAAATATGTTCATTGCTTACATACGCTGATTATAATTGCCATAGAAGCAGTGATTACTATTCCCTTGCTTTGTACATGTCCCCTGTTGTGTCTCTTCTCTTCTGGCTTCCAGTGTTCATTACCAATTCCTCTCGACATTCATCCGGCCTGCAAATCATATCCCCTCATATCCGTATCCTGTGGAGCTTCCAGTTATAAGGATTCATATTGTGATAAACTGGTCAGTAATTACTTATCCAGTTAGAATTGTGAAGTACTGTAGCCCTTTAGGCAAGTTTCCATCGATGGGATTTTATGAGAAACGTTTTAGCGCTTTCAGATATTTCGAATGGGAAAGATATTAGTAAATCATTATAAATATCAAGAACTCCATTTTTATATTTGAGATTGAGTTTGGGGATCCATTGCATGATATGAGAAATGTTGAATATATATAGACTGGATTTTCACACACCTACCTTACAACAATTAAAACTACAGTAAACATTTTTTCTATACAAATAATAAATCCATCCATCCATCCATCTTCAACTGCTTACTCCTTTTCAGGGTCACGGGGAACCTGGAGCCTATCCCAGGAGGCATCGGGCACAAGGCGGGGTACACCCTGGACAGGGTGCCAGTCCATCGCAGGGCACAATCACATACACTCTCACACTCACATTCATACACTACGGACACTTTAGATACACCAATCAGCCTAACATGCATGTCTTGGACTGGGGGAGGAAGCCGGAGTACCCGGAGGAAACCCCCGACACACGGGGTGAACATGCAAACTCCACACACACATGGCCCCGGCGGGACTCGAACCCCGGACCCTGGAAGTGTGAGGCGGACGTGCTAACTACTAAGCCACCATGTGCCCCACAAATAATAAATGGTCAAGCAATTTATCAGTGTGCTTTAAGTATATAACTATGCATACTGTATATCGAGGTGAACATCTATGCTACAACTCTGCAACAATTTCCCTATCTTCAACCATCCAGTTTCGGTGAGACCGTGGCCTCAGATTCCTGTTCTTGGCTTACAGATGTGGCAGCCAATGTGGTCTTCTGCTGTTGTAGCTCATCTGACTCAAGGTAGGATGTATTGTGTGTTCTGTGATGCTTTTCTACTCAGCGTGTTTGTAAAAAGTGGTTATTTGAGTTACTGTAGCCTTCTGATCATTCCAAATCTGTCTGGTTTCTCTCATCAACAAGACATTTCCACATGCAGACTGGCTGCTTAATGGACGTTTTTTTGGTTTTGTTTTGTTTTTTTGAACCATTCTGTGTAAACTCCAGAAAATGTGCATGAACTTCTGAAATATTCAAACCAGCCTATCTGGTACTAACAAACATGCTACATTACAAAAGATTATAACGGGAATAATACTATTATAAATTATTGCCTGCTTCAGTATTCACCAGAGCTTCTGGAGAATATTTGGTTCAGGGTTATATCCACTCCAAGTGCAAAGGAACATTAAAGATACACAAACATAGAGCTTGTCTAGTGTCTGCTGGGAGACCACTCCATCACTGTCACCCTCCTAAATTTCACATACACTGACCACACACACACGCAAGCATGCACACTTAAATGGTCTCTCTCACTCATTTTTCTTTTATATGATTTGTCCATGTGGCCACTGTGGTGGAACAGCTATATGTCTTTCAAGCAACCTAACCATCATGTGGGGTGTGGCTATGATGTCATTATACCGCTGTTCATCCAGAACAATGCTGTGGTTTTTCCCACATACTTGTCTGGGGGACTGGCGGCCCAGTGGATGGGCTTGGTGCGGTGGCGAAGGGGCGGTAGGGATTCTTAGTGTGGTGGCTGAGAGGCGGTGTGATGGTCTTTTGGACAGACAGGGGGGCATTGTGGTGGCTGAGAGGCACTGTGGTGACTTGCAAATCTAATCCAAAAAACACCATCTAAAATTAAATGCAATTGGAATAAATCTGTTTAAAAATGGTCTGTGGCCTATAAGGGTGGTGGTGGCTTGGTGGCAGTGTGATGACTGGTGGCTAGTGTGGTTACTGGGAGGGGGGGTTGTGTGGTGGATAGGCTCAGTATGGTGGTGATGGGGTGGCAGTTTGTAA
This sequence comes from Noturus placidus, assembly GCA_022414735.1. Classification (NCBI taxonomy): domain Eukaryota; kingdom Metazoa; phylum Chordata; class Actinopteri; order Siluriformes; family Ictaluridae; genus Noturus; species Noturus placidus. The sequence goes on from JAFFST010054143.1 coordinate 223,863, forward strand.
GTGTATTGGCTTGGTGGAAGTGTGGCGATGGGGTGCATGTGGTGGCTGGTCGGTGGTGTGATGTTTTTTGGCAGTGTGTTGGCTGAGAGGCACTATGGTGACTTGCAAATCCAATCACAATCCGCAATCTAAAAATTCCTTGCAACTGGAATAAATATGTTGATGAAAAAATGGTCTGTGGCCAGAAAGGGTGGCTTGGCGACAGTGTGGCTGAAGTGCACTCACTGTAGGGTTTGGAGGGCAAAGGATGGCTGGGGTGTGGTGTGGTGCATGGGAGGCAGTATGGTGGCTGGGGGGCATTGCAGGCACTGCAGGACAGTGTTTTGCCTGGGTGTGGTGAATGTTGTGTGGTCTGAGATACTGTAATTAATTACACAGAAAAAATGGTCTCATATGACAAGGTCTAAGGCTGTAACACTATGCCCTATTTGCATCAATATCTGTTCAGTGCTTCAAATATTCATATATGTATCTGCATTCAGAATTAATCTGGAAGTGGGCATGGCCTAAACTGAAGGGGTTTCTTAAAAAAAAAAAAAAAGATATTACCATTTTCACAACATTTATATAAATAAAATATAAGCAAACCTGTTGCCTAATGCTGTAAACGCATCGCTGTATATGCATCTTTCACGAATGTGGTCTTTCTTTGTCCCGTGAGCTTCCTATCGAATCACTCGCTCAGACCCATGAGTTTCATATTTTACTGCTCGAACGCATGAAAATAAAAACGTCGGCAAAAAAACCCCAACAACTTGAAAATAACCAAACCAACCAACCATACAAAAACAAATAGCACCTCCTATGCATATCTGTATTTGTTTCTGTTTTGAACACTTACATTATGAACAATGTATTTGTATTCAGTTACATCCCTAACAAGGTCTTGATAGTCCTCCCTCGTCTTCTTCTGGCTACAAAAGTTCTGGTTTGTGGTTATTCATGGAATACCCTATGCAGGGCAGCTGAAGGGCCTAGACGTGTCTCAGTGGGCCTAGACATGAACGAAATGTGCGAAATTGGCTTAAATCTGCTGGAAGCTGAGCAATTTGTGCAGTGTGGTCCCAAGCCTATCTCCGAAATTGTGTGGGTTTCACACCTCTTCTTCACCCCTCTCCCCAACTGTTTCTTCCAAATAGAGCTAATACACTTGTTTACTGTTGCACAGGCCCTTAAAGACATGCGCGTGTGAATTTATGTGAGAGAGCGAAGGGTAGCTGGGAATTAAAGGACAATTTACTGCTCGGTCCCACAATCATTTTCAGCCATCCCGAGACTATGGATTTGGTAGTTAAACCACTTGGTCTTGGTCTTTGAGCTCATTATACCCAACCCCTGCTGATTTCTGCATTCTCCATCTCTCTGTAATAAAGGCAAATTGTCTATTATGCCAAAAGATTCACCATGAGGTTGGAGTGCAACAGGGGCTGATAATCTATTTAAATAAAAGTTCTGCAAAGCAAATCACAGTGCATCATCCACACCTCATCCACGAAGGGCTCACATACAAACATGCATGCACATACAGCATACACACACCTACATACTCACGCACACAAAAGCAACACTATAATCGAACAAATCTGGGTTTATATTATATTTTATCATTTGAGACCCTCGTAGATGTTCATGTTATTTTTCAGATCATTTCATTTGTCATGATTCAATACATAGGTCAACGCCCAGAGTATTCATAGTCACCGTGCAGGCCGTTCTATCCAACTTCGCCAAATTCTAGAGCTGGAGCTTAGAAACCAGGAAGATGAAAAAGAGAAATGTCAAGCTCTGAAGTAAACCACAATGAAGAGGAAGAAGCAAAACGAATGAGTGCTGTCAGAGGCTGGGGGAGGGAAAAGAGCAACGAAATCTCTATGTTATTTAGTGTTCCCTCGGGCCCATCCAATACACCAACCTCTTTAAGCTATGACAGACTGACAGAAGAGAGAGAGCAGAGACCGGCTCAGGGGTAAAACGAGTGGTAAGAAACGAGGCAGGATCAAAGGGAACATGTTTTTCTCATGTTTGTGCATGCATATAGGCATAACAGTAGGCTTGTACTTTCTTGTATTCGTGAATACTGACATAAAGCATCTTCTAAAGAGAAATGTTTTTTTCTTTCTCAGAATTAAAACTTACTGTCAGGGCGGCTGTGGCTCAGTTGGTAGAGCGGGTTGTCCACTAATCCACTAATCGTGGGGTTGGTGGTTCGAATCCCGGCCCGGGTGATCCCATGCCGAAGTGTCCTTGGGCAAGACACTGAACCCTAAGTTGCCCCCATTGGCAAGCTAGCGCCTTGCATGCAGCTCTGCTACCATTGGTGTGTGAGTGTGTCTCATTTGTAAGTCACTTGTAAATGTAAAAATGATATTTCTGTAAAGCTGCTTTGAGAAAATGTCCATTGTAAAAAGCGCTATACAAATTGATAATTTAATATATATATATATATATATATATATATATACACATTAAGGTTCCTTAATAACTCAATAATTACTTAAGAGCACATAAGTATGTATATATATATACAGTATATAACACAAATCTTTGCCCTTGTTATAGAATGTAGATATTTTGGAAGCCTGTGATTTATTCAACTCTTAGTGGTTATGAAATCCTCTTTTTGATTTTACATAAAGCTTTCATATGAAACACGTGTACATTCACTTAGATTTTTTTTTAGTAAAACGTTTCAATAATAAGCCGAGATAAGTAGTCGTACCGACAGAATTCATCAGTCGGCTTCTTCTTCCCATTTAGATTCATTGTGGTGTAGTTATTCATCCCCCTATAAATCTCTGTACAGGTGTGAGATGAATCCATTTTCTTTTGAGTGTCTTCTGTAGAAGGATGAATATAGCAAGAAACAAGGAGTAGCTGATGAATTCTCTACTTTCGAATAGGCTGTAAAGGGTCTCGTCATCACTCGCTGGTGTAATGAGTTCAGATCTGAACAGAATACAGAGCCTCCTTGAGCCTCTTCGGTGTGAGTCAAGGTGAATTGAACATACACTACACTACATAAATACACTACATCGGTATGTCAGGTAAAGACATACTACTCTACACGGTGTAGTGGCCTGGGGTCAAAAATAGAGGTGCCAAATTATATTCTGGCAAACGAGTATTAAGAGTTTATGACAAGTTATGCTAATGTTTACACGAGGAAAGAGTCGGCCGCTAGCAGTCGCTGTAACTTATAAAAGCCCATACTGTGCATAAGACATATGGACATATGATCATTTTCCCCAGCACAACACATAGTTCAGAATGAGCACTGCGCTTACAGAGATAAGGCAGATAAAACCGGCCAGAACTTTTGTTCATGATTTTGAATAGGTTCCATAAATAATGCATGTAACAATTCTGTTAAGATTGACGTGAACGGTCGTAGCATCGAATTATTGTATTTCTTTCCTTGTGCTTGCATACGAATAGCATGTGTGCTGATTGCATCTCCCTTTTTGGGCAACTAAAATGCCACAAAAAGATGAACTGACAGCTGGAAAAGTGATAATGCTTTTATACCTGTCGGAGAGGCGCTGAAAAACATGGGCCGTGATCCAATGAAAGAGTGAAGGAGATTGGAAAGATTGTCAGAGAGTCGGCTCTTGCTCATGGGAAGTGCTCTTTTGAGCTCACATAAAAGCTTTGCTATTGGCTAGACATTACATGCTATGGCCATTTTAGCATCTTGGTTGGAGCGGAATGGCGCTATTGTTGTGTTGTTTATATCTGGTATATGTTATCTCTGTGACTCTTAGATTCGCAGTTCCTTGTGTATCAGTTGCATTTTTACTGTATCTTGTCAGGATTGTGATGTTTGGATGTTTTAATGAGAGCCACAGATCAGGGCCTGGTATTAACATTTCCTCTCCGAAGCACAAAAGGGCACGGTCATCGAAGCAAATGCCATGCTAGATGTGTAGGTACTGGTTTGTCAGTTCATTAAAAAGGTCTGAAGCTTTTTGGGGGTCGGGGGTGGATTTAGGACATTGTGATAATGACAAAACCTCACAGTCTTCACCTTGTTCTTTGCTTTTAAACCCATGCCACTTCAAAGTCTGCTGATATCTCCTAGGCTTCTTGTTCATACTATAAAAGCTTGCAGTTAAATTAACATCGCTTTGAAAATGGTTCATCTGAAAATCTTGACATTTTTCACTTTGTATGAGGCCTCGTTACGCCAAACTGTCGCAGTTCAATCAACAGAATACTACAAAGATACTACTACAGCATATGGCCAATAAGTTGGTGGAGCTGTCCATCATGCCCATATGTGTTTTGTTCTTTTTTTAACATCCCATTCCAGATTTAGTTCCGTTTTGCTGTTGTAATAAGACTTTCAAGTCTTTCCACTAGATTTTGGAGCGTGGCTGTGGGAATTTGTGTTTATTCACAAGTGCCTTAATGAGGTCAGGCGAGGAGGCCTGGGATGCAGTCGGCGTTCATCCCAGAAGTGTTCAGTGGAGTTCAGGTCAGGGCTCTGTGCAGGACGCTCGAGTTCTTCCACTCCAACCTCGGCAAATCGAGTCTTCATGGGCCTCGCTTTGAGCATAGCAAGGTTACGGCATACAAAGACACTATATACAATTGTGTGCTTCCGACTTTGTGGGAACGGTTTGGGGAAAACCAAAATATTGGTGTGGTGGTCAGGTGTCCATATAGTGTATTTAGGTGTAATGATTACCGCCTAGAAGTTGATTCTTATACAATAACAACATGCCCTGAATGTTTTTTTTCTTCTTCCTTTGTGATTAAATTTCAAGCATCTGAATGCCATACTGAGTGCCATAGCCATTCTGCTCCCTCCCCCCACGTGTCTAGAAAAAAGTTGTAGTCTAATTAGTAAGATTTAATCAGATTTCATACAAATAAAGAAAAAACAACTTGAGACAAGATAATAACTGAATTTACACAAATGAACCAGTTTAAAAGTTTACACATGCTTGATTCTTAATCCCGCGTGTCGTTAACTGGATGATCCACAACGGTGATAGTTCTTCATGAGTCCCTTGTTTGTCCTGGGATGTTAAACTGCCCGCTGTTCTTCAGAAATCCTCCAGGTACTGCACATTCTTTGCTTTTCCAGCATCTTCTGCACATTTGACCCCTTTCCGACTGCGAATATATGATGTCGAGAGCGGCCTTTTCACACTGAGGACGACCGAGGGACTCGTACACGACTATTACAAAAGGTCCAAAATTCACTGATGCTCAAGAAGATCAACATGATACAATAAGAGCCAGAAGGATGTAAACTTTTAAACAGGACGATCGTTGTAAATTGTTATTATCTTGTCTTGTATATGCAAACATCTGTCACGTCAAATAGCTCGTTCAGGACGGCACTAAATAATAATAATAAAAAAAACCAACGTGGGATTTTTATCCATCCATCCATCCTCTACCGCTTACTCCTTTATCGGGGTCACGGAAACCTGGAGCCTATCCCAGGGAGCATCGGGCACAAGGCGGGGCACACCCTGGACAGGGTGCCAGTCCATCGCAGGGCACAATCACATACACACTCACACACCCATTCATACACTATGGACACTTTAGACACGCCAATCAGCCTAACATGCATGTCTTTGGACTGGGGGAGGAAACCGGAGTACCCGAGGGAAACCCCTGACGCATGGGGAGAACATGCAAACTCCGCACACACATCCATGTCTGTGTGTGGGTTCGTCTGGGTTGGTAGTCATCTGCAGGGTGAGTGCTTTTCCAATCTCTGTACTAGAGCAGTGTTCTGTCTTTTCTTCCACTTTGCCTCCTGTTCTCAATAATGACCGTCATTAGTTCTGTTCTCTGTGAGTCTGACCTGCTTTGCTTTGTCCTGTCTGGCAGCAAATTACATGAACTTTAACTAAGCTGTCATAGCAATATTCACACACACACACACACACACACACACACACACACACACACACACACACACACACACACACACCCCACACACAAACCCCATAGCAAGACTAATAAATAAATAAATGATACTACCACTCATAGTAATAATAATAACAATAAAAACAACAATAATAATACTTGTTTGAAAATTGAGTATACAGTGCCTTGCGAAAGTATTCGGCCCCCTTGAACTGTTCGACCTTTTGCCACGTTTCAGGCC
>JAFFST010054145.1:0-15102 GCA_022414735.1 Noturus placidus
TTATGAAAATGAATCATATGTAATTAAATCACATGTACATGAATCATAAGTAAATTAATCAAATGTAAAGTTTCCTGGGTGGGGTGGGAGGGACTGTTATCGGGATAAAAAATGTTAATTCTGTTTTGATATATTTTGTTTTACTCTGAAAAGTGTATGAGAATCAATAAAAATTGTTATCAAAAAAAAAAAAATATATATATCAGCTTATTACTTGTATAAAAGACACCTGGGAGCCAGAAATCTTTCTGATTGAGAGGGGGTCAAATTCTTATTTTCCTCATTAAAATGAAAATTAATTTATACAAATTTTTACATGCGTTTTTCTGGATTTTCTTGTTGTGATCCTATATCTCACTGTTCAAATAAACCTACCATTAAAATTATAGACTGATCATTTCTTTGTCAGTGGGCAGTGTTCCAATACTTTTTCCCCCACTATATATATATATTTCCTGGTAGGAAATCTGAAGTTGTATAGGGAATGTAGCCTGATATGCCTTATGGAGACGTGGCTAACTAGCTGCATCCCAACTGCTAACGTTGAGCTGCCGGCTTTAGTGTGGCACATCTGGACAGAGACATTAAACTTTCTGGAAAAAAGAAGAGAGGTGGATTGGTGATGTATATAAACAACAGATTGTACAATCCTGGCCATGTTACAGTTAAAGAGACTGTATGTTGTAAGGATGTGGAGTTAATGGCGGTCCGTCTCCAGCCGTACTACATGCCGAGGGAGTTCCAACATTCCATTGTTGTCTGCATTTACGTTCCACCACGAGCTCTCCCGGACATGGCGTGTGACGTCATTCATTCTACAATTGCAAGACTCCAAACTAAACACACAGATGCATTTTTTGCGATCTCTGGCGATTTCAACCATATAACACGATTCCACCCTCACTAATTTCTACCAGTTTGTTGATTGTCCAACCAGGAAGAACAGGACAGTAGACCTCATGTATGCAAACATGACGGATGCATACAGTGCCACCCCCCTACCCCCACTGGGAAAGTCAGACCACAACCTCATTTTTCTTCAACCATTGTACAAACCAAAAGTATAAAGGCTACCGGTTGCCACTTGCACCTTCAGGAAGTGGACAACAGAAGTGGATGAGGCGTTGAGAGACTGTTTTGATTCCACTGACTGAAGCGTGCTACAAAATGTAGAGGACTTGGAGGAGGTAACACATTGTACAACCGACTACCTGAACTTCTGTATGGACATAGTTGTTCCCACAAGAACTGTACGCTGCTTTCCAAACAACAAACCATGGATAACCAGTAATGTCAAGACCCTTCTCAATAAGAAAAAGATGGCATTCAGAGAGGGGGATCAGGCAGAGCTGAGGGGCGTACAGGGGGAAGTCAAAGCTAGGCTGAAAGAGGACAAGGAGGAATACAGAAAGAAGGTGGAACAGAAGTTGCAGGAGGACAATGTGAAGGAGGTCTGGGATGGAATGAAGACCATCACTGGACTGAGGAAGAGTAGTAGCTGTGTGGAAGGAGATCTGATTAGGGCAAATCAGTTGAATAACTTCTACGTCTTGGAAGAGTTCCAACATTGTGGAAGACATCATGTCTTATCACTGTCTCCAAGAAGCCACACCCAAGTGAGCTCAATGATTACAGGCCAGTCACTATAACATCACATGTGATGAAGACCATGGAGCGACTGGTTTTGGGGATACTCAGACCCCAGGTACGTCTTGCACTAGACCCGCTACAGTTTGCTTACCAGGAGAAATTGGACGTAAACGATGCCATCACATATCTCCTACACAGGATGCATTCTTATCTGGACAAGGGGAAAAGTGCTGTGAGAATCATGTTTTTCGATTTCTCCAGCACTTTTAACACCATTCAACCCCTCAGACTGGGTGACAAGCTCCTGCAGATGGGTGTGGATCCTCACCTAATATCCTGGATTACAGACTATCCGACAGAGTTGCCACAGTTCGTCAGACTGAAGAACTGCCTCTCTGACACTGTGATCAGCAGCACCGGAGCTCCACAGAGAACAGTGATCTCTCTAGTCCTGTTCACCCTGTACACGTCTGACTTTTGCTACAACACAGTCATGCCACATGCAGAGGTTTTTGGACGATACTGCAATTGTGGGGTATATCAGGGATGGGCAGGAGGAGGAGTACAGGAGCCTGGTGGAGGACTTTGTGCAATGATGCAAACTCAACCACCTACAACTCAACACTGCTAAGACCAAGGAGATGGTGGTAGATTTCTGTAAGTCTAAGCCCGCTCTGCTGCCAGTCACCATTGAAGGGGTAAAGGTGGAGGTGGTAAACACCTACAAGTATCTGGGAATACATTTGGACAATAAACTGGACTGGTCAGTCAACTCTGAAATACTTTACAGGACAGGGCAGAGCAGGCTGTACTTCCTTAGGAAGCTGCGGTCCTTCAATGTGTGCAGCAAGCGCCACTGGATGTTCTACCAGTCTGTTGTTGCCAGTGTCCTCTTCTATGCTGTGGTATGCTGGGTAGGAAGCATTAAGAAGAAGGATGCTGGACGACTAGACAGACTAATAAGGAAAGCTGTCTCTGTTGTGGGAGCCAAACTGGAGTGTATCACTTCAGTGTCAGACAAAAGGACACTGAACAAAATGATCAACATTTTGGACAATGACTGTCATCCTCTCCACAACGTTATCGTGAAGTGAAAGAGCTTGACCAGTTGGAGGCTACACTCACTGCCATGCACAACTGACAGGCTGAGGAAGTCTTTTGTCCCTAGGGCTATACAACTCTTCAATGTGTAAGGCAGTGTATTTTAGCGCCACTAGGTGTCACTGCAGGACCATGTATTATTTATATTTTCGTTGGATGGATGGATGGATAACTCTGGTTGTTCCTTGTGCGACACCATAGGGTTGATGCGTGTTTAGCCTAGAACGCCATCTTTTCTTTAGTATTTGCCATCAACCTTATAGGTAAGTCATGTTATTTTCATGAGTTAATTGAATATAAAATATCTTGGGTAATACTACTTAGAGAGTTCGTTTTGTTGAGCTATTGTTTAAACCTAGTTATTGAAGACTTAAATGCTGAGTCATTCTGAGAACAAGAGTTTTTATTTTTGTTATAAGAGCGAGTGTAATGTGGCCACTAATACATGTTATGTGTTACTGTGCTAGTTAGTGTTTTGGTATGCGTTAGCACTTGAATGTAATATGGGGATTCATTAACGTTTGAATGGACAACTGAAGTGAATTAGGATTTTTTCATACTGGTTATAAATGGATTATATGCCATCAACCTTATAGATGCTGTTTATGAAGTCCAGTAAACTTCGGTCTGCCACAATCCCGAACCCTTCTGTGTCCGTGTCTCCCTTCATACCGGATGCACCCTCACGTTCACAATAATAACACAACGCAGAGTAGCAGTGGAGGTGCTGGAAGCCGGCGGCGTGCGCGGATGGAGAGCTAGAGGGCTACAAATGCTTCACTTAAAGGAAGAGGTGAGATAGACTTCTCTGCATAGTCTATCTGCCTATTCAACTTTTCATACATTCGCATACACTATTGACCATCTCATACACGTTTGCACCATTGACCTCCTATAACAATGTTATAACAATGTATGTTGACCATCTCATACACGTTTGCCCTATTGGCCTCCTATAACAATGTTGTGTACTGGCTCCCTGTGTGACTGTCTCACTGTTTACACTGTTTTGGACTATATTAGCCCACATGTACAATCCCTACCTCTATTTCATTTTCATCTTACTGTATTGTATCTTGTATTGTTTGTGATGTCTTGAGCTACCTGGACCTTGAATTTCCCCTTGGGGATCAAGAATGTATGCATGTATGTATGTATCTATGTGTGTATGCATGTATCTATCTATGTATCTATCTATGTATCTATCTATGTATCTATCGATCTATCTATCAATCAATCAATCAATCAATCATCTGTCTGTCTGTCTGTCTATCTAAAGTAACTGTCAGTATCTGGTATGGCCACCAGCTGCTTTAAGTACAACAGTGCATCTCATCCTCATGGACTGCACCAAATTTGTCAGTTCTTGTTCTGAGATGTTACCCAACTCTTCCACCAAGGCATTTGACTCGATCCCACAAGTTCTCGATCACATCTGGGGATACATGGTTACATGTAATTTTCCACTGCAAGGACGATCAGCTGTGACCTGCCTGATCTGTTTCGGATGTCCTACCTCTGGATGGAGCTCTCATCTACTCCAATTCCAGACTGCTGGTTTCTTCCTCTTAAACATCTTAGGGAGTTTTTCCTTGCCACTGTCGCCACTCAGTGGCTTGCTCAGTTGGGATAAATTCGCACCTTTAATATCTGTATACTGTACTGATATTTCTGTAAAGCTGCTTTTAGACAATGTCTGTTGTAAAAAGCGCGATACAAATAATACAAATACAAATAAAATTAAATTGAACTGTCCTTCCTGTCTCCCTGTAGCACTGTCTTAGGCATCCTACATTACAGATATTGCAGTTTTTCTTGCTCTGGACACATCTGCAGTCCTCATGTCTCCCTACACCAGGCCTATGGCATGTTCACACAGGTGAGCAGACACCCTAGGAATCTTTCTGGTAGTTTGCAGAGTCAAATCTAGCGCTTCCTGAACTTACAGCCAATAACCATAGAGCGGTGTATGGATGACATCATTTTGTAGTGACAAATCCCGGAACTGGAATTAGCATTTTAGCCATCGGGCTGCTAGCTTTGCTTCGAGCTCCAGCGCTTTGCACGAGGAGAAATCATGACATTTACATGATGCTAAATGTCACTACAGAGGTTGTCAGGGACATTAAACCTCATCAGGCCGAACGGAAAAAAAACTTTGCAGATAAACTCAGGGCACTACCGTGCAACCATTTCACTCGCATTTGTGACTGAAAAGTACTTTGTGTGACTGTGAATCAATATTTATTTGCACCGGTGCGAGTGACTAGTTAGGAGTTGTAGAATACAATCGGAATAAAAACTACAGGAAGTCCAAAATTAATCTACACCGCGCAACAGATACTTTCACACTGCTTTTCATCTCCTCAGTCAACCTAACAGGTGTGTAAATACTGCAGAGAAGTCATGATGATGACAAGAATAACACTGTACATTATCTGCTTCAACTTTCCAATTCACTTCATTTAAACTCACGGTTTTCAGATATCACTAGAAATGTCAACTCCAGCTTCCATGTGCTGATTTAATCCCCCAAAACATAATGTTATCAGCAGACATGGACACTGTACTGGGGGAACTGATCTAAAACTAATAAACAAACAAAAATAAAATTACTAAAATGTAAATACAGAAAATGTGCTTAGTTATAAATAAATAATTTAAAATAAAAAATAAATATTATAATAACTTCATTAAATATAAATAAAATCCATCCATCCATCCATCTTCAACCGCTTACTCCTTTATCAAGGTCACGGGGAACCTGGAGCCTATCCCAGGGAGCATCGGGCACAAGGCGGGGTACACCCTGGACAGGGTGCCAGTCCATCGCAGGGCACAATCACATACACGCTCACATACACATTCATACACTATGGACACTTTAGACACGCCAATCAGCCTAACATGCATGTCTTTGGGCTGGGGGAGGAAACCGGAGTACCCGGAGGAAACCCCCGACACACAGGGAGAACATGCAAACTCCGCACACACATGGCCCTGACTCGAACCCTGGCCCCTGGAGGTGTGAGGCGAACGTGCTAACCACTAAGCCACCGTGCGCCCCTCATTTTATTTATTTAATATTAATAAAATGAGAAGTGAAAATGTTTACTATGGGTTGCATTTAATATCAAATTGACATTAAGCTTATTTCACTATTTCCATAGAAAGCCTTTTTCCTAATATGGATCATGTTTATGTTAGTCTACATTTAATAAGGACTCTCCATTGTTTAAGATATTTAAAAATACATATTTTATGCTTGTTTATTTTTCAACTAACCAACAGTATTTATAATTGCTATTATTTTAATTCAATTAACAGTTACCATGAGCAGAGAGCTTACATTTAACTGTTTATGATAGATCTCCTGATTAAAGTTTAAATAAAACAGATTGTTATCTGGATCGGTATTGTCTGTAAAAATCCTGATCAGAGCGTCAGTAATGAACACCATTAAACGAAAGAGTTTTACATCTGATGGGTAAATGAACTCCCCAATCACATCCTATATGAGATTATTCAAATATCTACACAATATACACAGAGCGGGTCGAGAACTGACTCCAGATCAGAACCATGACCGTGGAACATGTCTAATAGTGTAGCTTTAAATATATTTAAGAGGAGCAGACTTCAAACACTGAACATTGAGGTTTATTGTATTTGTTTACAAGGTGGAATGGGTTAATGGTTGTTGTTTTGTTTTTTTTTTGCATATAGTCTGTAAAATTAACTGAAAATATTAAATTTTGTTTATCAGAAGGTACATTAATGTGTCAGGGCTCACACTATGTTCCTAAATTCTGTCATAATTGACTAGCTAAGGTTTTCTCATGCCTACTTGTGTGCTATAGTGTAGCATGAGAAAGCTTAATAAATGTGAAAGTGCAATGTGAAATGTGAAAGTCATCACTAAAATCAATTAATAATCGTGATAAATAATCAAGATCTCAATATTGATCAATATAATCAGGATTATCATTTTGGTCATAATCATGCTGCCCTACCCTGAATAGAATCCCTCACAACAGCAAAAATATGGAAAACAGGTTGTCTCAAACACACCTGATGCAACTAATCAGAGGCTTCATTAGTTGCATCAAGTGTGCTTGAGCTTGAACATATGAAATAACTGAACTGGATAGGGGTCTGTCAAGTGTACACTACCTAGACGGGTCAGAAAAAGGAAGCTATCAATGGCTGCAACCAGATTTCTGAAATGCCAGGTTGTGAAAAACCCTTGAGTGACTGCAAAAGACCTGCAGCAAGAATTAGTGGAAACAGGCAATGAGGTTTCGGTGATCACAGTAAGGTACATACTATATGAAAAAGCCAAGTCGTACACCCCTACTGACCCAAAAACACAAGAAATGTCGGTGCAAAGTCATATAAATAATCCACAGAAGTTTTGGGATTATGTTTGAAACTTTTCGGCACGAATGCTCAGTGGTATGTCTGGAGGAAGAAGAATGAAGAAAGAACACACAGTCCACAGTTAAGCATGGTGGTGGCTCGGTGATGCTCTGGGGCTGCTTTGCATTCTCTGGCACTGGAAACCTGCAGCATGTGGAAGGCGAGATAGATTCATTAAAGTATCAGAAAATCCTAGGTGAAAAGGTCATTGGACCTTCCAACAGAACAATGATCCCAAGCATACCTCAAATTCCACAAAGGCTTGGCTGCAAAATATGTCATGGAAGATCCTACAGGGCCATCATAGTCACCTGACTTGAACCCAATAGAAAGTATCTGGTGGGATTTGAAGAAGGCGGTTGCAGCATGCAAACCCAAGAATATTACTGAACTGGAGGCCATTGCTCATGAGGAATTTGCTAAGATTCCTCAGGAACACTGTCAGAAGCTGGTGTCTGGTTATGCATCTCATTTGCAGCAGGTCATAATAGCAAATGGATGTGCTACTAAGTACAAAAGATGCTTGCCATGAAGGGGGTTAATAATTGTGAGACTGGAGAAGTCAATGTAAGTTGCATTTTCAGTTAAATTTGGGGAAACCACTTGAAGCATTCGTTGTGTTAAACTATTTTGATTGCTTTTGTTTAATTTGTTCATTGAAAACATCTGAAATTCTGTAAATTTTGACAATAATACCTGATTTGCAATGAGGGTTGAATAATTGAGATACACAAACAGCTCTGCAAAATGATCAGTTTCTCTGGTTTTACTATTTATTGGTATGTGTTTGGGTAAAGTGATTTCTTTTTTTATTCTATAAAAATTTCTTCCAAATAAAATAGTCATTTCAAGCATTTAGAGCAAAATAACAATAAATATAGTGTTGTCAGACATAAATAATACAAAGAAAATAAGCTTATTTTGTAAAGAATACAATACTAATGTTTGACCTTAGAAAGAGTTCAGAAATCAATATTTTGTGGAATAACCCTTATTTTCACTCAGTTTTTGCTGAAGCACCCCCAGATCATCACATATTCTCCAACAAATGTCACAGTGTGAGACACTGTGGCTTGTAGGCCTCTCCAGGTCTCCATCTAACCATTAGACGACCAGGTGTTGGGCACAGCTGAAAATTGGACTCATCAGAGAAGATGTCCTTACTCTAATCCTCTATGGTCAAATCCTTATGGTCTTTTGCAAACCCCAGCCTGACTCTTTTTTTCTACTCATTGATGAAGGGCTTTTTTTTTATAGCTTTGCATGATTTCAGCCCTGCCCCTAGGAGCCTGTTTTGAACCGTCCTCGGCATGCACTGGTGAACCCAGTTGTAGTTTGCCATCCTATGGTTGTTGAGTGACATTTGAAGGAGTTGACAGTCATCCCGGTCAGAGGAGAGTCATTTTCACCCTCTGCCTATCTGTAGCTTTGTTGTACTAAATGTCTGCTGCTTGACCTTGTTCTTATAAACCGCCATCTGAAATTGTAAGGATGAAAGCAGCCGGACACACACTGTATCCCTCTGCCAGTAAAGCCAGAAACAAACTCTTCTTTTCCAACTCTTTTGGCATGGTCAATAGGTTTTTTAAAATTTTTATTCCAATTAATTGTGTCTCACTACTAGCACAGTCGGTCATCCAACTGGTCCTATTGCAACAGGATAGTGATGAGCACAGCAGTGTTTGTTATTTTTTTATACTTTTCCTTGTTAAATAAGATTTGGTTCAAGTGATCACCTAATCAGTACCTCATTGGTAGAATGAGATGTGCCTGTGTTGGAATTCAAGACACTGGAATGGAATAGCTGCCATACAAGTAGATGCTGATTTAAGAAACAATTACAGTGGTCTCAATTTTGTCTAGAACTGGATATAATTTTAAAAAGTAAATTGCATTTTCATGGTACAGTCAGTACTGTATTTTTGTAATAAAGTTCAGAATTATTTCACTTTGAGTGTTTTCATTCAGCATCAATATTAAAAACTATCAATTGATTTATCGGTTTTCTGCAGGTAATTCCCACCTCTGTTATCGGTAAAATCCAATATACAGTACTCTTGTATTATACATAAATTACTGTTTCTGCCATTCAATTTAAAACAAAGTTTATACATCATTATATGTAATATAGACAGGCTTACCTAAATTAGCATATAGCAGTTAACAGAACTTGTCAATGATAAAATGTTAATATCAGTTAGGTAACACTGTGTGTGTGTGTGTGTGTGTGTGTGTGTGTGTGTGTGTTGGTGAAAGACAGACCAAATGATTATTCTGAAGTTTTGACTGACACTTTTGTGCAATACCAAAGAAACAACTTTATTTTATCACAATTAAAACAAATAGCTCCTTATACCACTCAGCCTGGTGAGCTTAGAAAACAAGCAAGCACACACAACCTCCAACACAGTGAGAATAGCAAAAGAGCTTCAGTTATGGCCAAGAGCCACCTGGGACATAATAGGAGCTCTTCAAATGTGTAAATACAGAAAAACTGTTGAATCCTCCATACTCTCTATATGTGAGGTTAACAGGCCCATGTAGTCCTATCACAGTATGCTGGTTTAATGAGAAAGGGAGAGAAACATACAGACAGATCAAGCAAACTGGCAGCAGTTCCAGGCTGCTCATGTCTTCAAATCAAGTATCCAAACCAAGATGTTGTGGGTACTGTAGTCTGATGGAATACTGTTTTTCACAGGCCCGCATCATTATATGTTGGATTGGGCATCTTCAGTATGCTCTGTGCCTTCTCTTCCACCAGAGGACGCCATTTTACTTCTCCTGTTAGGAGCAGATCATCCCCATCCAGAGAATCAATAAACTGCATCTATCAGGAATAGGACAGAAATAGGATGAGTGGCCAGTTTAATACAGAAAACTCTATATATGCTCACTGTGCAATTTAGGAAAGCCTGTATATTCATGCAATTAGTCAGTCTCTAGAACACAAAATAGTGCAAAAAACATACAGTAATTGGCAGATATTACTTTTTGATAAAAAGGGGAATGGCCAGACTAGTTCAAGCTGCAAGGAAGTCTAACTCAAATAACCACTCTTTACAACCTTGGTGAGCTGAAAAGCATCTCAGAACAAACAATTCTTTAGGCGTAATCTAAATAATCCAGGGATAAAGTAAAATGTATAAAATACATACCAAAAAATACTAAATCAAAATGTATGTGTCATCAAATGGGTAACATTTAATGACTAAAATACATTTTACTAAAATACATTTTTTTGGGGCGGCTGTGGCTCAGTCGGTAGAGCGGGTTGTCCACTAATCCACTAACCGTGGGGTTGGCGGTTCGAATCCCGGTCCGGGTGATCCCATGCCGAAGTGTCCTTGGGCAAGACACTGAACCCTAAGTTGCCCCCGATGGTAAGCTAGCACCTTGCATGGCAGCTCTGCTACCATTGGTGTGTGAATGTGCTCTCATTAGTAAGTCACTTGTAAATGTAAATTGATATTTCTGTAAAGCTGCTTTGAGACAATGTACCATTGTAAAAAGCGCTATACAAATTGATAAATTATTTTATTTTTATATTGACTAACACCCATAGCAGAAAGCATGGAAAAACAGATGCCTGGATTATGGATAAATTTATAAATTTAAAATGTATATTTCTCTAAAGCTGCTTTGTGGCAATGTCAATTGTTAAATGCACTATACAAATAAAATTTTATTAAATTGGAAGGAAAAAAAAAAAAAAAGAGAAAAGGACCATCAAAATGGATCAAAATTAAAAACAGCTGAAACAATGAACAGTGCACTCTATAAAAAGTGTGTGATTATTATTAAACAGCAATGGTGTTCAACATGACAAATTTCCCTGTGTGCGCTCTTTTTTTTAGATGCTTTGTGTGTTCCACTTGCACCCCTCCATCACCCGTGTTTTGTGTTTATTTGTAGAGATATTTCGGTTTCTCAGAATGGCCCCAAGGTCTCTGTGCACTCATGTAAATATGTATACATGACTCAGTTGTAATAAATTCCTACCATCAATTGTAAACATAGCTGCTCAAAGTCTGTAGAGAGAATAGCCTAAACACAGACAGAAAAAACTGTTCATGTGTTTGGTAGAGGCATTTTCTGTAGCGGTTCACAGCTGGAATTAACATGCATCCTGGGTGATCCAATCGTAAGTGGACAGTGCTAAGAATATGTGAATGGGGTCAAATGCGTCTCGAAGAAGCATTGTGGTCCGCTCACTTGTGCCCACCCATAGCATTCTGAAAGGAAAGCAGCGGCTTTTCATCGTCTTTCAAATTCTTTCATTGTCTTTTCTGCCATTCATTTATGAGTTTCGTTGATAACTTCATTTATGCCTGCAAACAAATGAAGCAGAAGGCTGCAATGATAAATGTGCATAACACCCTTCTACAGGTGGAAATGTGTTGGGTTTTCATATAAGTGGTCACTGGAGATGTGCATTCATAATACCAGGTGTGAATGGCTATGCATCTTTGCTGTCCACTTGCAACACGATCGCTTGAGCTGGATATTAATTCTAGGTGTGAAAAGGGTGCTAGACAACCAGTGAACGGTTGGGTTAAGTTGTTCAAGTTATGCCCACTCTGGTAATAAAATTCTATTGTGCATAAGTTGGCTGTACCCTTCTCTACTGTGCAGATTTCTCTCACAGCTGTTAATGCAAAGTCAACTTGTATTCACAGAATTCAGGGCTGTGTCCCAAAATTAGTATACCTAAATACTACAATTTGGCAAAATATGGTTATTTGTTGCCTTCTAAGAGAAGTTTCTCTTTAAATTTTTAGTTTTAACTCTTTAAAAATCACACACATTCATCTTACTGACCTGCTTGCGTACATATTCGACCATGAGCTCGAGCTGTCTCGGGTCCTCACACTGCCTGTTGAAAAGATTCCTCCAAAGCGCTGCTGCGAGAACACAGTCATCTGACAGGATTCCCTATAAAAAAAAAAAAAAAAATATCACATTTTTACATATTGGAATCACTTATCAAATGGCATTATAATACATGTTTTAGACACAAATTATCATGTAATTTCTCCCAAAGATAAAAAGACCAAAAATGCAGCTGGTCACAATCAATAAACTGCATATTTCATGTCCTAAATGGCTTTCCATGTGCCAGAAAACAACTTTACCTCAAAGCGTTGAAGTAGAGGCTCCTTCCATAAAGCTTAAATAAATGTTCTCCATATAGAAAGTTTCATCACAGTAATAATTGTGTTTTAAAAAAAATAATAAATTTAAAAAAAAAAAAAAAAAAAAAAAAAAAAAAGGCACCTGCAAACTTCTGTCAGTCTACTGAATGTTGAAACAAGTTTTATATAAAGACAAAGGCTCCCAATGTAGTCTAATGGCTATGTTTGTGCTCAATTGTGTACAAGTAACTTACCTCATCATATCCAAAAATAGCAGCATAAAATGTTTCGGTCATAACCCTCAAACTCTCCTTCCTCTGAATAGCATCAATCTAAAAATAAATGAGAGTGAGAGGGGAGGATGAGACTGATGTACACCAGACCTTAAAAACAGGACTGTGCTCACAAGAACTGTTTGATTCAATCGAGTACTGATATTTGTGCAAACCTCAGTCTGTGCAGGTATACACTTTTATACTCAACTCTCTTTTCTAGTCTTTATTTATCTTCTATGTTCTCCTTTCACACCACACTACAGTGGATATAAGAAGTCTACTCACCCCTGTTAAAATGGCAGGTTTTTGTGATGTACATTTACATTTATTCACTTAGCAGACGCTTTTATCCAAAGCGACTTACAAATGAGAGAAACAAGCAAAAATGATATTAAGCAGAGAACAATACAAGTAATGCTACTATACAAAATCTATTAATTGACTACTAGAAGAAGCAACGTGCACAGAGTAGAGGTGTAAGTGTTTTTTTTGTGTAGGTTAAGTGTTGGCGGAAGAGGTGGGTCTTTAGCATGACTGACATTACTAAGGACAGAACTTCCCTCTAAAATTGATGAGAAGACCAGAAGACAACTGGTCAGGGAAGCTGCCAAGAAGCCTACAGCAACATTAAAGAAAAAACTGCAGTAATTTCTGGGAAGTACTGGGTGCTCGCTACATGCGACAATATCCTGATTTCTTCATATCTCTGGGCTATGGGGTAATGTGGTAAGACAGAAGATTTTTTTATTTCATAAAATAAATAAGCAAATAAATAATGCAGCCAAACTGCCAAAACCAGGTGGATAATGTGTTATGGTCTGATGAGACCAAAGTTTAACTTTTTGCCCTTAATACCAAAAGATATGTTTGGCACAACAACAAACAAAAACACAAAACTGCACATCACCAAAATAACACCATCCCCACGGGGAAGAATGGAGGCGGGAGCATCATACTTTTCTTAGGCTGGAACTGGGGCTTTAATCAGGGTGGATGGAATAATGAATAGATCCAAATACCTTAAGGAGCTGTAATGAATAGCGCCGAAGAACTTAAGTCTTCTGCTAAAACACTTAAGATGAAGAGGAATTTACCCCTTTATCATGACAATGACTCAAAACAAACCTCCACATCAATAAAGGAATGGCTTCAAAACAAAACAAGATCAAGGCCTTGCAATAGTCCAGATTCCAGTCCAAATCTAAATCCAATCAAAAATGTGTGGGATGACCTGAAGAGGGCAGTGCAGAGGAGATGCCCAGCCAATTTATTAGAATTTATTTTAGTTAGAATGCATTTACAAGGAACAATGGCAATATATTGCCAAGTCAAGATGTGCCAAACTAATTGACTCTTACCCAAACAGATTGAATGCTGTGAAAATCTAAAAGGTGTTTAACCAAGCTTTATTTTAGGGTGCACATACTTATGCAACCAGGTTATTGTACATTTTTTCCCCACCTAAAATTATTTAGTTTTTCACTTTCATTTATAGGTTAGAATTTCACAATAAATGTGGAAAAGGTTGACATGATTTATCTTGGTTTATAGTTGTCCACCCCCCCCCATCACTAAAACCTGCCTCTCTAACAAGGGTGTATAGACTTTCTCCTGATGCTTCATTATTTTTATAAAAAAAAGAAAAGTTGATTAAGGGTCACCAACCGATCCTGTACTGCCCTAAGAACTAAGCCTGGAAGTCAAGAAAGTGCTTCTTATGCACAGTCCTGCCTGTAAATGCGTACTACTGCTTAGAAAAATATACACCATGAAAATGGTGCGGAAACACCAGCCAGATGCTGGTCTCAGTGTGTGTGCGCGCGTGTGTGCGTGCGCGCGCGCTCAGTTGGACTGAATGGAAATTCAAGGGCTGGTGGGCATATAGCCCAAATGACAAGTGTTTTCCTTCCCTCGACACAATTAGTGAGACACATGCTGTAAAACTACCTTGTTCACACTGAGCTAACCTGTGGAAACCTGTGTCAGACATGTGATTCGTCATACTGCTTTTACAGGACTTCTTTCTCTGACTGGATGAATAATAAAATGAATAAATAAATAAATAAAATAGTTTTTTATGAATATAAATAAAGATTCTGCAGTTCTGAGCAGAAAACTGAATGGTTCAGCAGTTTGTAAGAGTGTATATTAGCAGTTAACCTTTCCTTAGTTTTAAACTTCGCTAACCCCTTTAAGCTAATTCTTAACATGAGGTGACATACAGTGCCTTGCGAAAGTATTCGGCCCCCTTGAACTGTTAGACCTTTTGCCACATTTCAGGCCTCAGATATAAAACTAATTTTTTGTGAACAATCAACAACAGGTGGGACACAATCATGAAGTGGAACGAAATTTATTGGATATTTCAAACTTTTTCAACAAATAAACTGAAAAATTGGGCGTGCAAAATTATTCAGCCCCTGTACCTTCAGTGCAGCAAACTCTCTCCGGAAGTTCATTGAGGATCTCTGAATGATCCAATGTTGACCTAAATGTCTAATGGTGATAAATAGAATCCACCTGTGTGTAATCAAGTCTCCGTATAAATGCACCTGCTCTGTGATAGTCTCAGAGGTCCGTTT
>JAFFST010054145.1:64115-80795 GCA_022414735.1 Noturus placidus
TATATATATATATATATATATATATATATATATATATATATATATATATATTATACTGAGTATACTTCACTTCAGACGAGTTCAGGTGAAACAGCGTTGCAATTTTCGATGCGAGTGAATCGACCTCAACATTGTCCCTAAATGGGTAGCACATGACAGGCTCCAGTAAAGCAAAGTCTTGAAAGCATCTCTCAAACTCTGACCGACAGCTGTCCATATGCAGCGTGCTGTAGCGTGCAATGGTAAATTGCGCACAAGCCTTCTGCTGCATCTCCAGCTCTGACACGAGGTTTTGGAAGTTCCCAAAATCTTGGCTCAGCAACTTTGAGGACAGAAGTTGCATTTTTCGTTTAAAGGCCTTATCTGAGCTGATCACATTGACCACGGTTTTGTCTTTTCCTTGCAGTTCAAAATTAAGCTCATTTAACATGTTAAATCAGCCAGATCGGTTAAAAGTACTATGTCCAGCAGCCACTGATCATGATTGAGTTGGGTGTTTTCTGCATGTTTAACAGCAAAAAGAAACTCCCTTATCTCCGGACAGAGATCTCGAATTCTCTGCAGGAATTTACTCCTACTAAGCCATCTCACGTCAGTGTGTAGCAGCTCAGAGTGGTCGCAGTCTGCTTTCTCCAGATGTGCACAGAACAGCCGTCTTTGAAGTGATCTAGCACGTATCGAACATGAGATCTTTGTTGCCACATCCATGATCTCCTTCATGTTTAGCATTTTTGCGCATAAGGTTTGTAGGTGTATTACGCAGTGGTAATTAAGGAAGTCAGGGAGAGCATCGTCTTCCCTGCGGGCACACCGTCCGTGGTGACTGATATCAATTTGCTCACTGGGAGCTGGGTTTTGTCAATTAAGTCTTTTAAAGATTGAAAAATGTCCTCTCCCCGCGATTTCGCTCACTAGCCTTTAGAGCTGGTGCATTTGATCACACAAGCGTTGTGAGAGAAAAGACGAGATCTCAGACTGGCTGCCCTGTATGTCAATGCTAACATCTATTTTTTTTTTAATGGCAATCTACCTGCACTTCCTTTGCAATCAACCGGTTGATCGCGATCAATGTATTGGCCATCCCTGCCCTAGGACTATGGTTCCTGTGGTGATCAGGAGCTCCGGCCATTGGTGAGCCAGACCGACGTACCGGGATAACATGAACATTAGCCACTGTCTCACCTTGGGCTTATGGTTCACCAGGCTCTCAAAATAAAGGAGGCACTGGAGGAAAAATTCCATCAGAGGGCTTTCAAAGTCCTCAAAGGAGGCTGGACTGTCCAGGTTAAGCCACTGGGGAAATCGTACAGAATCAAACATCGGCAAGTCCCAGTGTGATGCTCTCTTCACGCTCCTGCTTCATCCATGTTGTAATCAAAGTATTCTGTCATGTAACGGGGTTGGAGACAGATGCAGATGCAATTAAAGCTTTTATTAAAGAGACAGGCAGACAAATCCAAAACGTAGGGCAATATCACAGTCACAAAACAGGTGAGGAGTTAGGCGAGCAGCAAACAATTTAAACTGGGCTTAGACAAGAATTGAGAAACACGAGGACAGAACGGGATCAAAACCATGAAATGACGAACGCGGATTAAAGGCTCAGTATGGGCCTGGCGATAAACACATAGAAACACACAATAGTCTGCCAGATTCTTCTCCAGAAAAAAAACTTCAAAAATTTACTTCTAATTATTCAATTTCAACCAGACTCAGAAGGGAACCCATGCTCATCTGAGTAACAATGGATAGTGTGAAAATAAAGGAAAGTTCATTATGTTTTTTTATAAACTGCCATTTAAGATATAATGGTAAATGTTAACATTGTCGTTCACGACAAATTATGCAAATGCTAAGGATCCTTCAGAAACTACACTGAGGGTTGACACTCAGTCATGAAGTGTCAGTTAGTTATGCTCTCTCTTTAGTTTATAAAATATTATTAAGTATATTGCAGCAGAAAGGTTGGACTGCAGGTTAAACTGCTGATATATCTTTATCCTATATGTGTTAACATAAGCTGCAACAAGATTACAGCTGCTTTGCCTGTTAAGAACTAGTTCAGTGCTAGAAAAAAGGATGCTAAATAATAAAGGATATCATGTGAAATCTTTTCAATACTGATTAATCAGCTGCTGTCATGTTTTTGCAACATGCTGGATAAAAACATGTCAGTCATCATGATGCTATGTCTATTTCCTCCCTGATGAGTCCCAGCATTTGGCAGCTGCTACACTGTTCTTGAGGTGATCAGTCTTTCTTAAGTTTGGAGTGCCTTGGAGTGAGTAAATTGTCTGCACTTGTATAGCGCTTTTATCCAAAGCGCTTTACACTGTCTCATTCACCCATTCACACACACACTCACACACCAGTGGTAACAGAGCTGCCATGCAAGGCTCTAACTTGCCATCAGGAGCAACTTGTAGTTCAGTGTATTGCCCAAGGACACTTCAGTATGTGGAATCATGTGGGCAGGGAATAGAACCACCAACCCTACGATTAGTGGACAACCCACTCTACCACCTGAAGCACAGTAGCCCAGTACCTACTCTAAAATCAGTGACAGTTTACATGATGCCACCACAGTGGCACAGCGGATCTCTGCTATCAATGTCATTTAAGAGTGGGCATGCTCTAATTCAGTAATCAGCAGTTTACAGTTCATGATCAGTTTGGTGATCCTCACCTTAACACTGATACAACGCTAAATACTTGAGGTCGGGTTGAAATCCCCTCCCATAGTTTTCTGTTTATACGTATTGTGGAGACATTCCCCATGATTTTGGTTGTTTAATTTTTTTGTTGGTAAGCAACAAAAGATTGGGCTTTATGAAAGTGTTTTTGATCCCCGTGATTTGGTTCATGAATTTATTTAATGCATATTTATCATAGAGGAATCATTCTACAATATTTTACATTTTTTAATTTTCATAATTGATTTGTTGTTGGTACAGCTACGCAACGTACCCTGACAGAGGTGTTTGTTTTTTGTCCCTGTGATTTAGTTTGTGGATTTCTTTAATTTTTAGTTACAGTGCAAGAGAGTGTTGCCCTTAATTGCACCATATTGCATCGCAATGATCTCAGCTGTGTTACCAGAGATACAGAGATACTGCAAAGTGTATATATTTTTATCTTTTATTTTCAATTACAACCTGGCAAAGTGTTCACATGCAGAAAACCACTTGGATAGTAATCACTGCTGATACCCATGTTTATGACGTATTGATTGCCAGGCCCCCCTTGAACTAGAGGATGTCCCTCTTGCCTGGGGGTTGACCACGTAAAAAAATGGCTTGACTGAGATGCATGCAGGAACTTCAGCACCATTAGCTTAGGAGCACAGGAAGTCAAGCTGGCCCATCTAGAGGGCAGGTTGGCCACTCAACTGCATCCTACACAGGCCATGTCTCCTAGCTCTCATAAGCACCATAACACCGATTTACGGGGGCCCAGTTAAGGGCAAATGCAGATCCCCTAGCCCAGAAGGTAGACACCTTGGCATCTGATTTTGCTGAGGTTAAGTCTCTCCCCCTTAGTCAGTAACCACCCAGTACACAGCCTGCTAGTGGTCCCACTGCAGCCACACTGCAGTCTCCTATTGCCTGATGAAGCACTTCAGCCCGATGCACGCTGTCCCTGGCCACAGTGCCGGTTGACAGATGACATCATTGTGAGAAGCTATGACACATCAGTACATATGAGACATATTGGGAATTGCACACCTTATGCTATCCCTGTCCCAGACATTGCAAGCACCCTTATGCCCAGAGCCTGAGTGATGCCTCTTTGCAAGCATTCGCCTATATAACCAGTGAGTTGGGTAGGCAAATGTTTTCATTAACCCTCGCTCTATGGCAAATATGGCTGGCCCAATCTCCACTTTTGAAACCCTGAAGGAGCGCCCTCCGCTCTCTTCCTGCCATTCCTGGGGAACTGTTTGGCCCTGCTGCAAAGCAAGCCCTGGAGCACAGTCTACAGGTTACACAGGCCAGTCATTAATTTCCTAGTCTGCATAGTCAACACCCTGCTAGACAGAGACCCTCTATGGCAACAAATATGGCTCAGTGCATACCATGGCTGATTATCCAGTCAAGAGCACAACACCCAGAGAGGTTTCGTCAGCCAGCCCCCACCCAGCCACCTCGCTTGGCAAAGCAAAGACAGGCCATTGCCCCTTCATAAATTATAAGGTGTGAGGGGGTAGACAATGACTGTACCACTCCTGCAGCTGGGTGCTTCACCAGCCAGCAGCTCAGATGCTGGGAAGTGCTTACATCAGACCCCTGGGTTGTATCAACCCTGTCTACAGCATTAAATTCATACGTTGACAACAAAGGTTCCATGGAGTCAAAATGACCTTAGTCAAGGATCCATACAAGGCTCTGGCCATATGCCAGGAGGTCTGGGCTCTCCTGAAGAAGGGTGCCATTGAGCAATTAGACAGTGCTTTAAAGAACAGTGGATTCTATTCCACTTATTTTATTATTGCAAAAAAGACGGCGGATTTTGCCCCATACTGCATTTAAGACCTCTGAACACCAAGTTCCATATGCTATGTACAGTGGCTGTGCTCCTGAAACATGAATAGGGAAGGGCTTACCAGTGCTCCAATTCGAGATCTCACTGGCACCAAGGGTCTTCACCACATGTGTAGCAGTGGCACTGTATCCATTACAGGCCAGCGGGATACAAATTTTCCCATACCTGAATGACTGGTTGATCTATTCCCAGTCAAGGGAAGTTGCCCTTAGAGAATCAGCATTGCTGATCTCCCATGTTACCAAGCTAGAGTTTGCAGTGAATTATGGAAAGAGCTCTCTTATATCCAGTCAGCAAATAGTGTTTATTGACATCCATTTTGACTCACAGTTGATGATGGCTACCCCCTCTCAACGGCAAGTCAACTACATCCTCCAGCTCATCAGTCGCTTCAGAAGAAGCAGGGTTCTGGTCTTCAAAGCATTTCTGAGACTGCTATGTATGCTCACAGCAGCCTCATCGGTGGTCCCTTTTTTTTTTTTTTTTTTTTCTTCATCGGTGGTACCTTTAAGCCTTCTGTCATTACAGCCTCTCCAAATCTGGCTGAATGACCTTGGCTTATATCCCACTCAACACAGACACAAACTGCTCAGAGTCACTGCCAGTTGCCTGAGGTGCCTGGATCCCAATCTTACACAGATGACTGTACAACAAGCCTTTGTGCCTCCCTGTGAGGAGGGATCGCCTCTTACAGCTGGAGCGTCAAATCTGGCACCTAAACTCATCCTTGCTGCAACTTTGGGTCTGGCTTCTGAAGGGCCAGAGCCATTATTAAGTCTGTATGATGCAGCAGTTGTACAAACCATCCAGAACTTCTGTGCACCTTCCACCAATATGTTGTATGCTAACAGATGGAAGCTTTTTTCTGAGTGGCGCCAAGCCCAAAATCAGGATCCAACATGCTGTTCCATACCGGTAATCCTCAGCTTTCTCCAGTCCCAGCTTGATGGAGGCCTTGCAGCCTCGACCATCAAGGTATATATAGCTGCAATCTCAGGCAGGCGTAATATAGTAGATTGAGTCCCACACCCTTGTGACCAGCTATTAAAGGAGCTTTACAAAGGAGACCTCCTAGACCAAACCCAGTATCCTCTTGATACTTGCCTCTCGTATTAAAGGCAACGTGTCAGCCTCCATTTGAATCGATAGAGAGGTCAGAATTGAGATGGCTGTCTATGAAAACAGCTTTCCTCCTAGCCATAGTATTGGCTAGACAAGTAGGTGAGTTGCACGCCTTATCAGTAATCCTAGAGTGCCTACACTGGGGTTTTGGGAACACAGGTATAATTTAATGGCCGAACCCGTAATTTCTCTCACAGACCTTTTCTTTGTCTTATTCAAATCAGCCCCTGTTAGCTTTTGAGCCCCCAACACTGGAGGATGAGCAGTGGTCAAGTGCGAACCTTCTGTATCCAGTGTGAGCACTGAAGCATTATATTCAAATGACTGCTGAATTCCGGCAGTCAGATTAACTGTTTGTCTGTCATACAGGGCATTTTCACAGCCTTTTTTAAAGAGCACGTAGAACTTCCTTGTGACCTTCTTGGTAGTACTCATCCAGGTGCTTAAAGCACTAGAAGTGAAGTAGAACAATGGTTATGTATGTAACCGTGGTTCTATGAAGATTCGTGAGAAAGATTGCCAGGAGGTCACGTCCGGGGTGAACACACCTTTATTACTGGGGCAAAAGGCATACTTCACCCATGTCACAGACGACTTTGTTGATACAAACACTTGACCTGGACATATGTAGATGTAAAGTAGTGAGTGTATAGCTTGTGTAACAGTGTAAATTTGCTGTCCCCTCAAAATAACTCAACATACAGCCATTAATGTCTAAACAGCTGGCAACAAAAGTGAGTACACCCCTAAGTGAAAATGTCCAAATTGAACCAAAAGTGTCAATATTTTGTGTGGCCACCATTTTTTTCCTGCACTGCCTTAATCCTCTTGGCAAGGAGTTCACCAGTGCTTCACAGGTTGCCACTGGAGTCTCTTCAACTCCTCCATGATGACATCACAGATGTCGAATCCACCTTCCGTTTGAGGATGCCCCACAGATGCTCAATAGGATTTAGGTCTGGAGACATGCTTGGCTAGTCCATCACTTTCAACCTCAGTTTCTTGAAGGTGTGTTTTGGGTCATAATCATGCTGGAATACTGCCCTGCAGCCCAGTCTCCAAAGGGAGGGGATCATGCTCTGCTTCAGTATGTAACAGTACATGTTGGCATTCATGGTTCCCTCAATGAACTGTAGCTCCCCAGTGCTGGCAGCACTCATGCAGCCCATGACACTCCCACCACCATGCTTGACTGTAGGCAAGACACACTTGTGTTTGTACTGCTCACTTAGTTGCCACCACACACGCTTGACACCATCTGAACCAAATAAGTTTATCTTGGCCTTATCAGACCACAGCACATGGTTCCAAAAAGCCATGTCCTTAGTCTGCTTGACTTCAGCAAACTGTTTGCGGGCTTTCTTGTGCATCATCTTGAGAAGAAGCTTCCTTCTGGGACGACAGAGGCAGACCAATTTGATGCAGTGTGTGGCGTCCTGTTAAACTGCTGTATGGTCTTGGCCACCGTGCTGCAGCTCAGTATTAGGATCTTGGCAATCTTCTTATATCCTAGGCCATCTTTATGTAGAGCAACAATTCTTTTTTTCAGATCCTCAGCGAGTTCTTTGCTATGAAGTGTCATGTTGATCTTCCAGTGAGCACTATGAAGGAGTGTGAGAAATTGAACACAACAAATTTATCACACCTGCTCCCCATTCACACCATTCACACTAACAAGTCACATGACACCGGGATGGGAAAATGGCTAATTGGGCCCAATTTGGACATCTTCACTTTGTACTCCCTTTTTTGCCAATGGTTTAGACATTTATGGTTGTGTGTTGAGTTATTTTGATGGGACAGCAAATTTACACTGGTATACAAGCTGTACACTAACTATTTTACATTGTAGAAAAGTGTCATTTCTTCAGTATTGTCACATGAAAAGATGTAATCAAATATTTACAAAGATGTGAGGGGTGTACACACTTTTGTGTGATACTGTATTTGAACAAGTGTCACGACTACCCCTTTAAGCAGCGCGCTGTGGAGCATGTGAACGCGCTGCCGAGCAAGATGCGTGAGCAGCTGCTTTTCTTTGTTGACAATCATGACAATCAAACGTGTGTTTGTTTATGTTTCTGTCATGTCTCCTCCCCTTTTCTGACATTGGCTAGGAGTTCACGTGTGTCTATATTACCCTCAGCTGCTAGCGATTTAGAGGCTGTTCATGTCTGTAAATATACTGCGCACCTCTTGGCACTCGACGCGGAATATTAGATGAGTTAGATAGATTAGAGATAGTAGATATAGAGCACTTAGAATATACTTGTCATAGTCATAGTCTATGTTTCATGTTTCGTGTTATAGTGCATGTTAATTTAGTTCATGCTGGTTTCTCTGCTCCCAGCTCCTCACTATAGTTTATGTTTCATGTTTTGTTTATCGACCCAGTATCAAGTGACCTCGACCTTGATTCCTGCCTGCCTGTTTGCCGATCGCCTGACCTTTGTATGTTTCTGGATTATGTTTTGGATTACTGTTTGGATTTACCTGCCTGTCTTCCTCTTCAATAAAACTGTTTAACCTGCGCTGGCATCCGTCCCTATCTCCCTACGTCATGAAACGTGACAGAATATTCCGCCTATCTTGGATGCAGCAGGAGAACGGAGAGGATGCAAACCCGGAAGTCCATGCCACTCATCCCTGCATTGGATTCGATTCAGTTTCCACAAGAGACTTTCGTGGACCTTCCTGATCAGTATGATGGGTTCTTTGGTTACCCAGGCTATTTTTTGTTTGACTGCCAGATTTATTTTTCTAGCTTAACGGACACTAAGCCCAGCGAGAAAGAATGGATATGGTTCATGGTGTCCCGGCTTTTTTGGCCCAGCTTGCAACTGGGTGCAGCGATTAGCAGCCATGAAATCCTGGGAACTGGAGAACAGTAGGCATTTATGGATATATTTTTGAAGGAGTTTGGAGAACCAGTGCAGAGCTACAACATGGATCAGCTGTTGAAGGGAGCCAATGTGGCGAACAAGGTTGACCTTCCGTTCCACATGCATTATGAGTGGATGAACCACCAAGGGTATGTTAACATAGACAACCAAGCTCTGCTCACCCCCAAATCTACTGACCCATCCGTCCGTCACTCTGCCTTCCTGTCTCGCCGAGGATGTCTCTCTGCATTCCTGCTCTGCTGTGAACGTCACGCTGCTTTCCTGCTCTGCCATGTACGTCACTCTGCTTCTTTGTTTCACCAAGAACGATGTGCGGTCTCCTGGCTATAGTTTATGTTTCATGTTTTGTTTATCGACCCTGTATCACGTGACCTCAACCTTAATTCCTGCCTAGCCCGTTTATGCCTGTTTGCATCCGTCCCTATCTCCCTACGTCACGAACCGTGTCAACAAGCAAACATTTAATCCTCTTTGTGCCTATTAATAAAGTTGATATACACTCTATTAACTGACACATAAAATTTACCTTTTGTAGTCATTTCCACAATTTAAATTTAAAACAGATCAGTCACATGGAAATAGTAAGTAAACCCTCTATTTATCAAACCTTTAAATTGCCAATGATTAGAACCTGTTTAGGGAGTGCAAGTGGAATCTGTCTTATTTATACCCCTCTCATATCTAGTGTCCAGTGTTCCCTTTGTTATTGAGGTGTGTGGTGTCATCATGCCAAGATTTAAAGAGTTATGTAAGGCCTTCAGAAACAATGTTGTCGATGACTAGGAGTCTGGAAATGGATTTAAAAAGATCTCCAAGAAATTTGAAATACATCATTCCACTGTAATGAAAATAATAATAAATGTCGCATATTACAGTCGACTGCCAATTTGTCCAGGATTGGCTCGCCAAGCAAATTGAGCCAAAAGAGCAGACTGTCTGATGCAAAAAGAAGTCTCTAAGAACCCCCAAATTTCATCACAGGATCTGCTAGTAAGTCTTGCAAAATAGAGGAATAAGACAAAGTTCAAATTTTACCTGCATGGCAGATGTGCCAAGAAAAAGCCTTTGCATATAGGCCTTTGAGCATATTGGCAAACACCAGGTCTTTTTAATAATGTGGTCTGGACAGACGAAACAAAGATAGAGTTGTTTGGTCACAGTAACAGCAGACATGTTTGGCACTGGCTAAAGACATCTTTTCAGCTTCTCAGCACCTCATACCAACTGTAAAGGACAGTGATGGAAATCTTATGGTTTGGGGTTGCTTCACTGCCTCTGGGACTGGACAGCTTACATTAATTGATCCAACTATGAATTCTGCATCATATCAAAGAGTCCTTGAAGATAATGTGAGGCCATCTTTAAAGTTGAAGTTGAACCGAAAGTGGACCTTTCAATAGGATAAAGATCCTAAGTACACTTGCAAATCCACCAAAGAATGGCTCAAAAATAAGAAATGGAGGGTTAATGAATTGCCTAAGATTAAAATGTTGTGGGAGGATTTGAAACGGGCTGTACATGCAAGAAAACCCTCAAACATCTTGCGACTGAAAAAACATTGCATGGAAGAGTGGTCAACAATTGCATCAAGCCTGTCGAACAATTATGCAAAACGCCTACAAGAAGTTATTTCTGTTAAAGGGGGCAATACTAACTTATGAGGTCAAGAATGTACTTACTTTTTCCACAGAAGAATATTACATCTATTGATATTTATGTTAAATAAATGATTGAAAAAGCTAAGTGTATCAACTTCACGTCCAAATATATGCACAAATATATCAACAAAGCCAAGAATTTCTATAGAGTGTGCTTATTTTCTCACATGACTGTATGGCCTAATTTAGACCTTCAATTAGCATCGGGTTTGAGTGATCTACAGTGACCCCTGAAACTATAGAAGGGCAAGACCAATTCATGTGAAATTTGCAATGCCTCTTCAAAATGGCTTGCTATTCTCCTCTAGACAACTCTCTGATGTTCAGGATTGCTTATCCTTTTTAACAGCAAATGCAGTTTCACAGGTGAAACTGAATGCTAAAACCAAGAGCAGATGTTCAGAGCTATTTGTGACAGGATAAGTGAACTATCTTATTAGCCCGTTTCTGTTTTCATGCCTCGCCTCAGCTGTGTTGCATATCAGCATTACTTTGTTTCTTGTGTAAGTTTTTTGTTTTTCCATGTTTGCTCTTTGCACAATCTTCTTTTCTTTTGTTCTGTAATTTTTCGTTGTTACAGTGTCAGTTTGTTTGTATCTATTTTTGTTTACTTTAGTTATGGATGTATTTTTGTCTTGCAGCCACATATAGTGTGTGAAGCTAATCGTTAAATTAGTGTGTTCCCTTTAAAAGAGAACTCCACATTGCATTTAGCATAACACTATGGGGAGCTTCTTCACGCGCGACCGGCATCTGAAGCTTGTGTAAAATCATGGCTATTTATAGGCCAAAAATATTAGTGAGAGAATTGAGGAAGTGTGTTATGCCTTGCTCCCGTTTCATCACGGGGAGTAGTGCACACTTTCTGTGTGAAGTGTCAATGGATGGAGCATGCGACGACAGTCCTCGAGAGATCTCACCGCGCATCGCCTACATTAATAATAATAATTTATCAATTTGTATAGTGCTTTTTACAATGGTACATTGTCTCAAAGCAGCTTTACAGAAATATCATTTTTACATTTTTACAAGCGACTTACTAATGAGACCACATTCACACACCAATGGTAGCAGAGCTGCCATGCAAGGTGCTAGCTTGCCATTGGGGGCAACTTAGGGTTCAGTGTCTTGCCCAAGGACACTTCGGCATGGGATCACCCGGGCCGGGATTCGAACCGCCAACCCCACGGTTGGTGGATTAGTGGACAACCCGCTCTACCGACTGAGCCACAGCCGCCACATTAGGTGGCTCCACTCACAGCTCGCTCTCTTCTCAGAAGCTGAGGCGAGTTGGTTTTCAAAGGCTTGCAGATCTGAGCCAGCCACTGCCAAGGCAGCTAGTCATCTCAGGTCCGGGGAATCTCTTATGGATCCGGAAGAGGAGCCGGAGACAAGCACTACTCTGTGTCCTGCTCTGTGTTCTAGGTCCGGCTCACCGCTGGGTTTTGGATCTCGCATCGCGACTCCTCCTTCTGCTATGGAAAGCCAAAAAAAACCTAACACAAAAATAATAGTAATAATTCCTCTCTGACTCCGAGGAGCCAGAAGGATAGATGAACTTTTTTCTCCCCAGTGAAAGTAAATCCCTCACACTGCAGAAAACTCCCCTTTCTTCCAGAAGTGCATGACAAAATATCAGGCTTCTGGGGGAAAGCCATGCAAGCTGTATATATAACCCCACGATGTTGGATTATTTGGCCATTGTGGGGAATGAAAAACATTGCTAAATGGCTATGCTGAAGGTGGAGGAGGTGCTTGTAAGCTACCGTTCTCCTTTGTTGGCAGGCAATTTTGGCTGGCCGGTTTTGCCATCCAAGTCACCGTGTAAGGTCACCGAGGCATTGTTGTGCAAGGCCTGTGCAGTAGTAGTCTTGCTTATGGGTCACTGTAGACAGTGACAATTTTGCAGGCCTACCAAGCAGAACTGCTGAGTGAGCTCAACATATGGTGGCATTCAGCCAGTTCCTTTCCTTGTTGTGTCGAGTTTACCCGGGCGTCCACGAGTGGAGCCCTGGCCACCACTAATGCGAAGGAGACACAGAAGGTGAGTATGGCAGCCTGCCAACCCCTGCAGACAGCCAGGGGAATTGGGCAGCCACAGTTGTGGCCTGCTACTAGACCTGATCTGAAAATGGTCTTAAAGGCCAAGCAGACAAAAAGGAGCGGTCCTGAGGGGCTGTGGAGGGACGTATCAGTAGACATGAGGTTGTTAGGGCAGTTAGACCCCAGTGCTACTGTAGAGCCTCCCTTAGCCAAGGCTCTCCCAAGTTTTCAGTGTTCTCTGATCAGCAAGCTGTCATAGGCAAAGAACATCTGATGCTTTCCCTCAAATAGAATGTGGAATAGTTAACATCACTAAAAGGCCATCTGGCAGTGTGGAAACTACTGCAAATGTGTCTCCATGGCTTCTGTCTACCGTAGAAAAGGGTTACCGGGTACAGTTTAGAGCTTGGATGTAATTCTGGCTACATTGTGACTCCAGGACATCCATTTAGTAAACTACCTGGATGACTGGTTAATTCTAGCAGGGAACTGGCGGGTCAACACCGAGATCTTGTTCTCACCCACATGAAGAGCTTGGGGCTCAGGTTGAACCTCAGAAATGTATGCTTTCTCCAGTGCAGTGGAAAACTTTTCTAGGAGTTATAAGAATTCTACTATGATGAGGCCGTTTCTATCCCCAACATGCGTAAGGTCAATCCTATCAACATTGACATCCAGTCCAGTCTCTATGGGAGACTATTGGAGCTTATGATAGCAGCAGCCAACGTCATAACATTGGGCCTATTGCACAGGAGACTGTTTCACTGGTGGCTGAGAAGTCGGGGGTTTCGTCCAAGGACGAAACCTTTAAGAGTAATTGAGCCTTGGGTCACACTCTAGGGGTGTCTCCTTAGTGCAAGATGGTAATGACAGACACCTCCCTTTAGAGTTCACCATGTGTTTACAGACAACACAGTGGTGGTCTCATATATTGACCACCAGAGAGGATTATGTCCACGCCCCCTGTTCAGGCAGGCACAACTAGTTCTTGTCTGGGCAGAGGGAAAGTACAGAATGTACTTTGCATTTATCAGTAAATGCAAGGTACATTCTAGGGAACTGGAATGTGGGGGCAGACATCTTGTTGAGGCAGAGGCTGAGGCCCAGGGATTGGTGGCTCCATACACTAGTGGTGGAGTCCATATGGTGAAGGTTTGGGAAAGCGGGACTGCATGTGTTCGCCTCCGAGGAGACAACACCCTGCCTGCCGTGGTTCACCCTCACTCCTCCTGCACAATTAGGGCTGATGCCATAGTGCACATGTGACCGAGGTCACATCTGTACGCTTTTCCCTGATTGCACTGCTTACACATGTTCTAATGAGAGTTTGCCAAGACAGTCTACTTCTGCTTCTAGTAGCACCTTATTGGCCGGCTCGACTATGGATCTCAGAGATAATATCCCTGCCAGATGGCACTCCTTGGGAGATTCCCATCTTCAGGTATCCACTTTAGACCCAGTGCACTGCGCAATAGCTACAGTCCTGGAGTTTCTCAGCAGGGTGGGCTCCTTCTACAATCAAGGTTTATGAGGCCATCATTTCGACCAGCCACGGCTCTGTTGATGTGGGGCAACATCCTCTAACTTCAAGGTTTATTCATGGTGTCAGGGCTCTCTGTACTTGCATCCACTGCTCCTGCCAGTGGCGTGAGTCGGAGCAGCTGCTGGTCTGCCTGGCGGCGACAGTAGAGGTGATGCTGTGTCAAAGCAGGGCATCGCTAATTGGATAGTGGAAGCAATCGCTATTGCTTATGAGGCACGCAGTCTAACTACGCTTCTGGGCACAAGGGCTCATTCCATTAGGGGGGTCGCCTCCTCGAAGTCTTTGTCCAATAGGGTATCCTAACAGGATGTATGTGCTGCTGCAGGATAGTCTATGCCATACACATTCATTCGATATTACAGCCTGGATATTCATTCTATTCCGGGCTTGAGAGTCTTGCAGTGACCCTCGGGCTTGGGTCTATTTGAACAGGCCGTACCCTCGGTATGACGGAGTGGGTATTCTTGTTCCCTTAATGTTATGCTAAACGCAACATGGAGTAACCTTTGAAAGGAAATGTCTGGGTTACGCATGTACAGTGGGGGAAAAAAGTATTTGATCCCCTGGTGATTTTGTACGTTTGCCCACTAACAAAGAAATGATCAGTCTATAATTTTAATGGTAGGTTTATTTGAACAGTGAGACGCAGAATAACAACAAAAAAAGCATGCAAAAAATTTTATAAATTGATTTGCATTTTATTGAGGGAAATATGTATTTGACCCCCTCTCAATCAGAAAGATTTCTGGCTCCCAGGTGTCTTTTATATCAGAATCAGAATCAGAATCAGAAAAGGGTTTTATTGCCAAGTACAGTTTTTAGCACATACAACTAATTTGTTGTGGTGTTGTTGGTGCACGCCACACATTTACTAAGTGGAATAATACTACACAGTATGTATAAATTACAAAAAAGATAGACATAAATAGACTAAATGTACAAATAGAATAGTATGTACACAGTATGTATAATTACAAATAATATAGACATAAATAGACTTAGAAAAGAAGGAACAGTCGCATGAAAGTCAGTGATTGGAATGTGGACTGAGTTCGAGTGGATTCCGGGCCTTATTAATAAGGCTAGTGGCGGACGGGAAGAAGCTATTCCTGTGGCGTGAGGTTTTGGTCCTGATGGCCCTCAGCCTCCTACCAGATGGGAGTGACTCAATTGGAGATGAGTCCGATAAGGGTGATGTTATCCGCAAACTTCAGGAGCTTGACAGACTGGTGACTGGATCTGCAACTGTTAGTGTACAGGGAGAAGAGCATGGGGGAAAGAACACAGCCCTGAGGGGATCCAGTGCTAATGCTTAGAGAGTCAGTGATGTGTTTCCCCAGCTTCACATGCTGCTTCCTGTCAGACAGAAAGTCAGTGATCCACCTGCAGGTGGAGACAGGCACGCCTAGCTGGGTGAGATTCTCATGAAGCAGAGCCGGGATGATGGTATTGAAGGCAGAGCTGAAGTCCACAAACAGTATCCTGGCGTATGTTCCTGCAGAGTCCAGGTGCCGGAGGATGTAGTGGAGGGCCAGGTTAACTGCATCGTCTGCAGACCTATTGGCTCTGTAGGCAAATTGCAGCGGATCCAGGAGGGGGTCGGTGAAGGCTTTAAGGTGTGAAAGCACAAGGCGCTCATTAGGACTTCATGACCACAGAAGTCAGGGCGACAGGTCTATAGTCATTAAGTCCTACGGTCCTTGGCTTCTTAGGGACAGGAATGATGGTTGAGGTCTTGAAGCAGGATGGCACATGGAATGTCTCCAGTAAGGTGTTAAAAATGTCTGTGAACACTGGAGACAGCGGATCAGCACAGTGCTTCAAGCTAGATGGGGAGACAGCATCCGGTCCCGCAGCTTTACGGGGATTCAGACTTTTAAAAAGTCTGTTGACATCCCTCTCGTGGATCGAAAGAGCCGTCACTGGGGTGGTTGAATGGGCAGAAGTAATGTGCTGTGGCTGTAGGGAGGTGTCGTGAGGGATGGTGTCGTGGAGGATGGTGTCAGGACTGTTCTTTTGTCTTTCAAAACGACAGTAGAACTTGTTTAGGTCGTTGGCTAGGTGTCGGTCGTTGAAGGAGTGGGGGGGTTTAGACACATGATGGTGATTTGTCTAAGTCCTTTCCAAACAGTCGCAGAGTCGTTAGCAGAGAACGGGTGTTGGAGCATCTCTGAGTACCGTCATTTAGCCTCCTTCACTGCCTTGCTAAACTTTTATTTTGACTCTTTGAATCTGTTTTTGTCCCCACTCCTGAACGCTTCTTCCTTGGCCAGTCTCAACCTTCTGAGTTTGGCTGTAAACCAGGGTTTGTCATTGTTGTAACTCACCCTGGTGCTTGATGGAACACAGCAATCCTCACAGAAGCTGATATATGACGTCACAGCCTCTGTGTACTCATCCAGGTTGTTGGTAGCAGACCTGAACACATCCCAGTCAGTACAGTCCAAACACATCTGTAGATCCTCCACAGCCTCACCATCCACCTCCTAGATGTCCTTACTACAGGTTTGCAGAGTTTTAATTTCTGCCTGTAGGCAGGGATCAGGTGTACCATGACGTGGTCAGACAGTCCCAATGCAGCACGGGGGACAGCGTGATAAGAATCCCTGACTGTGGTGTAACAGTGATCCAGAATGTTCTCCCCTCTGGTCGGGCATTTAATATGCTGTCTGTATTTTGGTAAATCTTGAGTGAGGTTTCCTTTATTAAAGTCACCAAGGACAATAACTAGGGAGTCCGGGTTGGTTCGCTCCACGCACAGTATCTGATCGGCGAGCATGCGCTGTGCGTCCTGCACGTTGGCCTGCAGTGAGATGTAAACACCGACCAGAATGAATGAAGCGAACTCACGGGGTGAATAAAAAGGCTT
>JAFFST010054145.1:93927-103988 GCA_022414735.1 Noturus placidus
GCTTTTGGGTCAGTGGTGGTGTACGTCTTGGAGTTCTGTCATGGAAACGCGCCTTACTATGCTCATTGAAACCTCTATGCCTGTTGCCACCAAGTCTTGCTGCAGGTCTTTTCAGTCATTCGAGGGTTTTTAACAACCTGCTTTCTCAGAAATCTGGTTGCAGCTGTTGATAGATTCCTTTTTCTTTTTTTTTTAATTGCAACTGTATATGACCAAGAGATATGATGGATACTAGAAAGACACAAGTTCAGGAGATCAGTAAAGATCTTTACTTATCCCAGTGGACTGTTCTCTTTGCTGGTGATGTTTGGTTATAGTGCTCTTCTGTTTCCGTGGAAAATTAGAACATGCTAATATTAAAATCTCCTATAATAGACTGTACGTGTGCCATAAATTTAAGCGAGCTCAGTACTAATGCAACAGTTTCTCATGTATTTCACAATTGGACGTTAAGTACTTAGCAATAAAACTCACAGAGTAATTAATGTCTAAGCATTAAGAGAAAATGATACTGTGATATTTTACAAAACCTATCTTATTTCCTGTGCATTTTTTCTTTCATTTGTTCAGAATCAGACCAGCTTAATAAATAAATTTTTACAAAATAATAATTGTATATATATATATATATATATATATATATATATATATATATATATATATATATATACACACTGAACAAAATGACATCTTTATTGAAAATATCTTGAATATTGTCAAATTTATCTAGTGTTCCCCCTGTATGATATTACAATAAACTAAATATAAGATTATTAAACCTATTCCTAGACATTTGTTTACTAATTTTAAACTTGAGATGGTCTTACTCTTGTGACAGATAATTTTGCTAATTTTAAGCATTTGTTTCTAGAAAGAAGCCAAGTTATCTCTCAATAGAATAAGAAAATGTAAAGCTTGATATTAGTAGAAATGTCTAGAAATAGGTTTATAAATTATAGATTTGTTTAATTATAATGTTATGATAGAAAATATTAGATAAATTTGACTTAAATATTCAAGATATTTCTACTTGCTCAGATGTCTTTTTTTGTGTATACATTTTATAATGGGTCAAAATAAACTTGGCCAATTGTCATTATAAAACTCGGTACAGTGCCAAAGTATTACTTGTGGGAAACCTTGCATTCAGCTTACAGCTTATACTAGCAATGGTAAGCCTCTAGTGAAGATCACTGGAAATAATTTTATGCATTTGGCCATTTTGGTTAGTTTTATCAGTGAGAAATCTTATAATAATAGTAGCGCTATCAGCTAACATGCAATATCACAATAATTTAACCATCACTACTGAAAAAGCATTGACTGTCATTAAAAGCACCTACTTGAGGTCCACTCTACATATGTGTGTGAGTCTCGACTTTCCAGACCCACAGGGCTCAAGCAGGTAGTGTGACTCCAAAACGATGCCCCGAACCCCTCCCATAGGTGCACTGTCCTCGTGGTCAATGGAAACTGTCACTAATGCACACACACCCTTTGGTAGGTCTGTCTGCCACATCCTAAACAGAAGAAATATTTCAGTATGTAATGCTAAGAAAATTCCATTTCAAACGAGTCGTCATCTATAAATATCATCCAAAATATGTTGAACACTGCTACAAAGCCATGAAAGAGAAGGACAGATAGACCACCTATCCATATATGCACAGAAACATACATACCGCTGCATAGTATCATCCCGCCATATGCAGATTTCATTAAGCTTAAGAAAAACGCCTTAATCAAAGGTCTCTAATGGCCCTGATCTGCCATACTCACATTGAGAAACATACATACAGCTGCGAAATATGTGATTATCTGCCTTGCTATACTTTTATTAGAATTTCTGGATCAGTCTTAGAAAATGAAACAAATGCGAAATTTACTGTCAGTTATAGTTTGTGAAAAGCCATCAAAAGTACTGTTATAACAGCAAGGAACAATTAATGACTTGGGGGGAACCATTTAAAGTCGGATTTAGAGATGTGATCTCAGCAGTCTTTTAAGATGATTATTGATTAAGATGATCACAATAAAATTCAATAAGACTGTGTGATAATGTGTTCTCCATGTCAGAGTATACAATGAAGATCCTCTATTGACCAATCCACAATTAAAGGAAAATTACCACAAAAATTGTAGATCAGCATCAATCCAGGATTATGCATACACTGTCCCATAAACAGAAACATTAGTCAAAGTTCTTCTGTCCCTTAACATGGTATTGTTTTTGACTTGTTGTCTTTGGATGAAGTGGCAGTAAATCAACTCTCAGTAAGCATGTCACATTATGTGTTCCAAGACTGCTTATTGACGCAACTCAACTCTGGACCAACAAATTATTTTATGATGTGTGATTTTTGTCAGCAGTCAGGCCAAAAAAAACCCAAAAAACAGCTGAAGAAATTAAACTATAAATGTTTTTTCATAAAATCATGCATGTATAGTAGATAAAATGAAAAGTCATTGTGGTGTAGAGAAATACAGGTATAGAGATGTGTATCAAAACACATCTATATACCTGAGGTAAACATACCTGAGTACCACAAAGTCTCTGCTGGGGTGAGGGGCCATGCTGTTGAGAGCATACTGATACACTTCAGTCTGCTTGTCCAGTGTTTCCAGAACTTTCCACTGAAGGAGATCACTGTCCCACAGGTGACGCTCTCGCAGAACCCGGTTCAGCAGCATTGCCGGTGGAGCCTCCACTTCAACCGAGATGCGCCACCGCCGCAGTGGTGTTCCATCACCTACCTGAGACACAGGAGAAGTCAGTGTCTCTGTTTGTCTGCGCCAATCCTAAAATGAGCTTGTAACTACTTGTAACGTAATGTGTGTGCTTAGTTTGAAAGGTATAAGTATCTACACATTTATTATGTTTGATTATGATTGGTCAGAAGGTGTTGATTAAGTGTCAGTAACTGCATGAATCCATTTTCCATACCGCTTATGCCACACAGGGTCGCAGGGAAGGCTGGAGCCTATCCTAGAAGAATTGGGGCACAAGACATGGACGCCCTAAATGGGGTGCCAACCCACCGCAGAGCACTATCTCACACAAATACACACACACACACACACACACACACACACACACACACACACACTCGCTACAGACAATGCCAATCAGCTTACAACATGTGTTTGGACATTTTCCAATATCTTTGGACTGGGGGAGGAAACCGGAGTACCCAGAGGAAAGCAAACGCAAACAAAAAAATTAAAATGACGTACAAACAGGGCAGAGACATTCGAACCCCCAACCCTGGAGGTGTGAGGCAAATGTGCTAACCACCAAGCCACCGTGCTCCCTACATATTATCATCCATCCATCCTCTACCGCTTACTCCTTTTCAGGGTCACGGGGAATCTGGAGCCTTTCCCAGGAAGCTCCGGGCACAAGGCGGGGTACACCCTGGACAGAGTGCCAATCCAATCCCGGAGGAAACCCCCGCCGCACGGGGAGAACATGCAAACTCCACACACACATATGGCCCCGGCGGAACTCGAACCCCGGACCCTGGAGATGTGAGGCAAATGTGCTAACCACAAAGCCACCGTGCTCTCTACATAGTATCATATATAACTGAATTGT
This sequence comes from Noturus placidus, assembly GCA_022414735.1. Taxonomy (NCBI): domain Eukaryota; kingdom Metazoa; phylum Chordata; class Actinopteri; order Siluriformes; family Ictaluridae; genus Noturus; species Noturus placidus. Next base: position 97,523 of record JAFFST010054145.1, read on the forward strand.
AATTAGTAATTAAACACAGTAAGTAGTGGTAAATTGTGTGTTTTAAAAAGAGAGGTACATCTGCTTTGCTATAAGCTCAAAAGAGATAATAGATGATCCAAATGAAGTGAACATTAATGTTAGAACTATGTGTAACTATGTGTAATATAAATACTCTTACCTTTCTGAATGTGAGCTCCACATTTTCGATAGTGGGTTGGCTCACCCAGCACTTGGCCTTGTCTCTGGTCTCTTTTAGCAAGTTCTGGATCAATCCCTCCATGTGGTAGCGATAGGAGCCTTCCTCATCCTCCTCCTCCTCTTCTTCTTCTTCTTCTTCTTCCACATGTGGCTGTAGCTGCTTACAAAGGTCATCCAAAGGAGGCGCTAGTACCTCAGCTTCCACGTATGAGTTCCTTGACTGAGCAATCATCTCCTGAGGGACCTGTAGAGAAAAACAGAGATGTGATTTATATCCTGTAGCTAGGAAGCCTACTGCACTGGCACATGGCCGTATCCACCATTGAGGTCACCAAGGTCCTCTGTATTTTTTTCTGCAGTGTATAATAAAAGTCATAAAATAATTGCCTAATAATAAGTCTTTGGTGCTGGAAAGATTGTACAATGCAAAGATAACCGACCTTCTCAGGCTTTGCACTCCACTGTGTTGGACTATGTCAACAAACTGGGCAGGGCAGGCATATTAATCTGCCAAAGAGTTATAAGGTAAATAGAGAATTTTACTAGTCATCTACTTGTAGTTCATTGCCATGATCCATCCCCACCCAGTCTTACATAACCTGACAACTAGCTCCTGTGCGTGGTCACACTTCATTAAACAGTGGCCGTCCATCAGGTGTGAATTAATTAGCTAGGTGCCAGCTAACATTAATTCTATCCATCCAATGATGGACTGATAATGATATGCTTTTCTTTCATATCAGTTTTTGTAGGGTTGAAATACATGTTATAATTATGAGGTACCACTATATATTTTTATTTTCATTGCAAGATTATCCTAGCAGAGGCTGGTAACATTTGCAGATAAATATCAATTATTTTTACTACACTTTAGCAGGAGACACAAGTGATGAGTCACAAAGAAAAGGACAGGCAGTGAATACAGAGGAAGAGAGAAGAAAGAGTAGAAGAGAAATGAACAGAAATATTGTAATGTTGAAGGCAGAGAAACAAGAACAGATGAGAAACAGGGAACAGGTTATGGTGAGCAGAAAGATACAGAAAAAGAGGCTGAGAAATGGAGCACAGCATACACAAAAGGAAAAGACTCAGAGAGACCACACAAGCAGGGCAATAGTGGAATATACCAGGCTGAGATGAGGTGTTAGAGCTGATGTCAGTCAAAGAGACACATTTCTACACGAATTCGATCCAGTCCACTGACATGGTTTTAAAGCTATTATTATCCAAATGCACATATGTTGATCAGGGAAATCAGTATTTTTTACCCCGAATCCCTGCTAGCAAACTTGGTTTTGGACCTCTGTATTTTTTAAATCCATGCTGACATGAATATATACACATATGTACATTGCATCTCTTAGAACATTTCCTCTCTTAGAACAGTTTTTCATACTTGAAATTTCATAATGCTTATTTAAAATAAACACGGAAATATTTACGATTCCATGTTCTACATTTACTTGCTTAATATAACACTAACAAAACATGCTTACTAAAGTTTTTTGGCAAAACAACCTTTGAATATTTTTGATTATGATTGGTCAGAAGGTGTTGATTAAGTTTCCATAACTGCATGAGAGGATCAACATCAACATCTTTAAAGTCCCCATGAAATCAAAATTGAAGTCTTGTTTCTTTTAGTATGAATATGTTAGCCTTAAGGTTATCTATAAGCTAGTGTGCTCCAAAACAATGAAAAAATTCGCATTTAGAAGATATACGCATTCAAAATATACAGTCTCACTTAACCACCAATATGGATCAACAACTGGACATCAGCTTCTCATCAGATTTTCTTTCCAATCAAATGCTCTCTAGAATCTGAAGTGTAACGGTCCCCAACAGCTGTAGGTGTCCTGGCTATGAGGTAAGCTAAAGGCTATTGGCTATTTAAAAAGGTGGAGGAGCCACTTGATATTTCCTGCCCTGACTTCCTGTTTCAGTGGAAATTACATCAACACATTGAATAATGCTTCGCATTTCAAGGCACTTCATGGACAATTTGATAGCCATACTGAAGAGCAGGACTTATTGAGATTAATGAAAAATCCTATTTGTCTAAAAACCTTAGTTGTCTAGATGATTGTTTTGCACTTTGTTTGAAGAGATGAGCCTAACCTCAAAAAGTCTGTTGCACTCAGTGATCATGTGGGCAAGCCCCTGAGTGGCAGCGAAATTCTCATTAAGATCCTTTTGGTCAGGGCGTCCTGTGGCGTACTTCCGCTGGATTGACCTGTGAAAAAGAAGTTGTTTAATGCAGCAAGAGAATTAAACAATATAGGTGCATTCCTATATTGTTCAATTAGATTAACTGTACAGACGAATTCAGAGAAGTCATAATGAGAGTTAGACACTGCTCTAGTTATTCATTCTGTCTGGTGAAGCTAACTTGTCCTCTAATTCTACCAACACTCTAGTAAAGAGCTATGTAACAGCAGAGTTGGTTGCCTCAGCTTCCAAATAATATCACATACTCAAGGCTATATTAAGATAGAGATAGAGAAAATAATATGCATGCCTGATACCTTGGTGAAAGGTTGTCATTCTTCATAATGTTCAGATGAAAGAGAGATGGCGCTAGGCACACTGCCAGGTTCATTGGAGTCATCTGGTTCTCCTCTACAGAGGAAGTGACATCACTCAGGAAACAGAGCAGGGTCTGCAGAACTTCACGGTTCTCATCTGCCATTAGCATAATGGCGGCTCGCACTGCCTGCAAGCGGTGCTCTTTAGGGACATCTAACGAAAAAGACAATGAAAGAAAGAGAGGGAGATCTGTGAGATGCTTTCTTATGCTTCTTATGTTACATGGTGTGCATTAGTGTGTGAGTCATTTTTAAACACACTTACGCTGATATATATGGAGGAAGGTCTCTCCAAGTTTGCTGGTGAGCAGGGGCTCAGGAAGGTCTCGGAAAAACTGCTTCACCATGTCGGCCACATCATATGCACACTGATCCTCATAGTGTACACTCTCTGGAGAACTCTCACACGTCTGTCTCAGAGCCTGGATCCGAGACTTCACCCCAGACTTACGGAAAAGCCCTACCTAAGGACAGAAGAGCCTTCAAAATGAGTATACTTTATCCTAGAATGTCTAGATCAGTGGTCACCAACCCTGGTCCTGAAGCTTTACCTTCCTGAAAACTTTAGCTCCAACCATAATTGTACCCGCCTGACCACGTAATCATAGCCTTAAAAAGTTCTTGATCAACTAAAACAGGTGTGTTAGATTTTGGTTGGAGATGAAACCTGCAGGAAAGAAAATCTCAAGGAAGAAGGTTGGTGAATACGGGTCTAGATCCATATCACAAACTGTAACAGCATTAAATTACTTGACATACGGTACCTGGTCAAGGCACTGTCTCCGGAGGTAGCGCAGTGCTAGCTGCAGGCAGAGAGGTAGAGGCTGACCATACCGTTGCACATGGACAACCAGAGGCACTCCATACACACCCTTATCCCTGTACTCTGGTCCCTTCATCCGCTTCATGAACTTTGGCACGGACCTAAGAGCATGGAAAAATACTTAAGTGTTTGTGAACAAGGGAAGGTGTGGAGATTATTAAACCAGTGTCCACTGGGCCTGCTTTTTAAGTTAGCAGTCTTGAGTGTGGATTCTTTTCACTGACTTGAAATGGAGCATGACAGGATGTGAACATAGATAATTACAAAGAGAATCACGATTTCATTCATTTTCTGTTCTACAGATCTTTGTCTTTCACTTGCACACATGTTCTCTTTTATTCCTCTGCATACTATGCATACACAGCATACTGTGCAGAGCTGACACTGAGGCTGTTCTGAGCAGTTCTTGTGTTTCCTCCTGATATATCCTGATAATTATGTATAAGGAACCCTAAAAAGTTTAGCACTCACATAAAACCTGTGATTGCACATAGACACTTACTCAAAGTCTAACTGTTCCCACTAAAAGTTACTATGGTCTGGACTGTCAGAGATATAGTTGTAGTACTCATAGGGGGTAGGGCAGTTGTACTTATAAAAATGCAAAATGTTTCATTCTAAATATGATACACGAATACACTGCCAACAAAAGAATTCAGTGCTGACTCATTCAATTCATAGATTACATGCACAGATGAATATTGGTTTTAAGCACATGATTAAGGTTCTTTTAGGTCCTAATTTAAGGAATGGGTCTTCAGTCTGGGGGCGCACGGTGGCTTAGTGGTTAGCACGTTCGCCTCACACGTCCAGGGTTCGAGTCCCGTCGGGGCCATGTGTGTGCGGAGTTTGCATGTTCTCCCCGTGTGTCGGGGGTTTCCTCCGGATACTCCGGTTTCCTCCCCCAGTCCAAAGACATGCATGGTGGGTTGATTGGCGTGTCTAAAGTGTCCGTAGTGTATGAATGAGTGTGTGGGTGTGTATGTGATTGTGCCCTGTGATGGACTGGCACCCTGTCCAGGGTGTACCCCGCCTTGTGCCCGATGCCTCCTAGGATAGGCTCCAGGTTCCCCCGTGACCCTGAAAAGGAGTAAGCGGTTGAAGATGGATGGATGGATGGGTCTTCAGTCTGCATTTGAAGATAGCAAGGGATAGATAGGAGAGGTTTATTCCACCACATGGACAGCAGTAAAAAGAAGAATGGCTCAAAAAGCTTGGGGTATGTCACGACTTCCCCTTTAAGCAGTACGCTGTGCAGCATGTGAGCGTGCAGCCGAGCAAGGTGCGTGAGCACCTGCTTTTCTTTGTCGACAATCATGACATTTCAAAATGTGCGTTTGTTTCTTTCTGTCATGTCTCCTCCCCGTTTCTGTCAGTGGCTATGAATGCACGTGTGTCTGTATTATCCTCAGCTTCTAGCGATTTAGAGGCTGATCATGTCTGCATATATCTGCATATGCCGTGCGCCTCCTGGCACATGACGCAGAGTATTAGATTGAGTTAGATAAGATAAGTTTAGAGTCATAGTCATAGTCTCAGTCCATGTTAGAGTTAGTTCACGTTGGGTTATCCGCTCCCAGTCCCTCGCTATAGTTTATGTTTCATGTTTGGTATCTCGACCCTGTATCACGTGCCCATTTATGCCTGTTTGCCGATCGCCTGACCTATTGCATGTTCCTGAATTACTCTTATGGATTACGATTTGGATTTAACTGCCTGTCTTCCTCTTCAATCATTGTTTAACCTGCGCTTGCATCCGTCTGAACTTCCTCACGTCACGATACATGACAGGGTACAGTATATGATTTTTCCAGTGCCATCAGACAGGATTTGACCAATCTTGGCTTTATAGGCAAGCATCAGGATTTTAAATCAAATGTGGGCAATTACTGTGAGCCAGTGGAAGAATTCAACAGTGGAGTGACATGGATGAACATAAGAAGGCAGAAGATGTGTAGGGTAGTTGCATTTTGGATTGCAAAGACAGAAGTCAAGCCAATGTACTGTAATGTAGCCAAGTTTGGTGTAATAGTAATAGTTTCCCATTTGCATGTACCTGTTTAAACCTGAGCTGCAGTGTTCTGAACAAACTGCAGATTATCAATTAGCTTTGATCAGCTTTGTGGGGAAACAGTGCAGAGTCAGGATAAAACAAATGTGGATCGTCTACATGTCACCTGATATGAGGACATATTAAGGTAGAATGCAAAGTACTAGCATGCTGAGCCAGTGATCCAAACATTGGCAAGTATTAATGGTTACATTTACATTTATTCATTTAGCAGACGCTTTTATCCAAAGTGACTTACAAATGAGAGCACACTCACACACCAATGGTAGCAGAGCTGCCATGCAAGGTGCTAGCTTGCCATCGGGGGAAACTTAGGGTTCAGTGTCTTGCCCAAGGACACTTCGGCATGTGGAGTCATCCGGGCCGGGATTCGAACCACAAACCCTACGACTAGTGGATTAGTGGACACAGCCGCCCCGGTTATTGGCATCAATGGTTATTGATGAGGTCAAAAATGTGGAAAAAGCCAAAAAGGTTTAACTGTTTATAGAAAGTTTGACTGATGTTGAAGCATTGAGCTTCACAGTAACCATGCCATAAAGCAGAGCAGATGAACTGAAGGAAAAGATATTGGTAGCATTTTGTAGGCAGGAAGTTGTAGAGAAGTTATAAAATTGTTTAAAGCACAGAAATAAGGAAGGTTGTTATACATAAGGAACCTGGATATTGTTGTATATGAGGTAAGTATTAGAGAGACTAGTGTAGCTAGTGAGGCAAGGTGAAAGATATAATGTGATCATCTGTTGAGATATAATGTGATGATCTACTGTGAATTCCAGAGTTGTGACAGCACGTTGTAACTGA
>JAFFST010054145.1:118441-125941 GCA_022414735.1 Noturus placidus
TATATATACTGTATATCTTTTCATCTTTTTGAATGTGTGCTGTCGAGTGAGGAAAAATTATTCAGCATTACATAGCAATCGATTAGAGACATAATGATAGGAGAAAAAATTAGCTACAGTATCAATTATGCAAAAACCCTGGTAGATATATTGAGACGCAACTGCATGCTGTGATCAGACACTGTGTGTGTGTGTGTGTGTGTGTGTGTGTGTGTGTGTGGCATACAATAGGTAAAGTGACTGTTTGCACTTTGAGTATTTCGTTTGGTAAACCAAGAGACTGAAAGTGAGTCTAACCGATTAACAGGTTTTATTGCAGATGTAGGGATGTTTCTATGTTAGTTCATTGGATTAATTGTATCATGGTAATAAAGTGTTTGTGAGTCAATTGCTGTCTTGTTTTTTTATATATATCTGAGATGCACTGTGCAAGATTGTTTGTTTAATTTGTTTGCCCAGCCTGTTTTATTTATTTATTTATTTATTTATTTATAAAGTAAACTATATGTAGGGTAAAAGGAAATATATTTTATTTTGGAAAACAATGTTTTCTTTTCTATTTTTTTTCCGTGTGTTTCTGTCATTCCACTTCCTATCCCTATAGGAAGTGGAACGACAGAAAACACACGAAAAAAAAGAAAACTCTCGAATACTATCACTCCCAATGTACTAATCAGCCTGCTTATTTGCATGTGAAAGTTGAAGTACATGAACATGATTTTGTGCTTTATTTAAGTGCAGTCTCAAGTATCTCCTTTTGTAAAATGTACTGCTATATCAGCACTTTTGAAACAATGTGGGTGTACATGAACATCATTGCTTTATTGTACACAACTAATGAGAAGTTCAACAGTGTATATCTGTCTAAATGAACATTAATTGGTATCTTGCCATATAACTAATAAGCTCTATATTATAACGGACTGCTAACTTTTGAATTGTTTAGTGCAAAAGTTGTCATATTAGCCAGCATTTTCCTTTCACAGAAGTTATATGCAATCTACAAAGTAGCATGTCTGAACTTTTCCTGGAAAAAACTGTCGTATACACAGTATATTTACATATTATGCTAAACACATGCCAGTATAATTTCCATATACTCTAAAGCTGTATGCTCCCTCTGACTACAATATGGTCCAGTGAAATAGAGAATACTGTACAGCTCTTATTACAGAGTAATGACTGTCTTTTCCCATATCTTTTCCCTCCTTTACTCATATCACAGTTTGTTCCAAACTCAGCTTCCCTAACCAAATGATTTAAGATGTACGCTGCCACATCAGCAATATACAGTTGTACTCATAGTTACATGCCCCATTCAGAATCTGCAAAATATTATTCCTTTTTTTTTTATTATTAAAGGAGAGACCATTAAAATTGCATTTAGTTTTTTATTTAGTACTGCCTTGAATTTCACATTAACAGAAGTTATTCTACATAAAATATGTTTATATATAGTTTATAAGACACAATATTAACTGAATTTAGACAAATGAAACTTTGAATATTTATTAAGTTGTTAAAAGTTAAAATTGTTATTATTTTGTCTTCTGGGAAACATGTATAGTATCTCACAAAAGTAAGTACACCCCTCACATTTGTGTAAATATTTGATGATATCGTATCATGTAACAACACTGAAGAAATGACACTTTGCTACAATGTAAAGTAGTGAGTGTACAGCTTGTGTAACAGTGTAAATTTGTTGTCCTCTCAAAATAACTCCACACACAGCCATTAATGTCTAAACCACTGGCAACAAAAGTGAGTACACTCCTAAGTGAAAATGTCCAAATTGGGCCCAAAGTGTCAGTATTTTGTGTGGCCACCATTATTTTCCAGCACGGCCTTAACCCTCTTGAGCATGGAGTTCACCAGAGCTTCACATGTTGCAACTGGAGTCCTCTTCCACTCCTCCACGACGACATCACAGAGCTGGTGGATGTTAGAGACCTTGTGCTCCTCCACCTTCGGTTTGAGGATGTCCCACAGTTGCTCAATAGGGTTTAGGTCTGAAGACATGCTTGACGAGTCACTCACCTTCACCCTCAGCTTCTTTAGCAAGGCAGTGGTCGTCTTGGAGGTGTGTTTGGGGTCGTTATCATGCTGAAATACTGCATACTGATCATGCTCTGCTTCAGTATGTCACAGTACATGTTGGCATTCATGGTTCCCTCAATGAACTGTAGCTCCCTAGTGCCGGCAGCACTCATGCAGCCCCAGACCATGACACTCCCACCACCATGCAGGACATGGTTGCAGTAATCCATGTCCTTAGTCTGCTTGTCTTCAGCAAACTGTTTGCCGGCTTTCTTGTGCATCATCTCTAGAAGAGGCTTCCTTCTGGGACGATAGCCATGCAGACCAATTTGATGTAGTGTGTGGCATATGGTCTGGGCACTGACAGGCCGACCCCCCACCCCTTCAACCTCTGCAGCAATGCTGGCAGCACCCATATGTCTATTTCCCAAAGACAACCTCTGGGTATGACGCTGAGCATATGCACTCAGCTTCTTTGGTCGTCCATGGCGAGGCCTGTTCTAAGTGGAACCTGTCCTGTTAAACCGCTGTATGGTCTTGGCCACTGTGCTGCAGCTCAGTGTCAGGGTCTTGGCAATATTCTTATAGCCTAGGCCATCTTCATGTAAAGCAACAATTTTTTTTTCAGATCCTCAGAGAGTTCTTTGCCATGAACTTCCAGTGACTAGTATGAGGGAGTATGACAGCGATGACAACAAATTTAACACACCTGCTCCCAAATCACACCTGAGATCTTGTAACACTAACAAGTCACATGACACCGGGGAGGGAAAATGGCTAATTTAGCCCAATTTGGAAATTTTCACTTAGGGGTGTACTCACTTTTGTTGCCAGCGGTTTAAGCATTAATGGCTGTGTGTTGAGTTATTTTGAGGGGACAGCAAATTTACACTGTTACACAAGCTGTACACTCTCTACTTTAAATTGTAGCAAAGTGTCACATGAAACGATATAATCAAATATTTACAAAAATGTGAGAGGTGTTCTTATTTTTGTGAGATACTGTAAATATCTTACGTAGCTTCTGAAAGGCAGTATTAAATGAAAAAAAAAAACAAGATCTTTAAACAAAATAATAACAAATTACACCGATCATCCTGTTCAAAAGTATACACCCCCTGCCTTAGTGAATGTTTGCACCTTTTGTAATAGTTGTGTACGAGTCTCTCAATTGTCCTCAGTGTGAAAAGATGGATCTCAACATCATATAGCCGCTGTTGGAAAGGGGTCAATTATGCAGAAGATGCGTGAAAGGGAAGGAATGTGCAGGACCTGTAGTATTTTTCGGAAGAACAGTGGGCCGTTTAACTGCTCAGGACAAACAAGGGACTCATGAACAACTATCACAAAACATAAAAACCGTCGTTGATCACCCAGGTAACGACACAAGAATCAAGGGTATGTAAACTTTTGAACTGGTTCATTTGTTTAATTTAGCTATTATTGTGTCTTTTGAACTACATTTAAACATCTGTTATGTGAAATAGCTTATTGAAGGCAGTACTAAATAAAAAACAATTTTAATTATCTCTTTTTTTTCTTTTCTGTTTTGTACATAACATGCTGTCTTACCCTCATAGAGCTGAGCATACTGTGGAAATCCTGCCGCTCTCAGCCAATCACATGCCTCTTTTGCTTCAATCTCTAAAAATGGAAAAAACATACAACAGACAATATTAGCATTTCTGTGGCATTTCTTATTTGATAAATTCATCATGCCTTCACCCACACACACACACGCCCAGTCAAGCAACACAATTACTGTAACTGAAGACATTGAACAGTAGACTGGAGACTACACTTCTAAATGTAATGCCTGCTTTAGGAAGGACTGAGAGGTGACTGAACAGCAGGTAAATCTGCACAGTAAAGTTGCACACGCACAATTACATGGTAACCCATTATATTTTACAAATACAACCACAAAAAAATAATAATCCATATAAAACTAAAACAATCCAAAAGCACTTGCCTCAAAGTGATCATGAAGTGCAATTCACTGAAGAAAAAAAATCTGATATTTCTTGTAAATGCATCTTAATTTGAATTCTTACTATTTCATCTTAATTTTCTGGGTTACTGCGGATCATTTCCTTCAAATTGCAAATGGATTCTGTGAAATGCAAAGACACAAAACTAAATGTAATCAGCCAGTGGTGAAGCCATTAAAACATCTAAAAATGGTACTGTTCTGAAAGATAAGTAAATGTGACATCTAGCAGGTTTTATTTCCCCCGACATTCTTCCACACTTTAGAGATAATGATACACAAGAGGCAAATGAACTTACAAAGCAACGCGTTTCTTAAAATGTAGATGAGAGAAGAAATTATCTTACCACATAATGACAATTATATCCATTTCCTTTCAGTGTTCTCAGCATAATGAGACAGGAGTGTGTGTGTGTGTGTGTGTGTTGAGAGAGAAAGAGAGAGAGAGCTGCTCTCTCTCGTTTCTGCTCTCTCAAAAACAGATCTGATACAGACTCACACAGTCTTATTCCTTATTCCCACTCCCTACTTTCTCCCTCCCATTTAATGTGAATCTCTCTCTCTCTCTCTCTCTCTCTCTCTCTCTCTCTCTCTCACACACACACACACACACACACACACACCACACACACACACACACACAGGAATGAAAAGCTCCCAAAGTTGCAGTGATTACATATAAAATGTTTGAATGAGCACCCCATCATTAACAATTCTCAACACCAGTGGGGAAAAAAACATTTGAACAATAGTATGTGTGCTACTGCACCTGTGCTCCTGCAATGACGTCAGATCAGAACTATGATGTCAAATTAGGGTGAAAGAAAAATTATCATGTATCAGTGGCATTATACTGAACCTCTAATAATTAAAAATGATTCCACTTTGCACTGAGATAAAAACAGGCTGCGTTTGGCTCAAAATGATATCATCACTGACAAGTTATATGAAGTTTAGTTAAATGGTCATAAATGTCATAAGTACAAATTCTGCACGGTAATTGGTTTTATATGCAATGGGGTTTCACAGACGTTCATTCATTCATTTTTACTAACCGCTTAGTCCTGGTCTACACCCTGGATGGGACACTAGGGCAGCATATGCACACACACTTTCGCACAATTTTTCATACTAAGGGGAAATTTATCATGGCCAATCCACCTACTGACATGGTTTCCTGGTGGAAGGAAACTGGAGAACCAGGAGGAAAAACAGAACATGCAAAAATCCACACAGACTGTAACGCGACCTCAACAACTGTAACATGTTGGCATGATATTACAAACTCAATCTGAACATGTAGTGTGACATGGTGTATAAATCTCCAAAAATGGACTAATCAATAATCGCTAATTGACGTTATTAATGGCATTCATTCAACACCAGTGGCAATTTAAACATCTTAACATACACTACTTCTGTCTGTCTGTAAACAGTACCTGAGCATCTGATTTGCAAGGACAGCACAGATCTGCCCACATATGTAAACTATTAGAAAGAGAGATGGCAGGCCTTTCTGAGGGTGGAAACAAGGCTATCAGGGAAAAATCTCAGTGGGGTGCAATTAGACCCACACTCACACACAGGAAGTGGTTTTTATTTTTTATATCTATTCTGCTTCTTAAAAGAATTTGTTTATTTTGCTTGTGTATGCCCAAAAGGTCACAATCTTCCATGTGGTGTGTGTGTGTGTGTGTGTGTGTGTGTGTGTCTGAGTGTGTGTGTGTGTGTGTGAGACACAATCATGATGCTAATGGGACATATGAAATACAATATAAGACAAGACTAGATTTTTATTAGAATAAGATTAAATGGATCAGGTCTAAGAGAACATCTAAAGTCCACAGGAGACTTCTGAGCTTGGTTAGTAGTATATAATATGGTATCTGGAACTCTAATCTTCAGAGAAAAATTTGGATAGTAGCAATAGAATGTAAGACTCACGGGCTGTGAAGTTGTGGGAACAAAATGCTGCTGTTTTTTCTGCCACCCTGTTTAATTAAACACGGACCCCTGGCATCTTTGGTGACAGGAAAAGCCCAACACAAAGCCACACAATAATCAACCTATACAAACGGTTCACCAACACAGCGTGGCAGCCCAAGACATGAGTCATTTGATCACCTCACCAACACAAAGTCATGTACCTATTGTGTGCCAACAAACCCCACAAAGAGCAATCATGGTCCTGTGGCACTCTGCAGCTCTAATTCTGTCCCACCAAAGCCACCACAACAGACCCACAGGCTCAGGGCCATAAGAACAGCCTGCAGGAGGCAAAAGAGGTTTGAAAGCCAGCAATGCTAGAGGCCTCCAATAAAAGGCATTCTCGTTTTGATTGAGCAGACAAGACCTCACGTTACATAACAACACCACCTAGTGTCCTTAGAATTCACTCCGGGCCAATAATGTCTCTTTCAGGTCTTTTAATCCCTCTCATGTACTCCCCCACTCGCATTCTCTCATTCTTTCCTTCCTGCTCCCTCACGTTTATTAAGTGTTCAACTCTTGAAGCTGGTGCCAGTGTAGCGTCGCACGCTGTTGGATCTGAAAGAGGCTGGAATTAAAGCACTTCCTGTAAGTTTGGTTTCCACAGCAGTATTAAGGAAGGCATGGATGGGCTGCCCCTAGCAACAAGGACAACATTTCCTGCAGTAAACAGAGAGATGGCAGGTGGGAGAGACTGGATCATTTTAAATCCAGCCAGTTCAAACACACAATTAGGACAAGAGGACAATGACAACTGTGTCTAATTTGACCTAAACATGGAAGAGTTTGAAATTCAAGACCTCCTTTTGCTTACAATCACAAACACAACCACTGCACAGATATGTATGCTCCTGCACACACTCGCACTCGCACCCAATAATTATTTATACTTATTTATATTGCATCAGTTTGGCAAACCATGTCCATCTACCCTGGAACCCACCTTGGCAAACCCTGTCTTTGTGGACCTCACACACAGGGGTATTGTCAAACTGGACAGGTTTTGGCCCATTAGTTTAATGGTACAGCATACAAAGTCATTCTAGACAATTGTGTGCTTCCATTTCTGCATAAATATGACCTTAAACATCATCAGATTTTCACACAAGTACTAAAAGACAAAGAGTACTCAATTAAACAAATGAGAAAAAATATTATACTTGGTCATTTATTTATTGAGGCAATATTACATCTCTGTGAGTGACAAAAGTATGTGAACCTTTGCTTTCAGTACCTTGTGTGACCCCCGTGTGCAGCAATAACTGCAACTGAATGTGTTTTTTTTTTATTATTTCATTTGTTTAATTGGGTTCTCTTTGTCTAATTTTATGACTTGTGTGAAAATCTGATGATGTTTTAGGTCATATTTATGCAGAAATATAGAAGATTCTAAACTTTCAAGCACCACTGTAAATTTGTTTTCTTACCCTATGAAGTGTGGGAAGACTACTGAAAAGAAGGAACTAAACAGGACAATGCTG
>JAFFST010054145.1:128441-135801 GCA_022414735.1 Noturus placidus
TTGGCGGTTCGAATCCCGGCCCGGATGATCCCATGCCGAAGTGTCCTTGGGCAAGACACTGAACCCTAAGTTGCCCCCAATGGCAAGCTAGCACCTTGTATGGCAGCTCTGCTACCATTGGTGTGTGAGTGTGCTCTCATTTGTAAGTTGCTGGTAAATGTAAATGTAAAATGATATTTCTGTAAAGCTGCTTTGAGACAATGTCCATTGTAAAAAGTGCTATATTAATTATTAATTATTATGAGTGTGTGTGTGGGGGTGTGCATGGCATCCTGTGATGCCTCCCATCCATGACGTATTCCTGCCTTGTCCCCAGTGCTCCTGGAACAGACTATAAAACTATCTCAACCCTGACTTGGATAAAGCAGTTAATGAAGATGTCGGAATGTTTCCACCAACAGAGGACAGCAATGAGCAATAGTAAAATCAAAGCACATGCAGTGCTCACGAAATACTCACAAATGGTAACAAAAAATGAAAACAACACCATGTGGTTGGCCTGGTGAGCTGTTAGCAGACAAGAGTGTCACATTAACTCCTGATGTTGAGCACCAGGGAGTCCTACCCAAGCTCTGTGGTGTAAAAGGCCATGGAGGGAGACCAGCTCCTGGATGCTGCCAGTTTGGGAAAACCTCATCTGCAGTCAGGTCACAGTAGTGTGGCTTTATCATATCTGCAATCTCCAGCCTTGTCTTCTTGTGACATTTAAACATCGCCTGATTGGATGATCATTTCACTTAAATTTTATTAGATGAATCAAATAAGCCTTCATGTGATTGCTAAGCTGCATTGTCTCACTGTATCAGCTACATTGCTAAAACAAGAACCATACACTAGAACAAAGAAGCATACTCTTACAGCATGCCATAGCATGCTGCCAGAGTGACTTATTTATACTTACAGGTATGATGTTATACACATTCTCTCTCTCTCTCACACACACACACACACACACACACACACACACACATTGTGTTGAAATGGAAGACAATGTTAGAAGACAGGGGGGTTGTACAGGAAGTGTACACACACATCTGAACTGAATAGGATTTGAGGGCAGGTTTAAAATTTCTCATGTTTGGAACCAAACCCTCTCACACCAAACACACTACTGAATAACAGCACCAGAACCCCCAACCCCCAAGCACTACAATCAAATCACAAAAGGTTGCACTAAAACTGCATTGTGCATTACCGCAGTGTTTATCTCTGCATTAAGAGCTTCAGAGTAATTCAATTGTTGGTCCGTTTGCAGCTAGTAACAACATCAACAATCTCAATATAATGCAGTCTATTTCGAGAAACTATTATTGCAATATATTACATCAGAACATGGGAGTTAGACTCTGGCTGGATAATAAATCACTACGGGTGCTATGAGAACACGCTAGAGCAAGGACAGACACGTTATCTGATTTCCCAAGAACCTGCAGGACTACACAACTCAATGGAGGTGTGCAGTGCAGGTGTCCTCCCAGCAGTGTAAAGACAACATTGTAGAATTCCAACAGTGTCTCGGATCCCAATCAAAGTTCTGAGCATTGTCGGTGGTTTAAACCGATTTAAACCGATTCTACTATAATGAGGTGATCTATCTTAAGAAACTTTCTTTTCTGTTTTAAGAGACTTCCATGTTTCCACATTTAAGAGACTTCATCATTTCCTTAAAGCAGACCTTTCCAGCCTCTTCCCACCATTAAAGAAAATCAGCTGTCAGTGTACAGCTCTATGTTTACACAATGAAATGCTGGATAGTCACTGTAGATGTGTCTTTGTGTCTATGGTTTACAATATTGAGTTTCAGATTTACCACATGAAAAAAAGATAAACAAATAATGTTGTTCCGAAAAGCATCATTCACAACAATACCATATTACAATTTTAACAAACTCAAAGGTCAAATAAGAATTAAGGTAAAATGATAATTATTGTTCTCAATGGAAAGTAGTAAAATGCAGGCTAAATGCACACAGATAATACAGATTAGAACAAAATCCAATCCAGTAATTACCCACACACTGAAATGAGGTAATGAATTCAACTGAACACAAAACAAAAAGCATGTCATATAAAATTGTATAATTTTGCAGTGACCATCAATACATCTGATGCTAGCATTGGACTGTTCAAGTACACCATGGAACCACTAGTCCAGAACCGGAACCACAGTATCTCTGACTCAAGGCTCTTTCAGCAGAACAGGACTGAGACAGCAAAAGTGGGTCAGTCACATGCACTGTGCACCTTCCTCACCTCGCTCTATCTTCTGGACCAGCTGATGACGGGTGACGATTCGGGCCAGACGCAATCCGGATCGCCTGTGGTGACTGTCCAGCCTCAGGTAAATGTCCTGAGTCTCAGGTGTCATACTCCCAAAACGCTCAGTGTCCATACCCTCGTCTGGTAATTCCAGTGTCATTACAGCCATCTCTCTTTGTATCTCTCTCTCTCTTTCTCTCTCTCTCACTTTCTTTGTTACCAATTTCCACAGGAAGTTGTGGATACCTACAGGACGTGTCTGTCTTTCTGCCCGTCTTATCTCCTGGACACTCCTTCAACTTTCACACACTGAGACGCAGCTGTTCCACATTCCACAGTGCTAAGAAACTCACTCCCACTCGAACTGGGAGTAGCATTAAGACCTTTTTGAATTACTGTACAAACACATACACACACATACACATGAAGTCAACTTTAATCTCGGAAAACACTCCTCTCCGATCTACCCACCTTACAGTCATGTGACTGAGCAAGGCGCCAATAAGGACAGGATATTGGAAGAAGAGCCAAAAAGTGCTTTATTCCAAACATTCCAAAGACAAAAAGATAAAGAAAATCCGAGTAGAGTTTATGTGCTTCAATATGTGTACATGTGTTCATGTTAATATAATGAATGCACCATATGATTCAACTTAACCATAATGCTACCTAGAGACACCCAAGATTAGACCATTTATACTATTACAATATTTGCAATATATACAAAAAATACTGGTCACATATTTAGCTGATGTTCCTTTTACAAAAGCAGTAACAAAATATAAAGAAGGTAAAGAAGCCAATAAAGAGAAGAAAATAACTTTTTGCTTGGCAATTCTGTGAAATGAGTTCTGTTACAGAGTCACAGATCCCCCTTGTGGTACATAATGCCAATACACACACATGAAGTTGTTTAAATGTATTATTTTGATTTATTTAATCTGATTTATTGCATGGTTCAATAAAACACACGGACACACACAAACACACACACATGCACTTTAACTACACTAATGTGAATGCACTTAAGCTAAACTAAGGCATTTTCCACATTTTTGATGCTTGGTAAGTTTGCGGCAAGAAGCTGACGCAGCACCATAGACACGCACACACACACACACACACACACATCTCCCATTTCCTACAGTGTATATGAGTTATGGCCAGGTTGATGTTGATGTTGTCTGTGCTGCCCTACATTCCCCCTGACTGCAAAGAGCTCACTAACATTCCTCACTAAATGCCTGAGCTCACACAGACTACAGATTTAGTATCTTCTTGTCTCTGTTCATCTTGATTAGATGTGGAACATGAAAGAAAAGCACAATATATCACATGCAACCTAACTGACCACTGACCAGTGACGTTGAAGTGGGTTATGTATTGTACACTAGACCGAGCCAGACATGGCCCTCAAAACACCATAAATCTCACCATCAAAGTAAGAATTAACTACTGAAATGCCAAATCATAGCAGCTTCCAGATGTTAACAGGACAGGACTTTGCCAAAAACTGCAGGCAACAGCTTTTAGGTCACTGACCCCTAGTGGCTACAGCTTTAAATTTAGAAATGTGAAAGTTTTCTTTTTCTATCCAGCATGGCCTCTTTTCATAATCTCTGTACTATTTTAAATGCAGCATGAATCTCCAAATTCCTATCAAATGAACAACCAAATAAACTTTCTATTTAATCGTGCATTATTCTGTGCAGGTGGGACTCTGCTAAATCCGAGCCCACCTGAGTTAGACGGCATCAGGAGACATTCCACATACCATATTAATCATA
This sequence comes from Noturus placidus, assembly GCA_022414735.1. NCBI lineage: Eukaryota > Metazoa > Chordata > Actinopteri > Siluriformes > Ictaluridae > Noturus > Noturus placidus. The sequence continues at coordinate 132,488 of JAFFST010054145.1, forward strand.
CCGACTGAGCCAAAAGTGGGAATCCCCAAATTCCACCTGCATTCGATTACAAGCAAACTGGAGCTAATTCACAAAAGTTCATGAAAATACATCAAGATATGCTACAATATTTGCATTGCTATGATGACCATAAGAAGAAAAATGTGGGGGAAAATCTTGATATAATAGACTGCTTCAGCATCACCATGTGCTATAGCCTTGGGATATCATTTTAGAAAATATTTACTGAATGGAATCATATGATTGAGAATGACAGAGGTGTATCTGTGCAGCATTAGCCTTTAAAATTGTGCCCTTTTGTTATCCTTATTAGATATGTGTACTTAATTAGTAAGCACTACAATGGAGTGAGAAAAGTTGTGTGGCTTGCTTACAAACACTTGAGCTAGTAATCTTCCTCTATTTCTATGAGGGGCATATGTATTAATATATATTATAATTCAGTGTCTAATTAGTCCAACCAACAGACGACCAGGTTTGTAAACAAAAACAGTAGCATCATACCTTTAGCCTTGCATTAACCAGCCCAATTATTTAAGTAAATAAATCAGCCTATATAGAAAATTAAGCTTATGAGTAGCTATCTCTTCATACGCCCTCAATGAAAGAATCAACGAACACATAAAAAAGAGTGAGAAGATTCATTCATGTTCAGTATCTGTAGATACAGAGGCTATCCCAGGAACACCACAGTGCTATGGACACACTCATTCACTCAGGGACCCACTGCACCACCATGCCATCCATAAGGTATAAAGCAAACTATCTTCATGTGTTGAACTTTGTCTGCCTTATTGATCAGGTTGGAATGTTGCTAGCCTAGAGACTGTTAGGTTTCCCCATTAAGGTAAAGGAGCTCACTAGTTAGCTCTTTTTTCCCCCGCAATAGCATTGGACTTGCAGAGGATAGTGAACACATAATCTGTTTGTGATTTGTGATATGTTGCGATGTTAGAACATAGGTTTTTTTGTATCTTGAACCCGTGTTATGGTTTGATAGTGTACATTTTCAGAATATGGACCAACTCCACTAAATGAGATATTGATTAATATAGTTACGCAGGAAGCAAGATCTATTCTTACCCATCCAGACCACCCACTTACTCTAGCTTCTACATTTTCCCCACAAATTTAGGCCAACATTTATTGATAGCCCCTGAGAGATTACTGTATATGTGAAGATATTAAAGGGCCTACAGCTTACTATTTTTGAAGTTTTCTATTATTCCTGTCAATTGTCCACTGAAAGTATGTCTAGGAAACACATTTCAAGTTATTTTACACTGAAAACAATGTATTTCTGGAAGGGCGTTCTCTGCACTTCCAAATAACACCAGGTTTTGACTCAAACATCCCACTAGACGTTATTTCCAGACATATAAACAGACCCCGAATGTACATGAACTGACTTGAATAACACAGAATATGAGATAGAAGGTGAGCAAAATATCGTGGCAAAACATTTCAGCACAGTGATTCACTACAAGCATGCATAATTTAAATCAGATATTTGTTACCGTTTGTTACAAATGGCACTGAGATGAAAGTATTAATGTTTATTATTAGTGCGTCTTTCTACATTCAATAAAGAGGATCAGTATAAACTATGAAAGTAATGCAAAGCCATCCAGTGATGTTTGTGTACACAGCTGCATATTGAGAATTATATAAACACTTTGAAATTATGCACACTTCATTCATTTTCTTCCTTAAACAGCATGTCTGATTTAATTCACCCCTACATGTTAATTAATACATTTACTTACAAACATGTACTAACATGTACTTAAGTTGGTCGTATTCATGCTATAAAACTCATAAGCCTCATGTTGTAGGTAAGGTTAGCTCTTCATTAGTTCGTAAGCTCTTCATCAGTACATGCCTTAACTCATCAATAGTTCATACATTAAATAAGTACTAATTCAGGTATTAGTGCATGATGATTTGTGTGCTGTTATTGTAAAGTGTTACCCAAAACAATTAACTAAATATCCATAAGCTACAAACTAAACTTTTAAAAGAGTTCTTCATGAAACTTGTTTAGTAGATGAAACTTCAAAAAAGAAAAGGAAAAATAGAGAGAGAATATAGCCTACTGTACTATATCGCTATGTCAGAACAGTACACCACCACTGGTATGCACGTAGTCCACAGTGTGTGATAAACTCTTTTGCTTGTTGACTAAGACCAAAGACTTGGCTTCTAAGCAGAGCACAGCTGGCGAGCATGCTTAGTATGCTAGTGTGCAGTTTTGGATTGAGCCTCACAGGAAGGACAGAGCTGTGTGGGTATGAGGGAGGTGAAGATTCAACCGAATGCAGCTGAAACTCAGAGGTGTCAGAGAAATGGAGCTCAACTCACAGGACCTGTGTGACCCATAACGCCATATGACCTCTTTATGAGTTCAGCAATGTACATACAGTAGGATTAAATAAAAGACACTAGCTCGGACAGACCGTTATTCTCTGCACATAAAGGTGCATTCAGAAGAAACTGATTTTTCATGGAATTGAGAAGCTTTTAATTACGGTGAGAAACGTCAGGACAAGTGTCCTATGTTTCAGTGTACACACTTGTGCATTACAGCTGACACATGAGTGTCGGAAACATTCATTTCAACTTGACCTTCCCAAAAGAGCAGGCAGAGCGCTCGCGCCGCTGACGTCATTCTGCGCAGCTCACTGTGCGGTCGCGTTCAGTCCCAGCATCAGTAAGTTCTCTGAGACTCGGTGGAAAGGCGATGAGGAGCATGCGGTGCTGCTGTACTGACCTGCGAGTCGTCTCTCTCGGACATTTTTCCAGAGTAAATCCCAAGCCTTGGACGTGGAGTCGCGCAGCTGTTCGCTGATCGAGCGCCGCAGCTGCAGCTTGCTTGACTTTCGCCTCGTCGTCATGTTGAAATATGACGCATTATAACATGTCCATTATCGCTCCCGCGATTTTGCTGCAATAGTCGTCACTCCATCTGATTCACGCCGCTGCGTCACCTTGCGCAAGAACAGTACAGTCACATTTCTCCTTGGCGCGAGCGTGTGTCGGTGAAACCGAGCGCGCCGTGCGTCATACTGACTGTAACAGGCGCGTGCGCGTGCGGGCGCGGGAGAGAGAGAGAGAGAGAGAGAGAGAGAGAGCTGTTGGTTAGAAGCTGGTGAGAATAACGGAGACCGAGACAGATGTGAAGTTTTCAGCAGTGAGCAGATTGGTTTGGAAGCCTCACCCCTAAACTCTGTAACCCACCTCTCTCTCTCTCTCTCTCTCTCAATCACTCTCTCTCTCTCTCACTCACTCACTCTCTCACACTCACTCTCTCTATC
>JAFFST010054145.1:148479-158525 GCA_022414735.1 Noturus placidus
ATCGCAAACGCTTGGTTGCAGTTGTTGCTGCTAAGGGTGGCCCAACCAGTTATTAGGTTTAGGGGGGCAATCACTTTTTCACACAGGGCCATGATGGTTTGGATTTTTTTTCACCTTTAATAATAAACTTAAAAATAACCTATTTCATCCCTTCCTATCCTTATTTTCCTTTCCTCTCCTCTCCTATCCTATTCCATCCAATTCCTTCCTGCTCTATCCTGTCCTGTCCTGTCCTATCCTATCTTATCCCATCCTATCCTGTCCTGTCCTATCTTATCCTATCCTATTTTATCCCATCCTATCCTTTCCTGTCCTGTCCTATCCTATCCTATCTTATCCTATCTTATCCCATCCTATCCTGTCTTGTCCTATCCTATCCAAATCTTATCCTATCTTATCCCATCCTATCCTGTCCTATCCTATCCTATCCTATCCTATCCTATCATATCCTATCCTATCCTATCTTATCCCATCCGATCCTGTCTTGTCCTATCCTATCCTATCTTATCCTGTCCTATCCTGTCCTATTCTGTCCTATCCTATCATATCCTATCCTATACTGTCCTATCCTATCCTGAGGAAGATGAGGAAACATGTTTTGTGTCCATCACAATGCAAACCACAAAGTTACTTTAAAAAATGGACCGATCAATAATCACTTCATCATAATATGTGAAGTAATTAGTACTAATCCCACTCTAACACCCCCCACCCCTCACTTCAACGTGCTGTGGTAAAAATTACTAATTTATACAATCAAATAGACAATCCAAGAGAAATCATGTTTTTACTTGGGAACTTCTTTAAGCATATCTTGTATCTCTCCTTTAAACATATCTAATAAAAATCTTTCTTTCTATGAGAGCATGATTCATAGTCTTGACATATTTGCTAGGTCCGGAGTGTGCACTTCTCTGCTGTGTGATGAAAGTGTCCTAGCAGCCTCACTATTGTGGATCATTCCCATGGAGCATGTCTGAAGTTCCCAAGTTGTGGAATGCTGCTCAGTGTTCTGTCACACCAATGACAGAGGCTGAAAACCTAAATCAAATGTCATGTTTCTAATCAGGATACATACACGTGCATTCACTTTTCCAACATAGACATCAGACCTACTAACCACACACACACACACACACACACACACTCACACACACACACACACAGGCACATGGAATCAATAATATACAGCAGAAAGTTTTAATAAACAAAAGACTTTTTAAATTATTAACCTCATTTACATATTTTCTTTTTTTCGGTAAGTTGTATTTAATTTTTCTCACTGTGCCAGTATATGTGAAATGATAGTCAAATCCTAAACCATCAGACATAATGTAATACACTTTTCTCCATTTTGTAAATCTTATAAAGATCTATACAGTATACAATATATGTCAACACCACAAATGTGTGCAAAAGAGTATTTTTTACATTTATTTAATCAGACAGTCTTATTGAGGAGTAATTCTGATGATAGATCCAGATACAAAGGGAACTGTGGGAATGTATATATATCAACATTCATAGGTCATAGGTCAACATTGGATCATTCAGAGATCCTCACTGAACTTCCGGAAAGAGTTTGCTGCACTTTGTTGAAAAAGTTTGAAATATCCAATAAATTTCGTTCCACTTCATGATTGTGTCCCACAATTTTATATCTTTATGTTTCAGGCCTGAAACGTGGCAAAAGGTCGATTAGTTCAAGGGGGCCGAATACTTTCGCAAGGCACTGTGTATATATATATATATATATATATATATATAAAGATAGTAGCAGTACATGGATTTGATAAGTCCTGACCAGGTCAGGAATTTGACCTCAGATTGCTTTAGATTGCTTCTTCCTCAACAAATGTCCTTCATCAGCTGTGTAAGCAAAATGCATCTGTAGGAGATGAAATCGGTTGATTTTAGAAATGGCATGTAGAAAAAGAATCCAGAAAGTATCACTACTGTACTTCAGTAAGGATTGTGGTACGTGTAATACACAAAGATTTCAAGGATCCTCCCAAAGCTCAGATTAGTTGGGGTGTACTGTATCAGTGCACTGACATCTTTAGATCTCACCACAGATGTGCTGGTCTTAAAGTCTAAGCTTTGGCTGGGCCATTCATGGACATTCAGAGATTTAACCTGAAGCCAGTCCACAGTTGTCTTCACTGTATGCTTTGGGTTGTTGTCTAAAAGGTAAACTTTCTGAGGTCATGTGCACTCTGGAGCAGGCTTTCTTCAAGGAACTCACTGAATTTTGCTGTATTTATCATCTATTCTGATCAGTCTTTCAGTCGCCGCCTCTGAGAAACACCCCCATGGCATGATCACCATCATGGTTCACAATAGGGATGGTATTAGCATGTTGATAGGTAGCACACTGTTTTCAGCAGACGTAGCACTTTGTGTTTAGCCCAGACAATTCTATTTTTGTCTCGTAAGTCAAAAGAATCATTTCCCTCATGCTGTCAGAGTCTTTTAAATGCTTGCCATATGCTTTTTACTCAGGAGTGGTTTCTATGTGGCCACTCTTCTGGTTGATGTCTGTCCTTCTGGCAGGTTCTCCCATCTCTGTGGAGAATTTCTGAAGCTCTGTGAGAGTGGTTCTAAAGCTTATTGACCAAGCCCTACTGTGTTTGGCCAGGTGGACTACTTTTGAAAGAGTCCTGGTGGTTCCAAAATTTGTTCCATTTCACAATGATAGTGTGCACTTTGTTCCTGGGAACATTCAAAGCTTTAGAAATGTTTTTTTTTTATACCTTTGCCGAGCTCTGTGTCTCAACACAATTTGATCATGGGTATCTCCAGAGAATACTTTTGACTTGCAAAACAAATTCTAAATTTTTAAAATTCAATTCAATTCAATTTTATTTGTATAGTGCTTTTTTACAATAGACATTGCCTCAATGCAGTTTTACAGAAATATACAAAACACGGTATACAGATATTAAGGTGCAAATTTATCCCAACTGAGCAAGCCATAGAGTGGCGACAGTGGCAAATATAAATATCCTTGTGCTTTCACTTTGTTATTTTTGATTATTGTATGTAGACTAATTAAGAATCTTCTAAGTATTGTATCATCATAATTATTATTACATTATTGTTACTCCAAAGGCTGAACCATTGGAGTGTACATGAAAATGCAGAATTTTGGTGATGTTGTAGCTCTTTAGGAAGCAAACATCAGTATCTCTGTTTGGCAGACAGGAACAGATATGATAAGAAGACTCAATGAGCTTTAATGAAATTGCTTCATGTTGTGAGAGAGCCCTGCCCCCAACATATATATACTCTCATTCAATACCTCCTTATAGCAGTGCTCTGCTCACCTCACCTCTCTCTAGGTGGTGACCCCTTTCTGCAATTTGTTTACTTCACTAGCTTATTCATCTACTAAGTGATTTAATGTGAATGTTGATTTGATATTTTGTGAATATTTCTCACGTACATTTCAGCCGGTTGCCTCTGTAATAAGTAATTACAAAGAAAAAATGACAGTATGACAATCAATGTAGTATAATTTAAGCTAACACACAGTAATTTTAGCTATGGTCTTCATATTAGTACACCACCCTGTTTTGAAAATCAAGGGATGCAGTGTAAACAACCTTTTCTGTGATAACATTACATGTGGCAAGATTGCATAAGGGCCCCATCCAGTGTGTCCCCCAACTTGTGCCCCAGGTCCCAAGTCCCCTGTCATAGTCTCCAGGGTCCTTGCGACCTTGTGTATAAGCGGTACAGAACTGGATGGATGGAAGTCTGCATAAGGATTTAGAATAACTACTAAAGATTTCTTAGTCTGCAACGTTTGGCTTCAACAAATACAAAATTGTTTTCTAAACTGATTTATTTCGGAACTGATAAACAGCAATAGCTGTGTAATGTAATACCCAAGCCCATCCTGAAACATATCTGGCCAGAGCTTTATGCTGATTGCTGTTATGCTATGACAGAAAATATATGAGTCAGATATAAGATAGCCATATAGATTCTGACTCTAGAAAACAGTCTCTCTCACTCTCTCAATCACTAGTGCGAGCAACAGTGCACAGACACTCCCTGGCATTCCCTGGTGGAGATAGACAGAAAAATCACAACATTCCCAAATGTTTATCAGTATAAGTATTCTGTATTGTATCTATCTAACACCCTCAGAATGTGTTTAAAGACAAATGAGAAATAGAAAAGAAGGGATCCATCACATCAAACCCACTCTTTCCTGCAATCACACACACAGTCTTTGTCTTGTAACATATTATGTCCTCAGGCCATGGAAAAAGAGTGAGTGGACGCTCTTATGGAAAAATTCTTCCCTTTTTTCCCACATCCTGTGAGAAACAGGAATGACAGGGACAAGAGCACTCACTCACTAAGAATGGAATGAAAGTATATACACACACACACATACACACACATACACACACACACACACACACACACACACACACAAACAGACACACAAACATGTATGATACATCTTCCCATGTCTAATTAGGTCATGGGTTTAGGGGACTTTTGAGAGGATTAGGCCAAAGTTAAAATGGAATGGACATTTTGTAGTCAATGTGGCTCTTAAGCTTTTAAGTATCTATAAAATAATGCAGTGTTATGCCATTTTAATTCCCATGATGAGATGAATGAGGTAAATCCCAAAGTCAGATTTGGACCCCCCTGTTTTATAGAAACTGGTTACTCTAGAACTGAGAGTTGAACCTTCCTTCATGATGGTGAATAATGTCCATTTGAATGTTTAGGCACAGATCAGTGTAAGGCATGTGTGTATATTTTTTGTGTTCATATCTCCAATAGGCATAGAAACATTTGATCACTATCCCACTCAACACTGTAGAATAACTAGTTTCTCATTTCCAATCATATTCACTGTACTGTCAAAAACATCACAAACCTATAAGTGGAGAGGACTGACATATAATACATTCAGTGAAATAAACAATGGAAAAGAAAGCAGATATAAAGGGGCGGCTGTGGGGCGGCTGTGGGGCGGCTGTGGGGGAGCTGTGGCTCAGTCGGTAGAGCGGGTTGTCCACTAATCCACTAACCGTGGGGTTGGCGGTTCGAATCCCGGCCCGGGTGATCCCATACCGAAGTGTCCTTGGGCAAGACACTGAACCCTAAGTTGCCCCCAATGGCAAGCTAGCACCTTGCATGGCAGCTCTGCTACCATTGGTGTGTGAATGTGCTCTCATTAGTTAGTCACTTGTAAATGTAAATTGATATTTCATGTAAAGCTGCTTTGAGACAATGTACCATTGTAAAAAGCGCTATACAAATAGATAAATTATATAAAGCCATCCTGTCTAAAAACTCATCAAAACATCATACCGCTATTGTACACAGTAATGCAATAGGAGAATTTTCTTTCCAATTCTTACTTTATCATAAATATAAAGCACCTGTGCAAAATTGGAAACATTTTCTATGATTAACGTTCACCAACTAATTTTACTCCACATTGTTTTATAACCTAAACCTACTGATGTAAATTCATACTGCACATAATTCATCAAATTGCTTAGTTGTTATTAACTTGTCTCCGACAAGTCTTTAGAAACTATTCTACCTTTCTATTTTATTATTGAAAATGTTGTGCAGTGTGTGTATTTAACAAAATTTGTTGCCACTACCATCAATATCACATGTATCTCAGAGGCTATGATAATCCCATACATCCTACACTGGCAGTTGGAGGATTTCCCATGAACCACAAACACACACCACAAACACAGACTGTTGCATTCTTCTCTCCACCCTCCAACCCCTCTGATGTCTCCTCTACACATAGCTGTGTTAAAGCAGGTAAAGGCAGCACAAGCATCTATGAGCCTATAGCACTTGCAACAGCAGCTGTCTGGATTAACTATTACATATTAAACAGAGGAGAGGGAGCAGAGGGAGGAGTGCCAGTGAGTGCCAGTGTGGAACAAAGTACACTCTCCTATCTGCCTGACTCTCTTTGCCAAGTCACAAACATAGAGTGGAATGACCTACTAAACATTCACACTACATACAAAAAATTTTAAATTAAGATACACTTCAAAGTTACCTTTGTGAAGCTCTGAAATGTGGCATTTAAAACAGCACTGTCTTTCGGATGAGAGGTTAGGTTCTGACTCTTTGTGATCTATCTATCTATCTATCTATCTATCTATCTATCTATCTATCTATCTATCTATCTATCTATCTATCTATCTATCTATCTACCTACCTACTGTCACATCAGGAGATGAAGGCGGATGCAAGTGCAGATTTAAAGTTAAATAAAAGTCAAAACAAACACCAGAAGACACTATGAACATGTGAAAAATAAAAACACAAAATAATACATATGAGACAAGAGAGCAAAATGAGCACAACAAACATTAAAGCAAGACAATGAGTGCAGTGCAAACTGTGACTATATACACACACAAGTCCTTGTTGACATGAATGAGAATCAGGTACAGGTGGTCATGTGACACTGATACAAAGGTGCAGTGGCTGCTGGGAACTGAAGTCCAGAGCTCCCTCCTGCAATCCATGATAGAATCCCCCCCCTTAATGTGCGGCTCCCAAATCACATAATAATTTTGGGAGGGGATCCTGGATACCCAAACCATCGGTCTTTAAGTGTTTCAATATTCCATTGAGTGTCATCTCTCAGGGGGCAATAAAGAGGACGCTTGATGTTTGTTCTGGGGTACAGATGTGGGACGGTCTCTTCTGTACTGCAGAGAGATGACATAATTGCCAGCACGCAGTCATTGGGGGAACAAAGCTCAAGGCGAAACCTGAGGGGGGGAGTGATGTTAACCACGCAGCTGGAGGGGAAAGTGATGCTCTCCGTGTTTTCGAAAAAGAGGTGCAAAGTTCTCCGCGAGGCCAGACGTTGGAGTGACATTCTCCACAAAGCCAGAGGGGGGAGTGAGATTCTCCACAAGGCCAGAGGTGAGAGGGACATTCTGCGTGAGGCCAGAGGGGAGAGGGACATTCTCCGTGAGGAAAGATGGGAGAGGGACATTCCCCATGAGGCCGGGGGGAGTGATTCTCTGCGAGGCCAGTGGGGTAGTGATGCTCTCTGTGAAGCATGAAGGGGTTGCAATGTCCTCTGTGGAGCATGCATGGGGAGCAACATGCCGCAGGAAGAACAGCAAAGGAGTGATTTCTTCAGCGGAGCATGGAGGCAGCACAAAATCTTCATCGGAGCAGGATGGCAGAGCAATACCCTCAGCAGAGCAGGAAGGGGGAGCAACATCCTCATCTGAGCAGGAAGCCGGAGTGACATCCTCAGTAGAACATATAAACAGACAGACGTCCAAAGAGGTGCCTGGCATAGTGACAAACAAGGTGGAGCAGGGAAGAAAAGCAGAGCTCTCGGCCAAAACGGGAGACTGAGCAATGTCCTCAGTGGAACAGGAAAACTTAACGGCATCCTCAGCGAGCAGGAAGGCTGAGCGGCATCCTCAGCAGAACAGGAAGACTGAGAGGAATCCTCAGCGGAACAGGAAGGCTGAGCGGCATCCTCAGCGGAACAGGAAGGCTGAGCAACATCGTCAGCGGAACAGGAAGGCTGAGCGGCATCCTCAGCGAAACAGGAAGGCTGAGCAACATCGTCAGCAGAACAGGAAGGCTGAGCAACATCCTCAGCGGAACAGGAAGGCTGAGCGACATCGTCAGTGGAACCGGAAGGCTGAGCAACATCCTCAGCGGAACAGGAAGGCTGAGCGGCATCCTCAGCGGAACAGGAAGGCTGAGCGGCATCCTCAGCGGAACTGGAAGGCTGAGCAACATTGTCAGCGGAACAGGAAGGCTGAGCAGCATCCTCAGCGGAACAGGAAGGCTGAGCGGCATCCTCAGTGGAACAGGAAGGCTGAGCAACGTCGTCAGCGGAACAGGAAGGCTGAGCAACGTCGTCAGCGGAACAGGAAGGCTGAGCAACATCGTCAGCGGAACAGGAAGGCTGAGCGGCATCCTCAGCGAAACAGGAAGGCTGAGCAACATCGTCAGCAGAACAGGAAGGCTGAGCAACATCCTCAGCGGAACAGGAAGGCTGAGCGACATCGTCAGTGGAACCGGAAGGCTGAGCAACATCCTCAGCGGAACAGGAAGGCTGAGCGGCATCCTCAGCGGAACAGGAAGGCTGAGCGGCATCCTCAGCGGCATCCATTTTTCGGTCTTGCTTTCTGTCACGTCAGGAAGCGAAGGCAGAGGCAAGTGCAGATTTAAAGTTAAATAAAAGTAAAAACAAAACACCAGAAGACACTATGAACATGTGGCACAAAACAAACACAAAACAATACATACGAGATGAGAGAGCATAACATGACCACTTAAGACAATTTACGCAAGACAAAGAGTGCAGTGCAGACTATGACTATATACACACAAGTGCTCATTAACAGGAATGAGAATCAGGTGCAGGTGGTCATGTGACAGTGATGCAGAGGTGCAGTGGCTGCTGGGAACTGAAGTCCAGAGTTCCTTCTGGCAATTTATGACACCTATACAAATAGCAACCTTCATCCATTATCTATCTACAGTAGGGGATATAGGTATTGGACGCGTCAACATTTTTTTTGTAAAAATATTTCCAATGAAGCGATTCACATGAAATCAGTATTAACTCAATAAATCAGGAATATAAAGAATTCACAACATTAAAGTCCTTAAATAAAATTATGTATAATAAAGTGGAATGACACAGGAAAAAATATTGAACACGCTAAGAAAAGTAGTTCTCCATGACAAGGTAAGGCAAAGAACCAGCTGAAATCCGTAAGTAATTATACCCCCTATCAGTGCAAATTAATATCAGCTGGGTTAGTAAATTGATGGTTTTTAAAAAGGTTTTTCTTATCAAGTTGTCACACAAGAATCATCTCATGATGGATAAAAGCAAAGAGCTCTCCCAAGAACTTCGGAACCATGGGGCCATTATCCACAAGTGGAAGCAACATCACTCCGTCATCAACCGACCATGCACAAAAGCTCCTCGGAAGATTTATGACCAGGGAGTCAGAAGAACTGTCAGAAAAGTAGCCCAAGAGCCAAGGATCACTCAGAAAGAGCTCCAGAAACACTTGGAGCAGCAGGTATCATCGTCACAGAGAAAACAATAGGCGATGCACTCCACTGTTCACGCTCACCCACAAGACTCCTTTACAAAAGAAAAGGCATGTGAAAGCTTGTTTAAAGTCTATGAAATATTAAGAGAGTGTAGTCTGGTCAGACGAGAGCAAAATTTAACTTTCTGACTGTCATGGTTGGAGAAGAAATACCATTGCACATCACCCTTAAAACACTATGCCAACAGTGAAGTTTGGAGGTGGAAGCATCATGGTGTGTGGCTGTTTTTCATTGCATGGTACTGGCAGACTTCATATAATTAAAGTACCGATGAATGGAGCTTTTTACCGGGAGATTCTTGAGAAGAGTCTGCTGCCATCCACCAGGATGATGAAGATGAGACATGGGTGGACCTTCCAGCAGGACAACGATCCAATGCATACTGCAAAGGAAACTCTCAATTGGCTTCAGAGAAAAAAATCAAGGTGGTTAGTATGTCCCAGTCAATCACCTGACTTGAATCCAATTGAACACGATATAAAGAGAATATGTTTAGATGAATTGGCCAAAAATCATGTCTGAATACTGTGGCCGATTAATTTCTTCATACAGGAAGCGTCTTGAAAATAAATTTCTGGTAGCGTGTTCAATACTGTTTTCCTGTGTCATTCCACTTTATTACACGTAACTTTATTTATGGACTTATTAATGTGCTTTAATAGAGAACAATACAGTTTTTAAAGACCAACAATATAATCAAAGCCATACCACACACCTCAAACAGGATGCTCACAAACACGGGTAAATAAACTAAACATACAGTGGTGTGAAAAAGTGTTTGCCCCTTCCTCATTTCCTGTTCCTTTGCATGTTTGTCACACTTAAGTGTTTCGGAACATCAAACCAATTTAAACAATAGTCAAGGACAACACAAGTAAACACAAAATGCAATTTGTAAATGAAGGTGTTTATTATTAAAGGTG
>JAFFST010054145.1:193185-206283 GCA_022414735.1 Noturus placidus
ACCACATTATGCATGCTATTAAAACCTGCTGCAACACGCATTGTAAGGGATATGGAAAATGTGCTGCATATATTAGTACGCTTCTTACAATGTGCACTAAACTGAACCTTATTAGTAGTTTAACATATTTTAAAATAAGGTTGAAATATCCCACTTTTTGCTTTATTTATGCTATAAACACACCACAACATGGATGAGAAGAAATTTTAACTCCTTGCCTCTAAAAGCCTTTATGCAATTAATGGTCCATTTGAAGCAGCCAGTCCATCTGTTCTACCATTAAATGGGCTAAGTGTAAATACTGCAGAGGCAGTGTAACGCTCCTGATAGGTAAGCATGGTATTTACAGTATGTGCAAATAAGCAATTTAACAGCAACCAGTTTTTTAACTTTAGACAGATGGTTCAAATGGTGGCTAGAAGTCTTCATAATGAACATTTTAACACATTGATTGGTAAGTGTTAAAATCTCATCTTCATTTCATGTAACCCCATAAAATCAAATTATTATTTAATTATTTGTCTTACATTATACAAGAGTTAGTTCTGGTCCACCAATTTGATTGGTTCAAAGAGTGCTTATATTTAGTATAACCACACTGGAACGTTTCACTGTGTGTATCACTCTGCTTGTCTGTGTTTGCTACGTAAAAATCCATTTCCTTGTTTGAAATGGTTATTACAGTAGTGTTACTGGCATCATCAATGGACATGTTGAATGATACTTTTCAGGAATCTAACTTTTAACTTCAAATATTAAAGCTCATCGGATATAGCCTAGATGAAAAGGATGAAGAAATACCAATTTCATCAGAAGAACCTTTAAATGGAATGTACAAATGATTGTGAGCTAGCTACCCATTTAGTCAAAGTGCTATAAAGTGAGTGTGGCTTCTTCAGGATCTATTTCCTCTAGCAGAGCAAAAATAAACTGATCATTTTATGTCCATATTGTGTCCAAAATATCACTTACTCCATATTCATTTCTTTTGTATAAAAGCCATATCGCACTCACAATAATGCTGAATGTCTGGATTGTATTGTTGAATAAATGCACGAAAGATTGTTCATGAAAACCTTCCTTAGTGGATGGTAAACTCATACTTATGTGAAATCAACATTTGTAATGTGTGCACCAATCCTGTGTATAGTGTCTATATTGTGCACAGTTTGTGGTCTGGAATTTCTTGTTTTGACTCTGAACATCAAAAACTAAGGACAAAAACTAAAGGTAAGCAACACCTTGTTGAAAAGCCTACTGTAATGATGAAGTGTCATCTGTGCATAGACACACACTTTGTCACCCTCACAGGTGCATAGCTCACCGCCAGGTGTTGTGGACTGAACCATGATATGCACCTACATGGATATTTCTGCTCTCTCATTTCAGGTGGCCCTGAAAATAAGTGCATATCCAATACTGTGCCTCTCACTGAAAAGGTGACAGGAGTGTAAGACTAGTAAATCAATGTAAATCAATGTAAAAAAAAATCAAATAAACAAATATATATATATATATATATATATAGCGACACAAAAAGTAGTTCACCAAAGCATGTTATAAAATAGTGCACTCACAGTGCTATTCAGACTATTCTTTTTGCCTACTGATGCAAATAGTGTACATAGTTTGAGCACTAGACATTTACTGGTAAAGTACTTCTGCCATTTAAGAACACAAGTTACAATGCCCATCATTTCAAACAGAGTTCTGTGTTAGAGAATGTTTTAGCAGTCTAATGAGAAAATTAAAATGAGTTTGGGGATCTGTGCAAATGGAGTCCTCACTGTACACTGTACTGATATTACTGTAAAGGTTCTAGGGGAACATTACATTTGACACATTACATCAAGGGGAACATTACATAAGCCACAATCTCAAACAAAAAGTCCTATGATGACGTCATGGCATTTTGTGTGAAATATAATTCAATAATAGTTTGCTTACAATGGAGCTAAGATGCAATGAAAGAAAGCAAGGAAAGGAAATGAGGATGCACAAATAAGAAATGATAAGCACACTAGAGGACGAATGAGCGAGGAAACGAGGAAGCATCAGTTTGAGTATTGAAACGCAGACCGGCTTTTATTCTCTATTACAGGGGTCTTCAACGTTTTCCAGGCCAAGGAACCCTAAACTGATGGCGAGATGGAGCGGGGACCCCCTAATTATATATATTGTATGAAATTGTGTTATATCAAACTGGTACCAAAACTTTCGCGACCCGCATGCAGTACCTCCGCGGACCCCCTAGAGGTCGCGGACTCCCTGTTGAAGACCTCCGATCTATTACCAAACGCTATAATTTTGTCCCTCTGCGCTTTCCATACTACATTCGTGTGAACAGTTGTGTGCGCGCGGGGTTTTGTTGATTTCGCGGGAGCAGCAATCAAACCGCGCGCTCAGACACAAATCTGTTTGAAAGTTCACTCGTTTCTATAACACCATGAGTTTGTGGGTTGATAAGTACAGACCAACATCTCTGACGAAGCTGGACTATCATAAAGAACAAGCAAATCAGCTCAAAAGTCTGGTAAGGACTGCACAAAGCTCGGTACAGTACTAGTTAGCTAGGATGTCAGCCAGCTTGTGTATGTTCTGTAACAAGCCGAGAGATAAAACATCAGTCGTGTACATCTAAACCTCTGCTTCCATATTAATAACGAGTTAATTATTCCGGGACTAGCAATTAAGAACAGTCAATAGTATGAACTAATTAGATGTCTGTAATACCAAAGTGTACCAGGGTTTTCTCACATTAACAAACTAACAGCAGTTTAAACTCCAGACTCCCCAGCTGAATAATAAGCACCAGCTTAGACACAGAAGGCGCGTGCTTCTGCATATGCTTTGGGATAAAACACAATTACTCTGCCACAGAGAGAAAGACTTTTTTTTAGTATTATTTTGTTATATCAAGTTAAAACTTTATAGTTACAGCTTGAACAAGCATACAAAAATGCTTCACATATTAAACAAATACACAAATGTGCATTGCATGGGGTCAGTGTCACATACACTAATTTAAGGTGTAAACACAGTTTTGCTTTCTTATTTCGAATAATACATTATACAGATTGAATAATTAAAATTCATAAATATCATCGTTAGAAAACCTTGAAGACAGAAAACCTACAAAGGGGAGGTTTTCCTGTGATGACCAGGACAACAAATCAATAATATGCATTTGTATTCTTGTAAAATTATGGTCATGTATTGGCAAGATTTGTATTAAGTCTCTGGTTAAGTAATTGCACAATTTCCCTGCGAGAACGAGAAGTATAAGAATTTATACAAAATATATGTTCAGTATTTTCCCCAGAACGCTTTAGAAAATGAAGTGTACAATTCCAATTCCAGAAAAGTTCCAACGCCGTGCAATGATTTGCAAATCTCATAACCCCATATGTTATTCAGAACAGAGAAAACATTTCAAATGTTTAAACTGAGTAAATGTGCCATCTTAAGATAAAAAATAAGGTAATTTTGAATATGCAACAGTTGAATATGCAAAAGTTGGGACAGGGCAACAAACGGCTGGAGAAGTGTTACTAAAAAATAAACAGTCAGGTTCCCCCGTCCCAACTTTTTTGTGACATGTTGCAGCCATCAAATTCAAAATTACCTTATTTTTTCCCTTAAAATGGTAAATTAATCAGTTTAAACATTTGATACGTTTTCTATGTTCTGTTGTGAATAACATGGGGTTATGAGATTTGCACATCATTGCATTCTGTTTTTCTTTACATTGTACACAGTATCCCAACTTTTTTGGAATTGGTGTTTAATTTAAACTTTAAACTTGCTATTTATTTTAAATCTACTTAAATTGTCTTTCACGTTATAGATTCTGTGTATCATCTTAAAAGAAACATAATTAATTTTCTTACTTATACAATGACGGTTGTCATTACACAAATGACTGTTGGATGATGATCGTCATTACACTAATGTAATTACACAAATGAAGGACAGTTCAATGTGACCAGAGCATATGAAACCTTATTAACATTCATTTTTCTGACCATTTTGTTAGAACATTTTCCTTTAAAAAAGTTCAAAATCAAAAACATATATAGAGCATAAGACTTTTTATGTATAGCTTTATAATTATTTCTTCCTATAATGTTTCATACAGGTACAATGTGGTGATTTCCCGCACCTGCTTGTTTATGGTCCATCAGGTGCTGGCAAAAAGACACGGATTATGTGTCTCCTCCGTGAGCTGTATGGTGCTGGGGTGGAGAAGCTCCGGATTGAACACCAGTCCATTGTAGTAAGCACGATCATTATGTTCTGAAAACTCCTTTCGGAGCTATTAAATACTTGGGGAAGTCACTAGTGATTAAATCTGTATGCTAGAAATGATAGGTTTAATGATTTCAGCACCAGTTTTGGATTATTGCATTGATAAAATATTTCCACATACCAGGCTCCATCTAAAAAAAAGATTGAAATCAACACAATTGCAAGTAACTACCATTTGGAGGTGAATCCAAGGTAAGCTGACACATACTGTGGGTGCTATTATTTTAACTGAGTCACATTTCTCATGATTTGATTGGTGCTTGACCCATTGGTGTGTCTGGGTTTGTAGTGATGCAGGGAACAGTGACCGTGTCGTCATCCAAGAGCTAATCAAAACAGTGGCTCAGTCACAGCAGATACAATCCAGCACACAGAGAGAGTTCAAAGGTCAGTACAGATTTTCATTTTGTTTACATTCAACATAAGTTGTATATGCCTGTATGTTTATCACTATTGGCTGCACACATGTACTGCTTATCTCTATTCTTACCCTTTGTTACTCTCCGGTGTGTCGTCAAGATTTTAACTGCCTGAATATCTATAAAGGTTTATAATTCTTTTGTAGTGTTTGTAAGCCAGAATGCCTCATGTTCTTCTCTTAACTGCAGTGGTTCTGCTGACTGAGGTGGACCGGCTCACCAAAGACGCGCAACATGCCCTGCGCCGTACCATGGAGAAGTACATGGGCACCTGTCGCCTCATCCTCTGCTGCAACTCCACATCTAAAGTGATCTCTCCCATCAGGAGCAGGTGCCTGGCTGTAAGAGTCCCACTACCAAGCACTGAGGAGGTAACTACACTAACCCCTCAAACCATTATATATAACACAGGCTTTTATGATTGATAGTGAGGTAGTTGGAAAGCCGTTCAGGTATGCCCCATGGTTTTATTTTTATTTATATGTATGTATGTATGGATGGATGGATGGATGGATGGAATGGCGTGTGTGATATATTTGTGCAAGGAAACATTTGATCCTCTATGAAACAGTGCCTATTAATAAAGGTGATGTACTCTATCAAATGACAAATAAAATTTACATTTTGTAGTAATTTTTTAAGACTATGTCCGATATACTTAGAATCAATTTGGAGGTCTGTCCTCTAATTGCCATCTTTGGTGTCCTATCTCAGTGTCAGCCTCTGAACCTTAGACAAGCTAGTGTTGTGGCCTTTACATTATTGCTTGCTCGGCACAGAATATTGTTGTCTTGGACCTCTCCGCAACCCCCCTCTATATCAGTCTGGCTTAAAGATCTAATGTTCTTTTTGAAGCTGGAAAAAATCAAGTATAACATCAGAGGTAGCGGAGATTCCTTTTTGGGAAAATGGCAACAGTTTATTACCTACTTCAAGGATGTACGCACCCTGGAGGTAGATTAAGATTAAGGAGAGGTGGATGGTCAATACTATCCATCCCCCCCCCTTTTTTTATTTATTTCTTTATATATATTCTGTATGGATTTATGAAGAATAATACGAAACATATGTAATTAAATCACATGTACATGAATCATAAATAAATGAATCATATGTAAACATTCCTGGGTGGGGTGGGAGGGGCTGTTATTGGGGTAAAAAATATTGATTCTGTATTGATATATTTTGTTGTACTCTAAAAAGTGTGTGAGAATCAATAAAAAAAGAGAAAGAGAGAGAGAAGAATATCTAAACAGGGTAGAGGACAACTCTCAAAAAATATAAATAAATAAATAAATAAACAAAATCTTCCAATCTCAAAACGTGTCCAAGTGAGATTGTGCTAATGGTACTCAACAGTAAACATAATCAGCAATGCTGTGTAACACTTCTTCATTATCTGCTTCCTAGTTTTGTACTGACTCAACTCCGCCCTGACCACACCCACAATCATTGGTAGCATTGTTTTCCACTTTATATTTGTGTGATTTTCTGGGAAAACTGTTCACATGGTTCAATGTAGACGTTTTCTACTGTAGTTTGAAAATAAAAGAAGAAGAAGAAATGTTATGAAATGGCCTAGTCAAAGCCCAGATTTTAATCCCATTGAAATTTGAAACAGGCAGTACATGCAAGAAAACCCTCAAACATCTTTTAACTGAAAGAATATTGCATGGAAGAGTGGTCAAAAATTCCAGAAAGCTTGGTGCACAATTATGCAAAACGTCAACAAGAAGTTATTTCTGCTAAAGGGGGCAATACTAGCTTCTAACGCCAAGGGTGTACTTACTTTTTCCACAGAAGAATATCATATCTATTGATATTTCTGTTGAATAAATGATTGAAAAATTAAGTTTCCTTGTGGGTTTTGTTCAAGTGTATCAACTTCATAATAGGCACTATTTCAAAGATAATCAAATGCTTGCTTGTCCAAATATGTAAACAAACATGGGGTGTACATATTTTTTCACTTGACTAGCTGAGTGACTGATATTAGGTTGAAATCTAGGTGACTATGAATATCTGCTTAAACACGGCTACACTTCATGTTAATGCAGCTTCTTGAAAGTTTAGCAATTGTGAGAGGCCATGAAAACTGAAAGGAACACATCCATGTGTAAAAGCTGTCTCCAAAGAAAGCTATTCCATATTAAGTTATGTTGCATATTGTTCAAGTCTTTACTTAACTTTAAATATAGTTAACTTTTTTTCATTGTTAAATTATTGATACCTGTCATTTAGTATTTTTTATCACTGGATCTCTTGACATCCCGATTTCATCATTGTACACCAGTATAGTTTAACTTCAGCACATCATGTAGTTACAGCCTGATGGAGGTTAGAAGGCAGCTGGCTTACCACTGAAAGGTTTTGTGTGTGTGACCATTCAGTTCATTCACTATTTCAGGTGTGCAGTGTTCTGATGAGCGTGTGCAAAAAAGAAGGGCTTCTTCTCCCAAGTGAGCTGGCCAAACGGATCGCCGAAAAGTCAGGCCGCAACCTTCGCAAAGCTCTTCTCATGTGTGAGGCCTGTCGAGTGCAACAGTAAGTGAGGGCTGATGACTATGACCGGGGCAAGACTGGATGCAGATCTTTTGTTGTGAAACAGAGTTATGTACAGTGATGTGAAAACGTATTTGGTTTTTGTGTATATATCATACGTAATAGTTTTAGATCTTCAAATGAAATACAACATAAAGGCCATGTGAGTAAACACAGAATACAGATTTTATCTTTTATTGAAGCCAAAAAGGTGTTTGATAATTTATCACCAATGTGAAAAATGAATTGCCCCTTTAAACTTAATATCTGGTTGTTCCACCTTTAGCAGCAATAACTGTAACCAAATACTTCCAGTAACTGTAGTTATCGGAAGCTGGTTCCATAGGTGAAATTGAAAGAAGTAACTTCACTTACTTCTAGAACTAGGATTTACTCCTATGCTTTGGATCAGTCAGTATGTTTACATAAACAACAATAATCTACTCAATCTAATTAAGACCATACTTTGATTAGGAAACTACCATGTAAACACCAACCTTAGTCTAATTAAGGTCATAATCTATGTAAGCTCTAATCAAATTAAGACGTGGAGTACTCCTGTTTTAGTCGTATTATGGACGTGTATTACAGACATGTAAACACCTTAATCACATTATGAACGTCGTGAGAGAGTTTTCAACACATTTTGTGACCGGACACGATCACACACGGTAGTTTTACAGTGAACAAAAGAGTTCGGCTCAGCCCCAAATCGTATACTTTCCTACTATAGGCCTGTAGTGGGGGAAAAAAAGCATGTATCTCGGCTACTATATAGACAGTAACTACGCGATTTGGGACACACCCACGGCTTCAAGCAGTTGTCTATACGGCTTCAAGAAGTTGTCTATTAGCACGTGCAGCATGACAAATAATTAACTGCACTTAAAGCGTTCGTAAATTTTTTTTATAAAAACACCCAAAACTGTATACTGTACCATAACGAAAAAACGTATGTTGATATGTGAAATTCTGAAGGGACGTCGGATGGCATGGCACGGTGACGTAATGACGCAGGCTCTAAAAGCAACTCATGTAAACACCTTAATCACATTATTATCTTACTCAGAGTAAGGTCAATAATTAGATTACTGTTGTCCATGTAAACGTAGTCATTGTCTTGCTGCATAATCCAGTTGTGCTTGAGTTTCAATTTACAGACTGAAGACCGGACATTAACCTTTTAGTATTTCCTGGTAGAGAACAAAATTCATGTTTCCCTCATTTATTACAAGTTGTCCAAGACCTGAAACAGCAAACCATCCCCACACCATCACACTTCCACCACCATGCTTGACTGTAGCTATAGTCCTTTAATCGAAACCGGTGTTTGGTAATTGGGCCCGTCTTCCAAAAAGTTCCATTTTTGACACCTTAATCCACAAAACATTCTCCCAAAAGGATTGGGGATCATTGAGGTGTGTTTTGGCAAAATTCTGACAAGCTTTAATGTTCTTCGGGGTTTGCAGTGGTTTATAAGAGAGGCCTGTAGGTCATTTAATATTGTACTTGGGTCTTTTGTGATTTGCTGGATGAGTCGTTGCTGTGCTCTTGGAGGAATTTTGTAAGGCCGGCTTCTTCTGGGAAGGTTCACCACTGTGCCGAGTTTTTCCATTTGGAGATAGTGGTGGTCCTTTGGAGTCCCAGAGCCTTTGAAATAGCTTTGTAACCCTTCCTAGACTGATGTATTTCAGTCATAGTGTGTTACTGGGTAAGACATTTTAACCAACTTCATGCAGTTGTAAAAGTTGTATTTAAGTGTTGATTTGATCGAACAGGGTTTGCAGTAACTGATTACTGCCTGGTTGTGTCTAGTCCAGCTGAACCACATTATGAATGCAGTTTCATAGGTTTGAGGAATTTGTAACTTCGGGGGCAAATACATTTTCACACAGGCCCAGTTGGTATTGGATAACTTCTTCAATAAATAACATTATTATTTAAAACCGTATTTTGTGTTTACTCAGGTTGCCTTTGTTTTATCTTAGATTTTGTTTTAATTTCTGAAACAATTTAGTATGAGAGATGCACAAAAACAGAAGAAATCATGATACAAATACTTTATCACAGCAATGTATATCTCTCAACATGTATTTTTAATCAAAGGAAACTGTAGACATCATTTGTGTATATAAACAGTACCTGCTACAGGGAAAAAGAGCTAATCTTTTTTTTGTACCTGTCTTCAGGTATCCTTTCTCTGCAGATCAGGACATCCCTGAAACAGACTGGGAAGTGTACCTCAGAGAGACGGCTAACGCCATCGTCAACCAGCAGAGCCCACAAAGGTTAATACAGTATGTCTAGGTGTGCTGTCTCACTACCAAGCAAACTTGGGCTCTTTGAACAATTACGACGATAGGGTGTTAAAGTATCGAGGGGTGAACAAATGATACATTCATTAGCTAGCCCTCGATGCAAGTAAAAGTTGCCCATAAACAGAACTGAGTACGCTAAAAAGTGAAATTAACATAGTGTAATAACACATGGCAAGGCCAGTTAAGTGCATTAATACAGACAAAGGGAAACAGATTAGTAAATGATCATGTAGCATATCATATTAATTGATAGAAATCTTAATTTGTTTGTTTCTTTCAAGACTTTTGGAGGTTCGGGCAAGACTTTATGAACTACTAACTCACTGTATTCCAGCAGAAATCATCATGAAGGTATAGTCTGATTTATATTACAGTCTTATGTTCTCACCAGTTCAGAGCTGCTTAAATCCATTTAAAATAATTTTCTTCAAGTCAGTTAAATTTGCAGTCATTTTGTGTCTCTTGCATGTGCAGGGGCTTGTGTGTGAGCTTCTCAGTAACTGTGATGGCCATCTAAAACCCGAGGTGGCACAAATGGCAGCCTACTATGAACACAGACTACAGTTGGGCAGCAAAGCCATTTACCACCTGGAGGCCTTCGTGGCAAAGTTCATGGCTATTTATAAGAAGTTTATGGAGGATGGACTCGACAACTTCATGTTCTGATTTCTCTCTGTAAGCTTTCTATATTTTTGTTTTGGCTCTAAAATATCTGCAGGCTTTCTTTGTAATAAACATAACTTTTGTTAATATTTTCACCTGGTTCTTGTTTGTGTTCAATGTATTTTAGACAGACAAGTTGGTGAATATGGGGGTTGGAGAGTTTGGGTGAAAACATTTTAATGTAGTCATGCCTCAAAAATTTTAATCTCCATGTGAAAGTGTCATTGATCTTTTTTCTACTTTTAATGGAGTGCAGAACATCTTTATTTTTTTCATATAAGGTTTCACAAAAAATAACACCTAATAAAATTAACACATTTTTCATGTAATAAATTCAATACAGATATTCAAAACAGTAGATAATATTATTAAAGTGCTGCATGTTTTCTCTATAAAATATAGAAGCTAATACATATCAAGACCATTCTACAACCACTGACAAAAATTATGGAATCGCCATCCTTAGAGTATGTTCACTTGGTGGTGTTTTTTTTTTTTGTTGTTATACTTCCTAGCAAATAAACAAGTCACAGATATGACCCAAAGCAATGTTTGTTTAATAGCTGAATATTCTGGCTTCGTTAAGTTAAATTTAATTGTTTTCATAAATGGCATATATTTTTTCCAGATCAAGTAGAAACAATTATGGAATCACTCAATGTTGAGGAAAAAATTATGGAATCACCTTGTAATTTGCATTTCTAAAACAAATACCAGCGTAAGTCTAAAAATGCTAAATTAGCCTGCATTTAAAAGAGAGTGCTTACAGACCTTGAACTTTTTGAAATGAAAATTGTTGATTAAGTGATGAGTGTGGTGATTCCATAATTGTTTACCAGGGGTTGTAGGAGATGAAAGGAAATCAAGGGCAGCATGTATTTTTTTTTGGACTATAAAGCCTGCATGCCAGCTGGGAAAACACTTGACCCCACTGGACACTTAGTGTTAAACACTCAGTATTTGTGGGATTGCAGATACTTGACATTCGATTGCAATGCTAATTAGACTTTGTATCTATTAGTTATGTGTACACATACACAAATACAGTCCCCTCTGAAACTACTGGAACGTTAAGGCCAATTCATTTGTTAATGCTATACTCCAAAGACATTTGGGTTTGAGATCAAACAAAGAATATGAGACAAAAGTCTAGGATTTCATCTATTGGCTCCTGATATTTACATCTAGATGTGCTAAACAACATAACTTATCCTTTCTCCGGTCTGTCTTCGCCGGCCAAGAGGGGGCAGCACAGACCACGACGATCTACCCAGGTCTGCCGATCCTCAGTTGGGATCAGACCTCGGCTTGCAAGGCCACTAGGTCTGTGCCTACAATCACACCCACATTCACACACCCATCCATACACCACGGACACCCTAGACACCATGCATGTCAGCCTACCATGCATGTCTTTGGACTAGGGTAGGATACCGGAGTACCCGGTGGAAACCCCCAACGCACGGGGAGAACATGCAAACTCCGCACACACATGGCCCTGGCGGAACTCGAACCCCGGACCCTGTGAGGCGAACGTGCTAACCACTTAGCTGCCGTGCACCCCCACATAACATATAATCCTTTATATCTGACTACACAATTTTTGGCGAGCACAATTATAGTAACAAATGAGTGTTGGAGTAAATCAAAGTAAAGAACACTTAATATTTGGTTGCATATCCCTTGCTTGCAAAAACTGCATCAAGCCTGCAACTCATTGACATCACTAAATTGTAGGTTTCTTCTTTTGTGATGCTTTTCCAGGCATTTACCTCAGCCTCTTTCAGTTATTGTGGGCGGGTGGGGTATCTCCTCCTCAGGAGGGGAAATGCGGATCAATTTGGTTAAGGTCTGGTGAGTGACTTGGCCAGTCTAAAACCTTCCATAGTTTCCACTTGATAAAGTTCTTTGTTGAGTTGGCAACGTGTTTTGGATGATTGTCTTGGTGCATGATTAAGTTCTTCGCAATTAATTTGGATGCATTTCTCTGAAAAATTGGCAGACAAAAAGATTAGTGAGACTGTTCCAGAAGCAGTCCTGCAAGCCCAAGCCATGACACTACCTCCACCATGTTTCACAGATGAGCTTGTATGTTTTGGACAGGGTTGCATCTTGTGGTATTGGCCTCCATATTTCTGCTCTCTGAGTCTTTGAACAGTGGATTATGATACCTTTGCCCCTGCTCTGTGGAGGTTGTTGGGGTTGGGCGGCTGTGGCTCAGGTGGTTGAGCGGGTTGTCCACTAATCCACTAACCGTAGGGTTGGCGGTTCGAATCCTGGCCCACATGACTCCACATGCCGAAGTGTCCTTGGGCAAGACACTGAACCCCAAGTTGCCCCCGATGGCAAGTTAGCGCCTTGCATGGCAGCGCTGCTACCATTGGTGTGTGTGAATGGGTGAATGAGACACAGTGTAAAGCGCTTTGGATAAAAGCGCTATATAAGTGCACCATTTACTATTTATTTATGTCGCGGACTGTTATTTTTAAGGTTTTTCTTCCCAGCTCTCAATGTTTCTGTCATCAGCTGTTGTTTTCAACGGCTGACCCATTCGTTGTCTGTTGCTCAGTTCACTATTGGTGCCTTTCTATTTCAGGACATTACAAATAGTTTTATTGGCTATGCCCAATGTTTACACAATGCCTCTGATTTTTCTTTTTACCTCAGTCTCAAAATGACATGATTTTCTCACATAGACAGATCTCTCTCTGATCTTCATGTTTGCTTATCCATTTACAGTGCCTTGCGAAAGTATTCGGCCCCCTTGAACTGTTCGACCTTTTGCCACATTTCAGGCCTCAAACATAAAGATATAAAACTGTAATTTTTTGTGAAGAATCAACAACAGG
>JAFFST010054148.1:29782-40596 GCA_022414735.1 Noturus placidus
TCTGGTGGACCTTACTGTGTCAAGCAGCTCCTATTTAAGTGATGCCTTGATTGTGAACAGGTGTGGCAATAATCAGGCCTGGGTGTGGCTAGAGAAATTGAACTCAGGTGTGGACAACCACAGTTATAGTATGTTTTAACAAAGGGGGCAATCACTTTTTCACACAGGGCCATGATGGTTTGGATTTTTTTTCACCTTTAATAATAAACACCTTCATTTACAAATTGCATTTTGTGTTTACTTGTGTTGTCCTTGACTATTGTTTAAATTGGTTTGATGTTCCGAAACACTTAAGTGTGACAAACATGCAAAGGAACAGGAAATGAGAAAGGGGGCAAACACTTTTTCACACCACTGTATATAAAATATAGGAACATTTCTCATTTCAATTCAGATGTCATTCATTTACATTATGGGTTTGCGCTTTACATCCTAATACCCTTCTTTCCATGACCTGACCCTTGGACAGTGCTCTTTGTCTAAAATGTTTAAAAATATGAGCCAGTATGAGCCATGGATTACCTGTAACGGGGCAGCGGATTTCCTTTGGCTTTGCAGTTGATGAATACCTTGGGGTCTTCAGTGCTCAGCGGAAAAACACTGTCACTAGGCTCTTGGGTGAGAACAGGTCCATGTTGAATAATTCTTTCTGCAAAAATGCAACACCAGGTCCATGTTGGCATATTCAGAAAAAAAATCACTTTTCATTATTGATACACAAAGCAGAAAAAAATAATGAAGTGGAAATTTCACCTTTCTTTCCACTTCAGGGAAAGGGGAGAAATGGGTAACGCTATGTACAGTATCTCACAAAAGTGAGTACACCCCTCCCATTTTTGTAAATATGTGATGATATATTTTTATGTGACAACACTGAAGAAATGACACTGTGCTACAATGTAAAGTAGTGAGTGTACAGCTTGTGTAACAGTGTAAATTTGCTGTCCCCTCAAAATAACTCAACACACAGCCATTAATGTCTGAACCGCTGGCAACAAAAGTGAATACATCCCTAAGTGAAAATGTCCAAATTGGCCCCAATTAGCCATTTTCCCTCCCCGGTGTCATATGATTTGATAGGGTTACAAGGTCTCAGGTGTGAATGGGGAGCAGATGTGTTAAATTTGGTGTCATCGCTCTCACACTCCCTCATACTGGTCACTGGAAGTTCATCATGGTACCTCATGACAAAGAACACTCTGAAGATCTGAAATAAAGAATTGGTGCTCTACATAAAGATGGCCGAGGTTATAAGAATGATTATTACACATGATCTTATACTGGAAGATCCTGGTACATTCGGCTTTCCTGGACCTGCATGAGCTGTCTCGGGTGTCCTGCCCTGGATGGAGCCCTCACCTGCTCCAATTCCAGACTGCTGGGACTATGGCTTCTTCTGAGCCTTGCAAATTTCATATAAATCCATAATGAACTCTTTCAGAAAATCTGTTTTTACCCAGATGAGGATGGGTTTCCTTCTGAGTCTGATTCCTCCCAAGGTTTCTTCCTCTTAAACATCTTACGGAGTTTTTCCTTGCCACTGTTGCCATTCAGTGGCTTGCTCAGTTGGGATAAATTCACACCTTTAATATCTGTATACTGTGTTGATATTTCTGTAAAGAAATATATGTCTATTGTAAAAAGCGCTATACAAATAAAATTGAATTGAATTGAATAAGAAGATTGCCAAGACCATGACAAGACCAAGACCATGAGCTGCAGCATGGTGGCCAAGAACATACAGCAGTTTAACATAACAGGTTCCACTCAGAACAGGCCTCGCCATGGTTGACCAAAAAAATTGAGTGCACGTGCTCAGCTTCATATCCAGAGGTTGTCTTTGGGAAATGAATGTATGAGAGCTGCCAGCATTTCTGCAGGGGTGGGAGGTCAGCCTGTCAGTGCTCAGACCATACGCCGCACACTGCATCAAATTGGTCTGCATGGCTGTCAACACAGAAGGAAGCCTCTTCTAAAGATGATGCACGAGAAAGTTTCCTAACAGTTTGCTGAAGACAAGCAGACTAAGGACATGGATTACTCAAACCATGTCCTGTGGTCTGATGAGACCAAGATAAACTTATATGGTTCAGATGGTGTCAAGCATGTGTGGTGGCAACCAGGTAAGGAGTACAAAGACAAGTGTGTCTTGCCTACATTCAAGCATGGTGGTTCGAGTGTCATGGTCTGGGGCTGCCTGAGTGCAGTGGGGAGCTACAGTTCATTGAGGGAACCATGAATGCTAACATGTACTGTGACATACTGAAGCAGAGCATGATCCCAGCATGTATTGCTGCATGATAACGACTCCAAAAACACCTTCAAGACCACCTCTGCCTAGCTAAAGATGCAGAGGGTGAAGGTGATGGACTGGCCAAGCATGTCTCCAGACCTAAACCCTATTGAGCATCTGTGGGGCATCCTCAAACGGAAGGTGGAGGAGCACAATTTCATCCACCAGCCCCGTGATGTCATCATGGAGGAGTGGAAGAGGACTCCAGTGGCAACATGTGAATCTCTGGTGAACTCCACGCCCAAGAGGGTTAAGGCAGTGCTGGAATATAATGGTGGCCACACAAAATATTGACACTTTGGGCACAATTTGGACATTTTCACTTAAGGGGTGTACTTTTGTTGCCAGCGGTTTAGACATTAATTACTGTGTGTTGAGTTATTTTGAGGGGACAGTAAATTTACACTGTTACACAAGCTGTACACTCACTACTTTACATTGTAGCAAAGTGTCATTTCTTCAGTGTTGTCACATGAAAAGAAATAATCAAATATTCACAAAAATGGGTAGGGTCTACTCACTTTTGTGAGATACTGTATATTTACAAGCTAGCACTTCAGATTAGCAGACCATGAGAGTCATATAAAAGCAGTTATTTGTTGAATTTCACCAAACCAAAATAATTCCATCTATCCTATGCACAAAACACATGCCAAGGGCAAGTTCATTGTCTCAATAAAAGTCTCAATAAAAGTTTAACTGAGGTGAGGAAGCTAGCTAACTTGCTATCTTTCTCTTTTGGCTTGTGACATTATCCTTTCTTAAATATATCCATCTACAAATAATCATTATAAACTTTACTTACTTGGTTCAATTTAATATGATTTGTCATTATTGCATGCTTTACTAATTCAAGTATATTAACTCCCTTTTCCTTTCACTATGCTCTTGTTCAATAGGAACTCATAAGAAAACAACAATACTCTCATCTGTAGGGTCATGGCTGTGGTAATTTGCCACTGTAATGCTGATAGATAGATAGACAGACAGGCAGACAGACAGACAGACAGATAGATAGATAGATAGATAGATCAATCAGTCGATCTGCGATCAATCAATAACCAAAGGCTGAAGGTCCCTTTCGAAAACCTTCAAACTAACTGTTCCTCAGAGATGGAATGAACTTTGAACCTAAATTTGGACTGCAGAACCCACCTCTTCTATGAACACCTAACCAACCCCTGAAAAATAATAATAAATAAATAAATAAATAAACAAATAAATAAATAAACAAAATAAAAACATACTCTGGCACTCACACCTCTACTCTGCACACTTTGCTTCTTCTGGAAGTCAATTAATGGATCTTGTATGGTAGCACTACTTCTATTGTTCTCCGCTTGATATTGCTTTGACTGAATTTTCTCATTTGTAAGTCGCTTTGGATAAAAGTGTTTGCTAAATGAATAAATGTAAATGTAAAGCTAGATAGATAGATAGATAGATAGATAGATAGATAGATAGATAGATAGATAGATAGATAGATAGATAGAGTGCATTTTTAACTGATGTACATTCACCTAGTGCAGACATACACAATTTACAAACTGATGCACATTTGTAAATCCAAACACAATGTGCAACCAAAGCCTTTGTCACAGTTCAGAATATGACAATTAAATCTCAACATGTTTTTTTCTTTGTTCATACCCCTCTTCTATTTTTAGGGATGCATCACCTGCTTGTTCTCTAAAGGAACATTTTTTTCTCTCTGTATCTTTTTTTAACAGGTCCCTAACCTTGACAAGGACAAAGTGAAATGCTCCCTCCCACATAGTCAGGCTAATAGAATGGCCTGTTTTCCTGGGGTGAGGGACTCATGTCTCCTCATTCATTTTTTTTTCCTTTCCTTTGCTTCTTTTATATGTCCTTTAAATGAAGGGAATTAATGATCCATTTAGAACAGGGCCGATCATTCTGGGAAAGGTGTTTGTCTTCACTGCAGGGAGGAAGTTCTTGAGCCACCTCTTCCTCAAAGTATGAAATACACAATGCTGCAGGAGTAGATTAAGAGAGTCTGTGAAGGTTTTCAATCATTCAGGTCTGTGCGCCTAGTAATAGCTGGTCAAGGCCACTTGACTTGTGGTTTTATCTTGAAGACATTTCATTGACTCAGTTTAAAAATTTCTAGGGAATGGTGTGAATTTCCAGAAAACTCTTCAAAATTTTCAAAATAATCTTCGAAATAAGGTTTGATTGTGTAGTCCACAAAGATGTATCAAAAAAAGAAGTAGCCATATGGGCAATTTACGGAACTTAACATTGCAGTGTGCTCTCTATGCAATAATGCACAAACCTCCTCTTGTGAAGTACAGAAATGGGAATTAAGCAGATCAGTATAGAATTATAGGCTACTGGAAAAATACTGTACCTGCAAGGTTGCATTTGAGTGACAGCAGGGTTAGGGCTGTCCATGATAATAAAATCCTCATCTTCATAATTCAAAGACACACTTTTAGTTTCATTGCCTGTCCAAAATATCTGAGTGATGTTCGGGTGTGCACGTCGGCTTCTGTTATCTGCAAAAGAGAGAGACAGGAAGAACTGAGATGCTGCAATGAAGTGCAGCCCTACATACACTGAAAGTCTGTTGGAAAATCTAGCAGCAAAGCTGGAGCTTGAGGAAAATCAGTAATGCATTAATAATTCATTCATCCAAATAAGCACGGGCAGAATCCCAGTCCCTCAGGCTCACAGCTGATCCACAGCAGCCGATATTTAGTGTCGACACACTACTATGATAGTCTCCAGAGACAGAGCAAGAGAGAGAGAGGGCAAAGAAACCTAGCTTTGCTTGTAGCTGTAACATCTAAATACACATCTGTTTGGCACTGTTTGGATTGCGTTAAAAGAATTAGTTCTATGCACATGGACAGCAGTACTGCCATGATAAGGAACCTATAAACTGTACAATGTGTATCTTTAAACAATATTACAAGTTGATATAATGAAAGGTGATGTCTTAGATCAAATCTGTGTTTTCTGAGAGTGATGAGCAAAATCTCTCCAAGGAATCCAGTCCATTTCAAGTACATTGCAGGGAAAAAGCATTCTGATTTATTCTGTTTTTGTGTAAATCTGTCATGTAACGGGGATAGAGATGACTACAAGTGCAGTTTAAGCTTTTTATTAAGGAGAGGTATGCAGACAAATCCAAATCAATAGGGCAAAAATGTAGTCAAAAAGCAGCCCGAGTGATCAGCCATAAACAGGGCAGAACAGAAATCCAAAATGCGACTACAAAAACAGGATGAAAAACCATGGAACGATAAACACAATGATCAAAGGCTTGGTAAGGATCTGGCAGAAAAAGTCTGGGTTACACATGTCACTCTGTTCCCTGAGAAGGGAATGAGACATTGCGTTTACTATAACAGTATGCACCCTTGCACGCGCGACGGGTATCTGAAGCTTTTGTAAACTCATGCCTCTTTTTATAGGCCTGCCATGATTAGGTTACGTGGCAATTAAGCGCATTGATTGATATAAATATGGCACCTGTGAACCGCGCCGTCAGCCTCTATTCTCTGAAGCGAAGACGCAATTCACAGGTCTGCCCTGGTATGACAAAGCTACGCAATGACTTTACGTTGCGTTTAGAATAACGTTTAGAATAACAGTATGGAAACGAAAATACCCACTCCATCATACCGAGGGTACGGCCTGTTCAAAAAGAACTGTTGGAACTGTGGATGTGGAGAAGCAGATCCTACAGAGCCTACAGTGGCAGAGCCTACTAGACAAGCAGGCCCAGCTGCAGGAGTGAAGTACCGTGCTGGAATCAACTTGTGCCTCTGCCAACACATCCAAGGTAAGCATGCAGCATGGTATCACCACTCCCAGGCCCTCTATGCCATGTGTTTCTATGTGCAGGGACTGTGTACCTAGGACTTTCCCAGCCAAGGGCTCCGTCACGCTGGCGCCAACACAACACGGACCTTGGGTGAACCTCTCCGTCAGACTAAACCTAACGCTGGGAACTCCATTGTGAAGTTGTCTCAGACCATTATCTTATCTCGTTCATAATACATATTGATCATAATAAAAAACATACTTTCACGTCAGCTACTGGACAAAGCTTCATAAATAACCTCTCAGAAACATCAATTAGATTTGGATCACCGTCTGATCCAAAAGGACTCGATCAGGCAACTGAAAGAGTCAACACTCTGCTACACACTAAATAGAGTGTCTCCACTCAAAAGAAAATTAATTAGAGAGAAAAAACTTGCACCCTGGTATAACGATCAAACGCGTACCTTAAAACCGACCACTCCACAATTAGAACGTAAATGGCGTCAAACCAAACTGGTAATATTTCAAACAGCTTGGAAGGAGAGTCTACTGAACTCTAGCGATGCTAGAAAAATCGCTCTCCACTTTAATAGGAGATAACAAAAAACAATTCTAGGTTTTCAAGATGGTAGCAAAATTAACTAGGAATAAAATCACTACAGAGAGAAACACTCAATCATTACATCATTTTCATTGGTAAAGATAAAAATATTAGATGTGAAATTCAGGATATTAAATTAAAACCAGACAGTATTATAATCAACACTATAGATGATAATATAGCAATATCAGATCAATGTTTAGAATGTTTTACTCGCCTCAAAGAGACCGAACCAGCTTCAGTAATCTTTTCAGCCAATTCATCAGCCTGCATACTCGATCCTTTACTGACTTCTTTCTTTAAACAGATTTTTAATGGAATAATTGAACCACTTTTAAATATAATCAATTCTTCCCTTAGCACTGGCTATGTACCTACATCACTTAAATTAGCAGTTATTAAACCCCTGAATAAAAAAACCTGGCCTTGACCCCGCTCAACTGTCCAGCTATAGACCGATATCAAATCTCCCTTTTATCTCTAAGATCTTAGAGAAGGTTGTAACAAAGCAGTTATGCTCGTACTTACATAGGAACAATATTCATTAAATGTATCACTCAGGATTTAGACCTCATCATAGCACAGAGACAGTGTTAGTTAAAGCAGTGAATGACCTTCTACTGGCCTCTGATCAGGGTTGGGTCTCGTTACTTGTGTTACTCAACCTTAGTGTAGCTTTGATACTATAGATCATACTATTCTCCTTGATAGATTAGAAAATATTGTTGGCATTAAGGGAACAGTCCTCTCCTGGCTCAGGTCTTATCTGACCGAGCGTTATCAGTTCGTAGATGTAAATGGAGTCTTCTCCACGCATGCCGAGGTTAAATTTGGTGTTCCACAAGGTTCTTTTTTAGGCCCACTACTTTTTACTTTATATATGCTTCCTCTAGGACAAATTATTCGTAAACATGGAATTAGTTTCCACTGTTATACTGATGATACACAGCTGTATGTTTCAGCGAAGCCAGAGGACCGACAGCAGCTAAATAAAGTTGAGGATTGTGTAAAGGACATTAGATGTTGGATTTTAACTAACTTTCTTTTACTTAATTCTGATAAGACAGAAATACTTTTATTAGGACCACGTGTAGCTAGAAATAAGCTCTCTGATCACATGGTTACTCTGGATAGACTTTCTGTTTCATCATGTGCAGCAGTATTATTGACTCGAGTCTATCATTTGATGCTCATGTAGATAATATTACTAGGGTAGCCTTCTTTCATCTCAGAAATATTTCTAAGATAAGAAATATATTTCCACTATATGATGCAGAAATATTAGTTAATGCATTTGTCAGCTCTAGATTAGATTACTGTAATGCCTTACTGTCTGGATGTTCCGGTATGAACATAAACAAACTCCAATTAGTCCAGAATGCAGCTGCTAGAGTCCTAACTAGACCAGAAGATACGACTACATCACCCCGATCTTATCAACACTGCATTGGCTCCCAGTGAAATCTCGCATTGATTATAAAATACTATTATTAACCTATAAAGCACCTACTTAGATAAAAAAAATGCAGGCTCTTTTTCGGTACCACGAATAGTGAAGGCTACAGCAGGGGAAAGAGCTATCTCTTATAGAGCCCCACAGTTATGGAACAGTCTTCCATTTAGTGTTCGGGACTCAGACACAGTCTCAGTGTTTAAGTCTAGACTTAAAATGTATTTGTTTACTCAAGCCTACCCTGAATAGAATTTCTGTTATTCTAAGTACAGTCCTAATAATCTTTTCTCTCCCTCTCTCCTTCCATCGAGCCACAAATGATTTCATGGAGATACTAGAAATCCTGATCCTCTCTGCTCTCCGGACCTGCCTGATCAGTTTCGGATGTCCTAACTCTGGATGGAGCTCTCATCTACTCCAATTCCATCTGTTGTTACCCAGATGAGGATGGGTTCCCGTCTGAGTCTGGTTCCTCTCAAGGTTTCTTTCTCTTAACATCTTAG
Source organism: Noturus placidus (assembly GCA_022414735.1). Classification (NCBI taxonomy): domain Eukaryota; kingdom Metazoa; phylum Chordata; class Actinopteri; order Siluriformes; family Ictaluridae; genus Noturus; species Noturus placidus. The sequence goes on from JAFFST010054148.1 coordinate 38,428, forward strand.
GGAGTTTTTCCCTTGCCACCATTGCCCCTCTGTGGCTTGCCCAGTTGGGATAAATTCGCACCTTTAATATCTATATACCGTGTTGATATTTTTGTAAAGCTGCTTTGAGACAATGTCTATTGTAAAAAGCGCTATACAAATTAAATTGAATTGAATCAACAGGGGCGTGGCTGGCCGAAATGATCATATATAACTTAATTGTAGAAAAAGCCAACCTTGTTGAGAAATATTCCTGTAAGAACTCCAGGACTGTAGTCATTGTACAGTTTACTGGGTGTCACTGTTGTTACTAACATTTAACATGGTCTCTACACCCTCAGTTGAGAGACCGGAATCTATGAGCTGATGCCCCACAAGGGCCAGACTCAGAATTTCCAAATTTCTGATTGAGGGTGATAAATCAAGCATCTGGCTGATTTACAACAGATAACTGAAAATGGGAGTCTCCCAGGGGGTGCCTTCCAGCAGAGATATTATCTCAGAAAACCATATACGAGCTGGCCAATAATGCCAAACTGTAATATCAAATGAGTGTGTGCAGCGTAGACCACCCTGCAGCAGCACACATGCCTTAGAAAAAGCCTTTGAGGAGGCAACCCCATTCTCGGAGGCAAACACGGTCAAACATGGTTGAACTTCCGTCATACGGACTCACCCACTTGTGGATGGAGCCTCCAATCCCTGGGCCTCAGCCCCTGCCCCGACAGGATGTCTGCCCCCACATTTGGCTGCCTAGAATGTACATTGCACTCACTGACAAAACTTAAGCTTGATTTGATATATGATATATGAGAACACCACTATTGTCACGTTGGGTTGAATGAGGTGGAAACAGGCGCAGACTGGCTTTACGCTGATTTATTAAATGAAACTTCAGATCAACACAAAATAACACAAACACAGCACGAGACTCAGAAAAAGGGCTAGGAACAAAAATACTTCAGCTAGTAAACATGAAAACAAAACCTGCTTCTCAGGCACATAAACAAAGAACAAAACCGACCTCTCAGGTTAACTTTGAAACAGGGTAACAGGAATCTATGAGAAACGCAACGAAAGACAAAAACTCTGGTCTACTAGCACTATATATACAACCCCCATGTTTGTTAGCCAAAACAAGGCACAGGTGTCAGAATCCATGTGACCCTGATTGAACCCACGTGACCAGCAGTGGCTGCTGGGAAATGGAGTCCACCGGCACACTGATGATAGTCACTGCCAGTGTTCGGTCACCAGAGGGCGCCAGATCCAGTCTTGGTACAGCTGGCCAACAGAGGGAATCGTGACAGATCCCCCCCCCAGGGCGCTCCTCCCGGAGCGCCGTCAGACAGAGCCCCCGTTGGCGGTCCCGGTCCCTGGGGCAGAATGTTCCAGGCAGAGTCCAGGGGCCGAGGCAGTCCTGGCCGTGTAGTCAAGGGCTGGAACTTCCCTCCCGGAGATGGAGACCGAGGTGCAGCCTCAGCTTGGCTCAGGAACAACTGACGCCTCCCACCGAGGCTCCGGAACACAGGATGTTCTCCCTTCGGTCTCGGTCGTACTGGATGCTGCCCGGTTAACTCCAGGTTGGACTGTCGCTGGGCCTGGACACAAAACGACAGAGGTTACTGGGCTTACCTCTCTCAAGGGCTCGGGGGCACAGGACGCCACCGCCTGCCTGGACACTGGAACGCAGGACGCCACCGCCTGCCGGGACTCTGGAACGCAGGCCGACGCCTCCTGCCGGGACTCTGGAACGCTGGACGACGCCTCCTTCCGGGCTGATACCTCCCCCTCGGCCTCAGTAGCGACGATGGCAGCCCTGTTAGCCCAGGGTGAGGTCACCGCATTGCCTGGACACAGCGGAGCAGATATTAAGGCGCTTACCTCCCTCTCTGTGGTGTTAGAGGCTGCCAGGTTAGCCTCCAGCGGAGGTACCAGGGCGTGCTGTGTGAACAGGGGTTCCAGGGCATTAGCTTGGGTGTGGTTCTCAGACGTCGATGAACGTGACTTGTGGACAGACCTGGGCTGGTGAACAACACTGGGCTCGAGGACGAGACATGACTCGTGAACAACGCTGGGCTCGAGGACGAGACGGGACTCGTGGACAGCGCTGGACTCGGGAACGAGACGGGACTCGTGGACAGCGCTGGACTCGGGAACGAGACGGGACTCGTGGACAGCGCTGGACTC
>JAFFST010054148.1:57281-68667 GCA_022414735.1 Noturus placidus
AAATTGCATTTTGTGTTTACTTGTGTTGTCCTTGACTATTGTTTAAATTGGTTTGATGTTCCGAAACACTTAAGTGTGACAAACATGCAAAGGAACAGGAAATGAGGAAGGGGGCAAACACTTTTTCACACCACTGTATGTAACCCTGTTCCCTGAGAATGGAACGAGATGTTGCATAGCATTGTCATACCAGGGCAGGCCTGTGAATTTCGTCTTCACTTCAGATAATAGAGGCTGTCGGCGTGGTTCACAGGTGCCATATATATATATATATATATATATATATATATATATATATATATCATGCGATGAGCGTAATTGCCACATCACCTGATCATGGCAGGCCTATAAGTAGAGGCATGATTTTACACAAGCTTCCGATACCGGTCACGCGCCCAAGGCGTTCCCATACGGTTATGCTAAATGCAATGTCTCGTTCCCTTCTCAGGGAACAGGGTTACATATGTAACACTGACGTTTTACTGTGAGCCACTCTAGAACACCAATGAGTCACACTCACACTGAGAGCAACACAGTCACATGGGTTGACCATCTCAAACAGCAACGAGCAAAAATAAAATCTCAATCATTTTTTATGGTGCCGGTTCGGTTGCATTTTTAAAACCTTTGAAATGTGAATTTAAGACAGTTTGATGCTAATTAGGGCCTTATTTTTACATTAAGGAATTTAAGACTTTTTAAGGACTCGCGGACACCCTGCATATAATCTACATGGGTTTTTACGGAGTTCTTGTGGCGATTAAATAAAATCTAAACAAAGCATGAGAAAACCAGGGAGAACTGGAAAGGAAACATTAAGTAACTCAGAGAGAAAAGTGATATCACTGTCATAAGTCCCTCAAAAAAGCAAGTTCACATCATATATCAGGTGTTGATGGATTAAGCTTGTAAGCAAGTGCGGTTTTAATTTAGCTGCTCATTTCAGACAAATACACATTTCCATTAAGCCACAGGGCATACAATACTTACCATAGCTATCAAAGAACCTGTGTTTGTTTGAAGACAACTGTATAACTCATTGCCAATAGGAATGTGTACATGATGTGTGTAAATGTATAAATAATTTGTGTTGTGGAGGTAAGCATGCCAAAAAAGCTTTACCTGTATTGATACTCTCAGAGCATGCACACACACCTTTGTAGATGATTTCTATTCCATTTTTTGTTTGTTTATTTTCTAAGTATTTGAAATTACATTTTACAGGGGTTGCTCTGAAATCGTTAAAGTAGCATCCATTAAGGTGAATATAAAACTGATCAATTCATTATCTTTGTTTAGCTTTCACCTCAATGCTCATCTATGATGCAATATACAAGAATGGTACTATATGTTGCACTGCACCTATATAATAATTTCATACTGCTCATATCTGGGGGGGTTTTTGTCAGTCGAGTAGTTCAACTATTCAGATACAGTATGGCACAATTTATCTAAAAATATTAGCTCAAACGAGATCCTAAGAAAACAAGGCATACCTAACTGTGTGTTCCACTTAAATCAATGAATTTGAAACCATGGTTTACATGCAATACATGCGACCTTGTTTCCTGTGCTAAAATGCAAGTCCATTTATTCATAGTAATTGGGTTTCCTCATACACACAGTCTCCAGCAGGGCCTATCAAAGAAAGAGTGATCACTTCCTCAGGTGGAAGAATAAAACAAAAAAGTTTTGAGCCAGCACGGAGACAATCTTCAGCTTTGTATTTCTAGCACAGTCTCAGAGAACACTATTAACCATTAGGTCATAAAAAAGAAAAAAAAGTCAAAAAGAATAGATCTAAGGAAGGACTCTGCAAATGAATCGGAAGAGTGAGCCCAAAAGGCCCGAGGAAATGTGTGCATAAGTTTTGACAAACTGGCTATGCTAATAGAAGCCAGGGAGGTATTTTAAAAATGGTATTACACATGCTACTCATGACCTCCATTTTCTCATAATTCACTGGGTGATCGAGGGACTGTGTCAGGTCAGCTATCTATCATGATACTTAATTGGCTTTATTGATTCCAGCAGTGGAAAAGCAAATGTCTTTTGACAGCTATGGAGATGATTGAGAGTGCAAGATTTAACTTAAAAAAAAAAAATAATAAATACATTATTTTACTGAGTTTTTAATCAGGCAAATCCCTTTGTATTTTTGGAGCCCTAACATTACTATTAAAAATATATGATTTTCTTTGCTGAAACAAATCGAACAAATGGGAGACATATTACCAGAACTGCTATGCAATATTTTGGAGACTTGCAATATAAGACTTGCATTGTACGGCCTTACAGTAACAAGAGAAAAACATTAACATAATGATTATAAACATGCAAGTGTTTACATAGGTTTAATTCTTTCCAATAATGAGAAAACATTGATTAACTGGAATAAAGTTTCATTTCGGACTGGGGTGTGTGCAGCTGGTAGCATTTTTCTCCCCATGTCTCTGTGCTCTGTGATGAACTGATAATCCAGTGTGCCATATTCTTGTCTTGCAGTCAGTGTTCCTGTGATAGGTTCTTTATCCACCACAACCCTGAGCATGATAAAGCATTTATTAAAAGTAAATTATCATGTTGAGAAAATCAAAGCAGCTAGTGTTTAAAAAATGGATAGCTATATAACAATTAAGCTAAGTAGCTGATAATTCATAGCACCAGTAACTAAAAAACAATAAAATAACACCAGTTGATTGTTTTTCTTATAAAACACTGAAATTACTATTATGCATTCCATATACTGCAAAATATGTGAAAGCATCTTAGTGAGTTAAAATATCTTAAATACTGTATAGGGAAATCTGTTGAATATTTCTAAAATTACAATAAACTGATTATGTGATTGCTAAACCTATTTCCACTTACTAAAATATCATTTTTGTGTAGTAAGTTAGAAATAAATTTAATTTAGGTAACTATAAACAGAAGTACATTAATATCAAATAAAGAAAATATCATTTTAACACACTACCGTTTTTCTTATCGTGCAATCTACAGATATGTACTTTTTAATTGTTGTTGTTGTTTTGTTTTTTTTTATAGCAAAACTGTATTACCATATTCAACACTGCTTCTCTCCTTTGTTGATCATTTCTCGTCCAGTTAGCTTTGTAAGAAAATATGCTGTTCCAAGGAAGTGACACTAGACATCACTGGACTGTTACACATGTCAGACTGAATATGTGTTTCACTGTAGATATGTCATGGCTCCCTATAAAATAGGTATGAGATAAATAAATTTTAGGGATGAGCAACTAGACTGACAGATTTTAATACTATTAACTGCTGTTCACTACTTTTGACTGCACAGAAAAGCCACAGTGTTTTAGATTTTTGATTGCTCTTCCATGGAGAAAGCACTATGTTTGCAGTCTATCTATATACTTGTGTTAATAGAGCTGAATAATGTAAAGCTAAATTAATTTTATAGATGAATGCTAGACTGTTATAGACTGATATTCTTTTAATATTGTCTGTGCAATAGTTTGAGAGTTACATGTTATTAGCATGTAGACTATCTACTTAATGTGCTATTTAATGTAATTATATAATATATAATGTATAATGTAGTTCCATAATGTCTATTCCATGTTTAATTTCTTATTTATTTGTTATTAATGTGGTTATAAATAGTGGTTATCACATTCGCGTCACACCTCCACCTCGGGGGTTCGATTCCCACCGTGGCCCTGTGTGTGCGGAGTTTGCATGTTCTCCCCGTGTTGTGGGGGTTTCCTCCGTGTACTCCGGTTTCCTCCCCCAGTCCATAGACATGCATGGTAGTCTGATTGGTGTGTCTAAAGTGTCCGTAGTGTATGAATGTGTGTGTGAATGTGTATGTGATTGTGCCCTACGATGGATTGGCACCCTGTCCATGGTGTACCCCACCTTGTGCCTCATGCTCCTTGGGATAGGCACCAGGATTCCCCGTGACTCTGAAGGAAGGATAAGTGGTATATAAAATGGATTAATGGATGTCTAAGTGCTAAGTTGATTACAATTGTGATTATTACTTAACCCTGCTATTATATTTGGGGACAATGTAAACATAAAATTAACCTGCTGATATTTTTTCAATGTCCTCTACACATTTTGTAGCATCGGTGTTCCTTGGGGTCAATTTGACCCCAGGCTCTTGTATAAAACAGAAGAAATATTAAAATTTCACACACATTTGTTTTGGTTGTTTTATTGAGGTCACTATAACATGTTATAATTTCATAACGTTAATTATTATTTTACATATTCAATATTATATTCAAAAACTTTCCTCTGTTTTAGGACTCTAACCTAACATAACCATATCTGTTGTATTGCGAGAACCACTAGTAGTTCATGTGACATGGGACATAATTTTCATGAGAACTTTGATGTTTCCCATGCCATGGGGGAGGGGAAAACATATTTTTGCGAGAACTTTGATATTTCCCATGCCGTGGGGGAGGGGAAAACATAACTTTTGCGAGAACTTTGATATTTCCCGTGCCGTGGGGGAGGGAAAAACATAATTCTCGTGGTTTACCAAACAAAGGGGAGGAGCAAACATTATAAAAGCATCAACAGAAGCCTTCTAAACCACTTCGCTTTGTGCTCTGTGTAGTCTCTATGTTCTCCGTCTCTCTCATTTGAAAATGACATCTAAGCAAACATTTTCTGTCAATGAGATTTTGTCACAGTTTTTTGACTGTGAAAGTGACATAGAGGATAATGTGTCTGATACCGATGATAATATTGAGGAGGACCCTGATTTTGAAGCATCCTCCTCAGATGAGAATGAGACTCCTAATGTTGACCCTCCTGTTGTCTCTCAACCACACACAAACCCATTACCTTCCAAAAATTGAAAGTTATTATGGTCCCGCTCACCACCTGAACGACAGGGTAGACTTAGTGCTGCTAATGTCATCAAAATGGTTCCAGGACCCAGTAGATATGCTGTCAGCCATTTCCAAGATATAAAATCAGCATTTGATATTTTCATCACATCATCAATTGAAAAGGATGTACTTGAAATGACAAACTTAGAGGGTAGGCGTGTGTATGGGGACGGTTGGAAAGACTTTGATGTGACTGACTTGCAAGCCTACATTTGGTTGCTCATTTTGGCAGGAGTCTACAAGTCAAAAGGAGAAGCAACAGCAAGCCTTTTGAATGCTGACACTGGAAGGACAATATTTCCATCCACCATGTCTCTAAAGACATTCCATGTTTTCTCCCATGTCATATGCTTTGATGACAAAGAAACAAGACAGCGCAGATGAGAGCGTGACAAACTCGCAGCAATACGGGATGTATGGGACAAGTGGGTCCAGCGATTACCCTTTCTTTACAATCCAGGCCCCCACATCACTGTGGATGAATGTCTGGTTCGATTTTGTGGGTGTTGTCCTTTCAGACAATACATGCCAAGCAAACCAGCCAAATATAGCATAAAAATATGGACCGCATGTGATGCACAGTACAGCTATGCCTGGAATATGCAGGTGTACATGGGTAAATCTCCTGGAGAAGCACCTGAAAAAGATCAGGGCATGAGGGTGGTACTAGACATGGCTGAGGGACTGAATGGCCATAATGGCCATGACATGTGACAATTTTTTCATATCGTACGCCCTGGGTGAAAAACTGCTAAAAAAGAAGGTTACCATGTTGAGGACAGTGAGAAAAAATAAGACAGAACTTCCCTTTGAGCTTCTTGCGATGAAAAAAGGAAGGTAACATCTTCAATGTTTAGACAAGGTTACAGCCACCTACAGCTGCCGACGCAAGGGCACGTTGGCCCCTTTCAATTTTCTTCAACATCATTGATGTGAGCGCCTACAATGCCTTTGTGTTCTGGAGTGAAATAAACAAGGACTGGAACAGCGGAAAACTGAGTCGAAGGAGAATTTTCCTGGAGCAGCTGGGTTACGAGCTAGTGAAACCTCACATTGAGAGAAGACGGTGCTTTCCAAGAGCATCAACAGCTGCTGCAACTGTTGTGAAGGACATCCAAATGGAGACGCACACTCCATTGGTTCAAACTGCAAGCAGGAAACATGGCAGGTGCCAGGTCTGTCCCAACAGAAATGACACCAAGACCAGCAACACTTGTGTGAAATGCAAAAAATACATCTGCAAGGAGCACACACACTTCCTGCACATAATGTGCAAAGTAGTGCAGACAAAAGGCTAGAATGTACCTTATGGCGAGCTGTAGAAAAAAAAAAAAAACAATATGCTGTTCATATTCTGGCTATACTTAGAAATATTATAAAACAAATAAAACACCAAAAATATATATACTTTTCCAATTTTAGATCAGTCAGTAAGATTGTATGGTGATTTGAAAATTTGTCCATAGTCGTGCAATGGGTATTCTGGATGTATAAATTGTATAAATGTCAATTTAAAAGGTTATTTAAGTAGTCAACAAAGACATAAATTACCTGAGACACAAACCTTTGTACAATAAAAAAAAAAAAAATCATATTCTGGAGGTTTAAATTATTGGGGTCAAATTGACCGCAGTGGGTAAAAAATGTTATCAGATTTGAGGGTAACAGGAGGGTTAAGTATATGATTTCACTTAATACATACCCTGTGTATTCTAAAAAAAAAAACAGCAACACAAATGCACAACATTATAAGACTTCACATCCCTATACAAGTTACAGCACCTGCTGACATAGCATCCTGGAGTAATTGAGGGTTGCGGGGAATTGTTCAAGGATCCACCCATTGACTCAATCCTGAGAAGTGTTGATTGGGTGATTCTGATGAATGAAATTCAAGAATAGGAAATAGATAGTTACATGCTGCTCAAAAAACAAACACAAAACAAACCACCAGATCTAAATCTTAAGGCTATACTCACCCAAAGGAGTTTGCTAGCCTAGATGATATGGCTAGTGCTAGCTCATCTAAACATGCACAAACCAGGAGGGCTGGCAATGTTGTAGAGCAGTGGATGTTCTATATATATATATATTTAATCAGAGCCAGGCTGTGGACTTCTGCAGAAAGACTACAGTTTATCCAGTAACTGACTAAACTGCCTTAAACACTATCAAACAATATCACTATTAAAGGTAATTAAGATTGATATTTCATGCTGCACGTGGTATATGTAGACAATTTCAGCCACCTTAGATTGTATACAACTGAGTTGGGCTCAAGCAATTAGTCAGAGATCGCAGAGATGAAAATAAAAAGTATTACAGATATGTTTGGAGTTTTGCTTCCATTAGGGCATTTACTCTTGCCATAGAGCCACATTTGTTCTACTGCAATATGCTTACTCCATTTAGAATTACACCAAGAAAGTATGATAGTTCTGAATGATTTCAGTTTGCATTCATACTCCCCCAAAGAAAAGTAGCTTTCCCTCTGATTTGCTGTCACTGTGCTAGCTTAAACTTAATACAAATACAGTCAGAGGCCGTGATTATTTTATCTGAGACAAACGTTTGTTTGAAGTACTCTGAATCAGTCAAATGCCCGAAACAGTAGGATTAATACATTGTAACGAACTAAAGCAAAAATAATAGCTCATACAATAATTTAAATACTAAAAATATTTCTTGTTGAATTACAATTTCAGAAAATAAGAGGAGGAAATGCATGTAAACTTTTGAATTATCAGTTCTATAAGAGATGCAGGAGATAGTTGAGAGTGTGGGGGTGAGTTAACAGGAGCCACTATGGTCAACCTGAGTAAGGGATGGGCATATAAAATATGAGACATAATCTTTGTCTTTATTATCTGTAATATCTACATAATATTAATCATATAAAAAAAAAACCAGCAAAAGTATGTAAAAACAGACTCCTCATGGCCTGTAATTTTGTGACCAGTTTACACAGAGGCAACACCACAGCTTTTGTATGTGTACATTTAGTATGGAAGAACATACAGTTGCTTTGCCCACGTTTTCAGTGCTTCCAATGTTAAAGAATGCTTCATGCATGGAAGTCAGAGTGAATATAAAAAATGAATGAACAGTGTTGTACAAATAATGATTGACTGAATCCACTAGGAAAGAGCATACCATGTCAAGCAACTGTTGAGTGCAATTTCTGATGTTCAACTCCTCAGTCAATTAAGCCTTCTAGTCAGTTCTCATAGTTCCATAGTAACTGATCTTTATTTTAATCTCAGTTGGGAAAACTCTGGATTATCTTGAACATCTCAAGGATGATCAGTGGAAACAGGATGCACCTGAGCTCAATTTTGAGTGTCATGGCAAAGGCTGTGAATACTTGTATACATGTGCTTTTTTTTTGTTTTTTTAATTTTAATAAATTTGCAAATATTTCAAACAAACTTCTTTCATGTTGTCATTATGGGATATTGTTTGTAGAATTTTGAGGAAAATAATGAATTTAATCCATTTTGGAATAAGACTAACATAAAAAATGTGGAAAAAGTGAAGCGCTGTGAATACTTTCCAGATGCTCTGTAGATTATGTAGGGTCAAAACATGGGGATTTATACGGTCAAATGGGTCCATACTATTTCAAGAGAAAAGCTTTCTGTAGTAAAAGCATTATCCTAGTCAGGGTTGCAGTGGACCTCGAGCTTATCCCTGTGAGTGAGGCAGCAAAACACTTTGGATGAGATGCCAGGTAGTAAAAACAGTGTAAGCTTTAACAAGATTTTTGTCTCACTGACTACAATTAATAGTGTAACATATTTTCCTGAGTAACCATGCCCCAAACCATTATTATAAAACGTACATATTTAGTGTTCTTACTTTTTAATCATAGTATTTACACAGTCTCACTGAACATCAATCCTCAATGTGCCGCACATGCCATGGTATGTGCGGCACATTGAGGATTGATGTTGGCATGTGTGGCACATTGAGGATTGATGTTCAGTGAGACTGTGTAAATACTATGATTAAAAAGTAAGAACACTAAAGATATACATTGATTTTATAAAATGTTCTCCGCTGAGACGCTTATGCATTTTCTCCCAGAGAGTGAGAAATGGAGTCCATGGTTGAAACTGGTCATTACGTGACAAGAGGCAAATACTTTATTAAGTTCAAATGAAACAGCTGGCAAATTGTGCATATTTCAACACCTGACTGATGAACATTTAATCTGTTTCCAATCACTATCTCATGCAACACAGGAATGGGGACTGTACATCACCACCCCACCCCACACCAAAAAGACACAGTACAGTAGATACCATCAATAACATATGACCCATCTATATCATTTTCCCCTCTGTGACGAGGGTGTTGAAATATGGTGTCAGGAGAGCATATGATACCGGATTCTAATGGTTACTGTGTTTCAAAGCTCTTGTAGCTGTAAAGGTCATTGGGAAGATTTGCAGAGCCGAAAAAATCTCAGGGATTGTGATTAGTTCAATATATTTATAATGGTCATTTTCAGTTCTTGCAGTTATTCATATACACATGCACACATGTGCTCACACAAACACCATCAATAATCTCTAACCTTTCGTAACCCTTTTTTTTTTTTATCCCTTCGAGGTGAAGTCCTTTATTGTCATATACAATGTGCAAATTAAATTCTCGGAGAATCTCTCATCAATTAAAAAAAAATATATATATATATATATATATATATATATATATATATATATATATATATATAATATTAAATCCTTATCCTACCTTAGTTGATCAGTCAACTAAGAAATGACTTCTATAAAAAAATGCCCACGATATCAACTTAATCTCTAATACTGATTATTTGATCTGTTGCACCTTTGCTCACCCATGCACCAGGCACCATTACTGATGTGTGAGGTGTTGTGTTTGCCTGCTCTAAGCAAACAGAAGATGGTCTCTATCTCCTATCCTCCTCGAGTATCGCTCAGCCCTGTCGAAAAGTGCAACTAAGTGCAAAAAGCCCATGCTCATATTTCCTTTACCCTCCAGATTATGAATGATAAGGACCCTCTTTTTATACTCATTACCAAGACAACCATGAATAATTCAGATGCTCAAATTACAGTCCCAAAAATGTTCAAACAGTGTTGCATTTGGCTCTTTTTCTCCAATAGATCAGAGCCTCATACAGGTGATATATTTGCCAAGCTAAAAGTGGCACATGCATTTTTCAAGATACAAAATGTGAAGAAAAAAAATGTACAGAGACTTCAGCAAAAGGTGAAATATTATCACACTGATAACGATTCAGCATCGTCTGCAAGATCGTCTTTTAGTTTCCTTTCTTCTTTCTACACCACCAACACCAAGTTTAATACGCTATTAAGACTGCATTATCTTCTACTCTTTTATGAGTTATTTAAGGTGATTGCAGAATGTGATGGTATTAAACAATTGTCTTGGGTCAAATATCAAATCCTTAGAGAAGGTGTGTTTTGATGTGCGTGGGCTGGTGAAGTAGGAATCATAAAGTGCTGAAGCTGTAACTTAACACTGTGCTGTGTAATATCATCAGAGCTTCTGAGAATTCTGTCAACATTGCTGGGTTGAACATCCCATGGGGGAACAGTGGATGTCACTCACTTTAATAATGCCAAAGATAGCACTGGTATTTCACAGACCATCATCCAACATGGGTCACAGAGAGAGCAATTCCACTAAAGGTTAGGCACCAAATCGGACCATCTCTCCCAACCCCCTCCACAACTCCACACACACTTTTGAAAAAGTGCCAGCACCCAGAAAAAAGTGAAAGGGTTATTGTAAGTGAGATTAGTTGCTCTCCAAGTTACCAGAAGGGAGGACATTAAAGTAAGGTGTGAACATGAAACTTATGAGAGAAGAACAGCAAGAATGCTGAGAGAGGATACCACATGGGATATGAGAAGTGACAACAAGTTTCCAGGGTTAGGATATATGACACTATAAGCATTAGGTTATGGAATAATGATTTTCTGTGTATGACATTTGAGGGGCAGAACAGAGCATGTGTACACCTGCAGATTAATCAGGGGGTTATTGACATCCTGTGGTGTAACTATGGAACTGTTTTCCTGGAACAGATGGCTAATGAAAAATGCCCAAGTCAATGCCAGACCACCTCCCACTAGAAAAAAAGGTCTATTTTAGGGAGTCCACCACTGTGACCTTTTAATCAATCTATCTATCTATCTATCTATCTATCTATCTATCTATCTATCTATCTATCTATCTATCTATCTATCTGTCTATCTGTCTATCTGTCTGTCTGTCTGGCTGTGTATAAATTTACATGTCTATCTATATACGTATACAGGATGTCCGAAAAGTCTCTGAACATAGGGGGAATTTAAATGTTTTTAAATTTTTTTCATATTTAGTTTATATTATATATATATATTATATATATTATATATAATATATAAATATATATATATATATATATACACAGTGCCTTGCGAAAGTATTCGGCCCCCTTGAACTGTTCG
>JAFFST010054148.1:117132-135969 GCA_022414735.1 Noturus placidus
GAGAGAGATACTCTCTATATACAATGGGGGAAAAAAGTATTTGATCCCCTGCTGATTTTGTACGTTTGCCCACTGACAAAGAAATGAACAGTCTATAATTTTAATGGTAGGTTTATTTGAACAGAGAGAAACAGAATAACAACAACAAAAAAATCCAGAAAAACACAGGTAAAAATTTTAATAAATTGATTTGCATTTTAATGAGGGAAATAAGTATTTGACCCCCTCTCAAGCAGAAATATTTCTGGCTCCCAGGTGTCTTTTATACAGTTAACGAGCTGAGATTAGGACCATACTCTTAAAGGGAGTGCTCCTAATCTCAGTTTGTTACCTGTATAAAAGACGCCTGTCCACAGAAGCAATCAATGAATCACATTCCAAACTCTCCACCATGGCCAAGACCAAAAAGCTCTCCAAGGATGTCAGGGACAAGATTGTAGACCTACACAAGGCTGGAATGGGCTACAAGACCATTGCCAAGCAGCTTGGTGAGAAGGTGACAACAAGTTGGTGCGATTATTCGCAAATGGAAGAAACACAAAAGAACTGTCAATCTCTATCGGCCTGGGGCTCCATGCAAGATCTCACCTCGTGGAGTTGCAACGATCATGAGAACAGTGAGGAATCAGCCCAGAACTACATAGGAGGATCTTGTCAATGATCTCAAGGCAGCTGGGACCACAGTCACCAAGAAAACAATTGGTAACACACTACGCCATGAAGGACTGAAATCCTGCAGCGCCGCTGCTCAAGAAAACACATATACATGCCCATCTGAAGTTTGCCAATGAACATCTTAATGATTCAGAGGACAACTGGGTGAAAGTGTTGTGGTCAGAGGAAACCAAAATGGAGCTCAACTCAGCTCGCCGTGTTTGGAGGAGGAGGAATGCTGCCTATGACTCCAAGAACACCATCCCCACCGTCAAACATGGAGGTGGAAACATTATGATTTGGGGGTGTTTTTCTGCTAAGGGGACAGGACAACTTCACCGCATCAAAGGGACGATGGACGGGGCCATGTACCGTCAAATCTTGGGAGAGAACCTCCATCCCTCAGCCACGGCATTGAAAATATCAAGTAAATACCAAGTCATTACCAAGTACTAAGTCATGTTTTGCATATATATGTATATATTCTCTCTCTCTCTCTCTCTCTCTCTCTCTCTCTCTCTCTCTCTCTCTGGCACCAACTATGAGAACCACTGGCATAAAAGAAATGCTTATTTTATCGTCCCTTGTAGGCCACATACACTTAAAGTCACGGATGCAACTAACAATATTAAAAATATTCATTATGTTCCATTGTAAGTTCTCTGCATTAGTGAAACACACAGTTCCACCTGCCGTTTCACTTTACTTTTCTTCAGATATTTGGTCAATATTACGGTCATATTACTACAGAGTTTTTAGATAAATATTGAACAGATAAATAAGATATGTGATTGCACGGTGTTTTGGCACAGAATGGACCGTTCCAAGCCCAATTCTCTCATTACAGAGATAATAAACCCGATTTCATCGCATTCCTCCGTGAAATTATGTATTGATTTGCTCTAAATGCTCCGTATTCTGCAAAACACTAATTTTCCATGCACCTCAGGGAAGGCCATGTGGCCCAGTATGCGTCGACTGGGGCAAATTCAGCTCTAATAGACGAATCTAATTGGTTGAAAGGCGTTGTTTGATGATGAGGTCCTATGCAAACATGGATCTCAGCTGTTTCCCAAACAGATCGCAGCAGAAAAGCCAGCGCTAATAGCCTTTTCTTCTTTGATTTTTCTTTTTTTTTCACCGCCCCCAAGACTTCTTTTTCTTTTTTTAACCTTTGGGTAATAAGATGAGAGGAACGGTCGTAAAATGTCAGAAATAGCACAAGGAACTGAAGATGTGAAGCGTTGCTTAATGAAAACCTCTGGCTAGAAGCCGTGTGCTAGCATGGCCGGGCTGCGAGCAGTCATTTCTCATGGCGCATTCCATTAGATTCAGCCGTCTCACACACACACACACACACACACACACACACACACACACACACAAACACACACACTGGCTTCAGTCGCACAGTAACACGAATCCGAGAAACAAGCCAGCGAATGTTGCCGTAATAACACTTCTCTTTCTGTTGTTGTCTGCAGGCGAAAACGAACTTGAAGATTAATGTGTGAGATCAAGAGCAGTTTGGGAAAGTGGGGCCTCTGAGCCAGGCATTACCAATCGATAGCCACGGGTCAGATCGGGTGTTAGGAATCAGAGCCAATTAACCTGCTAGTTTCAGGCTACCTGCATAGACAAGTCACAATTTTTCACATTTTCCATATATGGTATGTGATACATATGGCAGATCTTTATTTATTTATTTAATTATTTATTTTTCCCTTTACTTTTTATTTAATAATTTTCATAAGATTCATTTACATGTTATTCAATTACATGCGATTCATTTACATGTGATTCATTTACATATGATTAATTTATTATTGATTCATTTACATGTGATTCATTTACATGTGATTCATTTTCATGTGTTTCAAATTCAAGTGATACAATTCATGTGATTCATTTACGCTTGATTCATTTACGTATGATTCATTTACATGTGTTTCATTTTCCAATTTGCTTCTCTTTAAATCCACTTATAGATTGTGATATTACAAATATCTTTCCAGATTATTACTTGCTACACTGTATGAAATAACCCCAGTAAAACTGCTTGAATTCTATAATATAATTTGTACACCATGTTAGGTTTAAATCCTCTAAAAACAGATTCACAATTAAAAAACATTACATCCTTCAAAGCATTGGCATGTTCCGCCTACTCTCACAATCCACCAAACACCCACACACCCAAAGTCTCCATAAACAAATGAGACAGCAGTGTATCCTACAAAAACCGAACGTTGTCCATAATGCGAAAACAACTCGGAGAGCAAGCCGAACTAACCAACAAAATTACCAAGACTGATAAACTGTCTGCACACAATAATAAATATAATGTCCTTACCTTTTAAAGACTTGTAACAAATAACTTAACAGAGTAGCGCGTAATGCCGAGGAGATAACACTAATACAATTAAATAAACAGAAACTCTAACCCAGTCAGAACATCAAAACAGAGAAGCACATTAATACAGAAGTAAATTTTAAGAGGAGTGAGTCCACAAAATCTAGGTGAAGTAATGCAATGACGATATCTTCATTTAAAATCCGAATATTATAAAGCTGGAAGGCCGAGTGCAACAAATAAAATAATAGAAGAGTGAAAAAGACCCAGCTGTGTAGGTGATGCAGTTTACCCCGATATCAAGAGCTTAACATAGTCTCCTGCCTCCTCCGCTGAAATTAAGCCCTTCTGGTACACCGTTATGTGTAATGGGAAGCCGAGCTGGGTGAAGTATTCCATAGTATCCTCAATATCACGAAGTTGACGCTGAACCTTGTTAAATGCAGCCTGGGCCTGGGTTTATCTTGAATGTGTAGTCAAGGAAAACGGAGATGGTCAAATCCCACGCTTTAATACGCTGGAGCTCTCTCACACGGCGCAAAATATTAACACAGGTACTGTGATAGTGGAATCTGCACACGATAGCTCGTGGTCGTTCACCAGGCTTGGGCTTCGGCTGAAGGGGCCGGTGGGACCAGTCCAAAACCGGCTCTTTCTCCAGTCCAAACGCCTCTTTTAACAAGGCCGCTACAGCAGCAGTTGTACATGTGTCAGAACCTTCTGGAACTCCCGACTATCCTAACATTATTGCACCGTGACCTCGACTCCAAATCCTCACATTTATTCTCTAATTGAGTTATGGTCACAGTGAGAGACTTGATGGTAGTCTTCATGTGTGCTATGTCATTGGTACAACCGGAGAGAGCGTGCTCCATTTCCCCAACAGTACCTTTCAGTGTTGATATGGTCGCTTCGGTAGCAACTTTACCACTAGCCAGCTGTGATTTCACAGCCTGCAGGTCAAGATGGATAGTAGACAGCGCATCCCTGAGAATCTCCTGGAGCTCCTTTTTAAAAATATCAGCAATATCCTCAGTAAAGTCAGCTCAAGCTTGAGTGTCGCGAAGTCAAAGTCACCGCTCAGCAATGCGGATTCAGGGGAAAAAGGGGACTCGCTCACGGCGCACGCACTTGGCCTCAGTCGTGTCTGAATGCCACCACGGGTTTTCATATTCTTTCCTGACATTTTAACGTAGAAGGAAACGGAGTATAATAAGTCAAAATGTATTATATGACTGAAAAGCGCAAATTAATTACAATTTTAATCGAAATCAGCAGGAGCCTCCAACTTCGCGTCTTACTTCATCGAACTCCGAATTCAGAATTTATTTATTTATTTAAATTTTTTTGCCATTTTTCTATATTTTTTCTTTTCTTTCTTTTTTTATAAAAGTGTATGTAGTTTTGTTTTTTAGTTTTATAATTTTTTATTTATTTTAACTGTGATTGTTTTACATACATTTTCTTTATTTTTCATGTTTTCATATTTAATTTTACATGTTAATTCTTCTTTTTTTCTTATATATTCTTAGATTTTTATGATTCTACTATTTCATTTTGTTTGACTTTTTAAATTTTTTTTCATGAAAATTTTAACGTATTTTTTTTTCTTTTAACTGTGTTTATATGGTTTGCCTGCTTTTTTCATATTTGTTACAGATCATCACATATTCACTCACATAATCACATGAAAAAAATATGCTCACAATCTGATTTTTTTTTCTCAACATTATATCGGCTACCATTTCACCGAGTTCTATTTCACAGGCCTGTGATTTCATTAATCATACACAGCAACTATATTTAGGTCTTAAAGGGCTAAACATAAGGGGTTACTCCCCCTGTGTTAAGGTTTTTTTTTTTTTTTTCATTTTTTCCCCCACTCAGAGCGGAAGGACCTGCTTCTCCTTTAAAGTGCCGGTGCACGTTCTTCTCTGAAAGAGCCCACTTTTTCAATTACTCTGCCATCAGCTAGCCACGGAGCAGATAATCGCAGGCTTCATAGCCGAGGCTGCCATCTAAATGTCAGCTAAAGAGAGTGCTGCACTGTGGTTAAAACCACACATCAAAACCTGAGATGCTGTACTAGAGCATTACACTATTGTTAGCTGTTTTTTTTTCCTTCACTCTCAGAACATTTATTTTGGTCTTATCTTATCTCAAGGCTGTGTTCACTGTATATCCATCCGATCCAGGGTTATATGGCAGCTCAGAAATCAGTCAATTGTATTATCCAGGTAGATCATCATACATTTCGTTTTTTTTTTTTCTTTGTCGAACACCTTTTTGACGAGAGGAACTCTCTCAAAGCATGTAAAATAATTTTAAACCGCTTTAGCTGCATGAGCAAATGTGAAAATCTATGACAGTGATTGATGAAATGTGTGTCCCTGCTTTCAGCATGGCAGTTCCTGGGTTTGTTTTCGCTCACAAAAAGGGCAAGTATTAAAATAAAACATATAAAATCAGTTTAGGTTCCATTCAAGTAGAGAAGAAAAATAAATTGTCTCAGTCTAGGAATCTGAGTGTGTTCTTAGCTTTGAAGAAGTGGTGCTTAGCTTTCATGGTGTTTTCAGCCATTTTGGATCGAGGTAAAAGCCTTGAGTGTTTTATTTCTGGGTGCTTTTTGACACTGGCTTCAAGATATTATTGAAGACCCCAAGCAGCCCTTGTACTTTCACCATTTCATGAGGTGATAAATTTGCTAGCTAACTAGCTCTTTGGAAACACAAGATGTTTTGGTTGCCTGGCAACTTGAATGACCAGAGCAAAAAGTCATAAAGTAAGAAAGCTTGTCAAGTACATATAATACATAATACAGACTAAATCCATATTTACACTGTATGATGTTTCAGCCTTTTCAGCCTGTTTCAGACAGAAATCGCACTTTATAGAAGGATTCTTTGTTGTGAGTTGAGATTGGTGTGCTTAGACTGCATTACGCTAATTTTGTGCGATTATGACCAAAAATAGGCGCCAACAAAGTTTTGGTAGTGTCTGAAATTGTGATTAAAATCTCAGTGTAAGTGTTCCTATGCTGCTCGTCTAAAGGATGACGCCGAACTCATGAAACAGCTACAGTACAATTCGGTAGTGGAGATGATGTAAAAGAAAACAAAACATGTTAACTGACATACTTATTAATTGGGCTGGTCGATGATGTAAACTACGCAAAAAACATTGGTTTATTGTTAGAGGATCTTCATTGAATAATCTGACATGGATTATACATTTTCATTATAGATTTTGGCCAAGATTTTACTGGTTTCTCGTACAGTGTGACAAAAAATTATCTTAAAAGAAATCATTCTGTTTAAAAACATGGCTTAATATATGACTTCCT
This sequence comes from Noturus placidus, assembly GCA_022414735.1. Classification (NCBI taxonomy): domain Eukaryota; kingdom Metazoa; phylum Chordata; class Actinopteri; order Siluriformes; family Ictaluridae; genus Noturus; species Noturus placidus. The sequence goes on from JAFFST010054148.1 coordinate 123,483, forward strand.
GTGGAAGCAACGACGTCCTTTATCTATTGTGGTAAAGTATTTCTTTTTCAATCTCGACAAAAAGCCAGCAGGTCCTCAGCGAAGGTTTCAGCTATGAGCTACAGTGTTCTGTGCTCGCTTAGCTAGTACAGTATCTTTATTTTGCCTTTGCAGTGGACTGTATTTTGCTCAGTGTTTCCTTAAACAGCGTGTTCCTAGCTCTGAAACGATTGTAGCGATTCGGACGCATTATTCTTACAACATCCGAGATGCGTGCGTTCAGCATGAAATTGAAACAAAAACACCAACTGAAAATGTTTGTTTTGCAAAAAGTAAATAAGGTACAGTTTATTTATTTTCTTTGCTTGTTGAATGTACTCGTCCGCTAGGCAACTACGAATAAAAAACATGAAATCACCCAAGCTAGAAAAATGTCCAACTTCCTTCCAAGATGAGATTTTATGACAATGAATGCGTGTTTATTACAGCTTTTTTCCTATTACACCTTTTTCTTCCTGTCTTTTCTACCCATGCTTACCCTCAAGTAACGCATGCCACGTTATATCCTTGCAAAGAACAGCTTGCGCTCTGCTACCAGAGCCAGTGCAATTATGTTATACGTGCTGAAATAAGCTGGGACAGGAGGGTAATGAATTCTCCCCTTGGAAGAAATAGAAAGATTTTCTATTTGCCAGACACTTCCTTCCTCTTTTAACTCTTTCACCTGACATGGAGTGGACTTTCCAAGGGTGGCCGGCTCTTAGGAGGGGAGGGGATGAGGGGGGAAAGGCTGAATGACTTGAGTGAACAATCAGCGGAGAGCGAGAACCATCTGTCTCTGGCGAGATGAGATGGGCCTGGCAGGCCGCCGTGTAAAACATAGCCCATATAACGTGCCTGTCCGGGCCCTAAAATTGAAATTGTTGTTGAAAACTGTATTGCTCTGTATCAGGCAATAACGGCCGAAAATCAATATACCCACCGTCTCTCTGCAGCTGGACTCGAACAACTGGACGGAGAAGCATTTTCAGACAATGGTCTTTTTTCGCGGCACGTAATCAATCCAGCGGGAATGGCAACAGGAATGGGAATGGGTGGCCAATGCCTGGGATGGTACAGCATTATTTTTTACACCGCAGGTTTGAGTGCATCGTTCTCAAGTCACTGCCAGAATACTCCAAAGCACTACAAGCTGATACCTAACCAAATCCCATTTACCGTCCACCAAGCCAAATCAGAGAGCTCGCTCCATCTCAGATTCAAGAAAGAGCTTCGGGAGAGCCGTGGATCTGGGTGTATACGCTAGCAATTTAAATCACGGCAGTACAGAAATTGCCATGGGTGAACGACGCTGGCTTCGAGATGATGAATAGATGAGAACAGGGCTTTAGTTTCTCAGCGGCAGAAGGGACGATGGGATTTTTATTACCCTCAGTAAGGCTTTTTATTACAGAGAAATCGTCACAAAAATTGTAGCTTTGCAACATCACCGCAGCGGCTCACACTCTCGCTCTCGTGGTCTCCTGAGATATCAGCTGGCAACTTGTTACTGTGAGGGTTTGCATTTCCACTTTTCTCTCTCTTTTTTTCCTGTGATTTCTTTCTCTTTTTTAAAAGCAATGTTGAAAGTGGATCGATTCAATGACTCATTTCACAAAACTCAAACTCATAAAACGCGTTGTAAGAAAATGCTAAGACGCTAGTCACTTTGTTTACTCCAGTGAGGTTTATGCCAGTGAAGTTGTATATATAATGGCACCCCATTGGATACATTGAATCCAAGAAAACAATGCGTGGCAACAATGTCTCTGATACGTTGCATTTTACTCTTAAATAAGTGACAGTGTTGAGATTTTTAGCATAAAATTTGCAAACACACGTTTGGGAAAGAGGGATGTATGTTGTAAGGGATGTAAGTGACCTTGTCAGACAATGTCACATTGTCTGAGAATGAGAGATAGAATGAGAAAGTAAAAGTAATTTTTCTTCTTCTCGTGATCATCAGGAAATTTTAACATACATTTTAGATGACGCAACTTCCTGTGTTCCAAATTTCACAAGGGTTTTTTTTTTTTTTTTTTTACAGAATTTGCTCAGGGAAAAAGATGTTTTAAGCATGAGATGTTAAATAGATAAACACATTAAACATTGTAATGAGTTTAAAGGTAAAGTGTAGTTGTAGTTGTTATATGTTTTTTTTTTAAATACAGTTTCTATAAGTTGATGTGTTCAATAATATCTAGTTATTCCTTTCCTTTCCAGAAAGTTTGTACAGATAATTTTTTACTGCTGACTTCCCAGATATTCACCTCAGTTTGCACAACATTTGAATGTAAACGTTCGTCTATATATAGAGAGAGTGGGAGCATGGGGAGTCAATAAAGTCACTAAAGTCATATCTAGAAACTCCCCCTAAGTCCAGCCATGGAATATAAAAGAAATATTCCAGCTGGCATCTTGCACTTTTGTTCTTGTGAGGTCGAACTGTTTTTTGATTTGCTTTGTTCCATGCATGTTCCTACAACGAACAGCCCGATTTCCCACACAGAGGCTTGTAATAGCATGAAAGGTACATCTACACGGTTCCGAAGATGCGGCCCGAAATTTTATATATATATATATATATATATATATATATATATATATATATATCCTGGATCGAGAACCTAATCATAATGAGTGGATTTAATGGAAACTGACATGAAATATTTTTCATATATTAAAGCACACTGCATTTTCACTACAATTCCTCCACTCTTGTGTCATATGATGAAGGCAGAGCTTCCTCCTACACCCCCTGTGACCCATTTCCGCTCCCGGCCAGTGGGTGGTGCTGAGTAGCCATGCACCAAAACAGGACAACTTAATTGGTTTTTCTCTCCGTTATTTTTGCACTCACAGGGGTGGTTTGGGAATGCCATTCGCTTCATCACAGTATCGCAGACATCAGCAATTATGCTAAAGTCATGATTTTTTTTTTTACAGCATAACTTCTTCCCTTTTTTTCTTTTGCTCTCATTTTTCTTTATATAAGCTTTTTCCCCTTGAAGTGAACTCGTTATAGCTGCTCTTGTTGTTGTGGTGAGGCAGGAGATTATTAGGAGGATACAAGACCACGAAAACAGTTTCAGTGTGTGTGTCTGCGTTCTTGTTTATTTTCCTTTATAGGAGCAATGTATTCCCTGTAATGCGTGTTTTTATCTTTGTGATTCTTTCCATGATTCTTTTTTTCACATGTGATTATTTCCATGATTCTTTTTCACATGTGATTTTTACATGAATCATTTATTTCCACATGACTCTTCACATTATTCTTTTTTCACATGATTCTTTACATGAATCATTTATTTCCACATGTGATTCTTAACACAATTAATATATTTTCACATGATACTTTACATGAATCGTTCATTTGCAAATGATTATTCATTTACTTACACATTTGATTCTTTATGTGCTTCATTTATTTTCACGTGATTCTTTACATAATTCCTTTATTTTCACATGTGAATCTTTTGCACATGATTTTTTAATTTTTTTTTTACATGACTTTTCACACAATTCATATATTTTCACATCGATTATTTTTTATTGCACAATACATTTTTTCTATTTAACTTACGGGTTCTTGTGCATGCATTTATTTTTTACATGTGATTATTTATGTGATTCATTCATTTTCACGTTCATTTTAAACACAATTGACTTTTTTGTTGTGATTTTTTAAAAATACATACAGTTTAATCCAGAGATTTTTTACCCATGATTCATTTATTCTCATGTGATATTTATGATTCGTTAACCTTCACATGTGATTCTTACACATTCACTTATTTTTATCAGATTTTTTGCATGCACGAATCATTTTATTGTTATTTTTGTTATATAGTTCTGTTTCATTATTATTTAATTTTGCATTACTTTACAAACATACAGTATGTAACACATGCAAAAATTACAGTCCTATAAGAGCCTAGCGTGACTTTTATAACATCCATTTTCCCAGCTCACACCTGGATCCCATCCAGCTGAATACATTAGAATAGGGAAATATTAAAAATATTGATTTATCATTTATAAATCTTGCTTGACGTATCGATTGTGAGCCTGGACGACTTCCAGATGAAAATTTTTTTTCAAAGCTTAGGCAGGCCCAGAAATGACATCATGCTGGCATAATTAATAAAGTAAACTCGCCTCGCAAGGCAGAAGTGTAGACTCTGTGTTTTATCGCTGCTATGATTATTTTGATGTTGTGCGGTTCGTTTGTGCCACGTGAAAATTACTGCACGTGTTAGCCAAGTGATCCATTTTCCTGCTAATGTGACTGCAGGATGAATTTATTAAGTTTGTGCTAATTCAAGTGTTTTCACAACAGGATGAAATTACAGCACTTGACTCTTTTTATTTATTCTGCATAAACAATGCAATCTAATAATAACTACAATATCAAACTGATATTGATACATCCCTACTGTAGGTTTAGCATACTGTGATGCTAATAAGTAGGAAGACAAGTGGGTTAAACACTATATTTACAGTGTACCGTGTCTTCTGGAGAAAATGACTGGATATGAACAGATTGTGAAAGCTCAAAAGAGTATCAATAGCCCTCATCAGATGCGTAGAAATGCATTTACACATACCTCAAATCACGACCGGGCTTCAACATCACCTTCACACTCTTTCAAAATCACTCTGATTAAATCAATGTGTGTTTTGGAGGAGCAACGGCTTCTGTGTGCAACCTGAGAGAAATCGCTGCTCTTACACTTTTCTTTTTGTCTGCTCTTTTCTTGTATTTTTGGACAGAGGTGAGACAGAGTCACAGGGAATGAAAGGAATGAAATTTACAGAGCATAGACGGATTTTATTTTACGCAGTACAAAGAGTTTTCCAGAGAAACAGGGTGTGTGTGGGGGGGGGGGACCAATAACTAAAAAAAATTGTATATAAAATCAGAGAATAGACTAAGAATAAAAAAAAGACTTCTCCAGCATTGCTTTTTGAAAGGTGTATGCAATAAAGTGTATGCATGTGTTACAAAGGCCCTATGTAGCTTCCTTTCAAAGAACAACTGAACAACTGAATAAATGTTAAGGGTTCTATATTTAACCTTTTTTTCTTGCATAGCAGATTAAGGACTTTGGTCTGATTGAGGTGTGGCCTTTGTGTGTATGTCAGTGTGTATGAGACACTGACGGCGTGGCCTGTGAGACACAGTCAGTCACTATGAAAGAGGCAAGACCTTTGTGTCTGTCGGTCACAGTGAAGGAGGTGTGGCCTGTGTATGTGTCAGTAACAGTGAAGGAGGTGTGACCTGTGTATGTGTCATTAACAGTGAAGGAGGTGTGGCCTGTGTATGTGTCAGTTACAGTGACGGAGGTGTGACCTGTGTATGTGTCATTAACAGTGAAGGAGGTGTGGCCTGTGTAGGTGACAGTCACAGTGATGGAGGCTTGGCCTGTGTATGTATAAGTCACAATGAAGGAGGTGTGACCTGTGTTTGTGTCATTAACAGTGAAGGAGCTGTGACCTGTGTATGTGTCAGTAACAGTGAAGGAGGTGTGGCTTGTGTATGTGTCAGTCACAGTGAAGGAGGCGTGACCTGTGTACATGCCATTAACAGTGAAGGAAGCATGGCCTGTGTATGTGTCAGTCACAGTGAAGGAGGCGTTGCCTTTGTGTCTGACAGTCCCAGTGAGAGAGGCATGGCCATCTGCACAGAAATTCTGAATTTCATGTCATTTTCTAATAAATTTCATTGAGCTTCCCAAATGAATTCCTATGATACTGAAATGATTCCATCAGTAAGAAAACAACTTTAACGTCACCGTGCACGTCTAATGAAGGCACCATTGTTTTTGTTTTTATTTTTAATAATACTTAATTTGAATATTAAACATGTAATTATTCCATCAACTTGACAAATTAAAAATATTAGACAGTCTTGCTTTAATTGAATTAATCTGCGCTGTATTTCCTGTGTGTGTTTTTAAGTTTGAGCAGCAGCCAGCCAAGAAGCAAATTCTTTGATGCTCTTCTCTGGTTAATGACTGAGCGTTATGTAAAGTTTATTTACAGCACTGTGAGCAGGATGGGCAGCAGGGTAGGCAAGAGGGTGCGCAACAAGTCGTGCAGCAGGGTGGACAGCAGGGTGGGCAAACTTTTTTTGGGATGAACATATGTGTAATGTATCTTGTGTTTAGGCCTTTTTGTGCAGTTCAAGTTTAAAAAAAAAAGTACATCTGAAATGATATTCATTGAATTTGTATGGAAAACTACCTAAATGTGGTTTTAATAAGACTTCATAAGCCATTTGTGACAACTGACATAAACCTACATAAGATGATTTATACTGAATGTTCTGTTTAGGCAAAACTAGCCCATAGTAATTCTGCAATCATAATCAATTATTGAAAAAAAAAACAAAACAAAAAAAAAACATCGTATGAAGCATTGTGTTAAGAAGGCTTCATGACACCTAAATAGTTCCTTTATGACAACCTGCATAGGACGATTTAACCCTTGTGTCTTGCCCAGGTAAAGAATAACCCATAGTAATCCCAGAATAATATTAACAAGACATTCTGGGTCAAATCCTACTTAAGGGTGGCAATATAGAAAGCCTACACACCCTTCGTGTGAACTACAAAAACCTACATAAACCAGTTTAATTTCTGTGCTATGTTCAGGCCAAGTTAGTCTCAATAACTCTGGAATGAAAACTTCACTGATACTGGAGTGTAACAACTTAAAGATGGCGTTAAGTAATTTGTATAATGCCTTCATAACTCCTTAATGACATCTGACATTAACCTACTTACGCAATTGAACCTTTAGTTCTGTTTTCAGATAAAAAATAAAAATAAAAAAAACAAAACTCAGTTATTCTGGAACTATATTATCAATCTTTTTTTTTTTTTTTTAGGTAGAACTAGTTAAGGGTGGTGTTAATAAAGCTACATTACACCTATATAAGCCTTTTGTGTCTGACATAAGGCTGACATATTCTGAATATTTACAACAATAAGCTCTGTTATAACACTCAGATTTTTACAAATGCAGTCTTTGAATAAACCGGTATGTCATGAAGGGTAATAAACCGGTATGTCATGAAGGGTAATAAACCGGTATGTCATGAAGGGTAATAAACCAGTATGTCATGTTATGTAGATGTCTTGTATGTTATGAACACTGCTCTTTAGTAAAGTGTTAAGTAAAGAATTTTTCGAACATAAAGTTTTATATCCTTGGCGCATTATCTTTTTCTCTCTCACTTTTTTTAAAGGCAAACTATTATAACAATTATTTATTTATAGAACAAATATTATGTGCAGGACATTTTTGAATTAGCAAAGTGAGATTTTTTGTTTTTCTTTTACTTTTCAGTAGCACAGACCATGAGGTAGAAGTGTGTTTGTGTGTGTGTGTGTGTGTGTGTGTGTTTGTGTGTTTGTATCAGTGAGTGGGGGAGAGGTGTTGCATTTACCAGGTGTTTTCAGTCGTGCCATGACGGACGATTGTTTTGCTAACGCCAGACATATGGGCGCAATTTAAACCTCTACGCTTGGCGTGCATCCTGTGTGTTTGGCTTGCAAACCCTGAAAAGTTGTGAAAACCCTATTGTTCCTCACAGGCCGCGTTAACGAATAAAACCTTTAGATATTAAACAGAAAAAGTCGGTGTGATATAGAAAAGATTCATTATACTCGGGAGCTGGAGCGTGTGTGCTAGTGGTGTATAGCTGCTGTATAGTAAAAGTGCTTTATATTCAGATGCATTCTTCATAAACACTGCAGTGAGGCTTCGAACACGTGCCATATGGTGTTCTCGCAGAATGATAAGTCACAGAAAGTCAACAAGTAACATTGCAGACATGGCAGTGTGGAAAATAGACAGTCGTGCAGAACAACTTATACGGGGACTTCTAATTGTCGCTTCTAACTGTAGTTTAGTTACCTGAGCTCCTTCAACATCAAGTCACCTTTATTTACACAGAACAGACAATGAATGTCAGCCAAAGTGCTGTACATCATCTCAGTTAAACCTGAAAAATAAAATAAAAAACAAAACAAGATAAAAAAATTCTAATTAAAAACGATAAAAGTAAAGCTATATAAGCATATAAAATATCAAAATATTTTTTATAATACAAATAGCATATAAAATACTAAAAGACAAAAAACACAGATGAAAGATAGGACAAGTGCACAGCCACGTTATACTGTATGTGCTACACTATACAGCCATATTAACCAAGCTATAAACTTATCCTGCAATAAATTAACACTTAATAAGCAAACTTGGGTAATATCGTGCCATATGGTAGCATTTATGTGGGAAAAGGTCAGCAAGTTAATTGATATCTCTATAGACGGTTCGAGACCTGGGCAGATCGTCGTGGTATGCACTGGCCACTCGTGGCCGGCGAAGACAGACCGGATAGAGATGGATAGAGATAGAGATAGACAGTTCAAGGGAGTCACAGTAGCTGATCTAAGATCTTCTCATTTCCCTTGATCATTTTTTATTTACTGCTGAGAATTTCTTTTCCACCATCATCAAAAGTTTTCCAAAGTGTGCATGCGATCTAAAAATGGATGGTAGTCCTTTCAATCAAAAGTAGAAGTTAGAGCAAAATTATATATGCGATACATCATATAGCCTAATAATCAAAGCCATTAATTTAAAAGCTGGTGATGCTTCGCTCGTTTGCCATATGGAGTGCATGCACAGTGGCTCTCCATCAATGTAGTTTAGCCCTTTTATTACGGAGAATTTCCTTGAGTAAGTGGGATTGTTCGGTATGGCAAAATAATTGCACAGAATATACTTAAGTTTAATTTAATTAAATTCAAGTGGAAAGTTGCACGTCAAACAAATCGTGCCCTTTTAAAAGATATGCAAAACAGCTTTATAGGTTTTTAAATGTACTGTAATGTGCGATGATAAATTGCTCAATTTAAAGATGATCATATTGGTGCTCAGATGCTGAGTTTGTAAAGATATCGTGCGTGAAATGTGATGACTGAGTGTGTTTCTGGGTGGCAGCTTTTGGATGAATTGTTTATAGATTATAGAAATGCCAACGCTGGAGAAACGTGACTTACAGACACTACTAGAGCCTGAAAGGGACATTTCTGTTTCTATTACAGAGCACGCTTCCGGAAAGAATATCACAATATCATAAGACCATAATCTCTCATGTTTATGGAAATGCTATACCATAGTGTACTGTATTGCAAGTACTCTGTGTGTGTGTGTGTGTGTGTCAGAGAGAGAGCGAGAGAGAGAGTATTATACATGTATAAACCCATCACTGACAATATCGCAATAACCATGCCTCTCACTATAGCCCCGCCCATCACAATATCACAATAACCATGTCTTTCACAATAACCCTACCCCTCACAATATCACAATAACTATACCTTTCACAATAACCCCGCCCATCACAATAACTATACCTTTCACAATAACCCCGCCCATCACAATAACCATACCTTTCACAATAACCCCGCCCATCACAATATCACAATAACCATGCCTTTCACAATAACCCTGTTCCTCACAATATCACAATAACCATGCCTTTCACAATAACCCCGCCCATCACAATATCACAATAACCATGCCTTTCACAATAACCCTGTTCCTCACAATAACCATGCCTTTCACAATAACCCTGCTCCTCACAATATCACAATAACCATGCCTTTCACAATAACCCCGCCCCTCACAATATCACAATAACCATTTCTTTCATAATAACCTCACCCCTCACAATATCACAATAACCATGCCTTTCACAATAACTCCTCCCCTCACAATATTGCATTAACTATGCCTCACACAATAGCTCTGCCCCTCACAATATCACAATAACCATACCGTTCACAATAACCCCGCTCCCACAACATCACAATAATCCTGCTTCTCAACATAGCTCCGCCTCACACAATAACCCCGCCTATCACAATTACCATGCAATAACAATCTCCTCATCTATGACAATAACCATGCCCCTTACAATAACCCTGTGTTTCAGAATAATACTGCCCCTCAGAATAATGTTTTTTTACAATTACCCCACCTATCATTATAACCCTACCTTTCACAATAACCAAGCCCATCACAACCACATCTTTTATAATAGCCCCACCCATAACAATTACCCCACCTTTCACATAAAAGCACAGGAACCTTGTATAAAAACAAGCTATATCATTTATTCTGGCAGATGTAGCAACTTCTTTGATAAGCTTTGATAAAAAATTAAGCATGATTAAACATGTATTAAAAATAAATAAATAAACCCCTATATGGCCATTGATGGCTGACCCTTTTAGAATTTCAGCATAAAATAACAGATCTGCTGTGGATTTGAGTGTGGTTTTAGGTGCAGTCCCCAACAGTTTATGTTAAACCGAAACCTTTAATTCGTTCCGCAGTTCTGATGCGCCAGATGGCACTCCATAAACATGCGGGCATTTCCCGAGTCCTCGCTTTATTGCACTTGGGCTCGACTCAGTGGGCAGGAGTGGCAGAGTTAGATTAGAAAAACCAGCTCGCAGTTTGTTCCCTCCCTCCTTTTTTTTCCCCTCCGCACCATATATCAGTAACGTTCGGAGCCTCGGCCATTTAATCCACAGAGAACATTACCTTTTTTATGTCCTGGCATTAAACTGTATAAAATACCCCTAAGGCTACATCCGATCATGCTCGCCGTGATAAGAGCTAACGGAGTGTATCAATTGCTCATGAGCTCCCCATTCTGCACCAAATAAGGAAAGGCAGCAGGATGAGGATTGTCGACACGGCAGCACTTTCCCAAATGAAGGCTCGCTTGCCGCGCCTCTAATCAATTACCAGATATTTTCTCTCCTTTACGCTATCTTGCTTGCCATTTAGCCAGGCAGCTTCTCAGCCTATTGTGGGGAGAGGATTGTATAACTTCTCCGTCTCCAGTGCAGTAATGGAGAACCACCTTAACAGACTGCCTGCTATGATTTCTCGCATTCCACTATGCTAGGTGCTCTAGTGCTTTTTTTTGTATTCTTGTGCATTTTGCATAAATTTTCATGCAGAAAATGAAGAAATTGTGTGTGTGTGTGTGTGTGTGTGTGTTTGTACTCTGAAACACACACTGCTCACTCACTAAGTTTAATATAGATGCACTTTGGTCAAGTGTGTAGGCATTAAACAGAGACCTTGTTTATCTCCATAGTTCATCTGACCCTCTTGGTTGTCTATTTTTTCCTGAAAATGCATAAATCTTTACAGCTATACATTACAAACTGTTATTATAATGCATTTTAAGTTGTGGTTATGCATGATTATATTGCATTATATTTCTCATCAATGCCAAAGAAGCCTAGTCCCACACTGAATAGACTTAAGTTTTTTGGTAACACCTTCTATGACTGTCATATTTATAATGAACTATGAACATATTCATATCACATTCTGAAGCCTTCATAGGGTGCTATGCACATTGTTATGTGTACATACATTACACTTTACAGTAATGTTTATAATGCATTATGAATTGTTAGTGTGATGAATAGTAGATTAAGTGGTGCTTATTACAGATTATAACACCATTACCAAAGAAACCAAGTGCTTATAAACTGGTGAAAAAAATGTTCAGTATTGATATAATGTCATAAACCATGCTTATAATATATTCTGTTAGAATTTATATTTAAATGCCTTATTAACATTGATATAAACATATTTTCATGAATAATAATAGCAATGTGAATGAAGCACTATGAATGCATTATTACAAGTAATGAATGTATTCATAGGTTGTTATACTGTACATATGGCCTTGATAGACAGTGTTACCACTTATTTTCCTATAAACAAATTTAAAGTAACACTTTCTATGCCATATGTGTGTAGATACCTCCCAGACAAGCAGCTGAAAATGGTGTGCTTGCTAAATTTTCTGGTAAATTCAATGGAAACTACATTTCCCATAATCCTTTGTTTTAGGAAGAGTTGTAATTTGTTTCCATTGGAGTAGTCCAAGCCAATCGGTTTCCTATATAATTAAACTCATAGCCAATCAGAGATAACCTTTGTTGGGGAGTGGGAAAAAAAAACAGGAAAAGGCCAGAGAGGTAGTGGACGGAGAGTGAATGACACGCGGGAGCAGAGCGGGTAAAGAAAAACGGAGTTCTAACGCAGAGGTGATGGTTGTAGACTAAACTTCTACTACAGTAGTGGCACAAATATAATTTTTATTCAGCGAAAAGTCGAGAGCACCTAGCAGTTTGGTGAATTTGTGACCAGTATGTTTAGGTGAAGTGCAGTAAGGATATCCACGTTTGTTTATTTTGCACTAGCTTGGGAAGCGTAAAGATAAATACAAACTTTAACTTGTGGACTTTAAGCTAATGGGGCACATGGTGGCTTAGTGGTTAGCACGTCCGCCTCACACCTCCAGGGTCCGGGGTTCGAGTCCCGCAAGGGCCATGTGTGTGCGGAGTTTGCATGT
>JAFFST010054148.1:160828-175719 GCA_022414735.1 Noturus placidus
TCACTGAGCTCGAGCTGATTTGCAAGGAGGAATGGGCAAAAATTTCAGTCTCTCGATGTGCAAATCTGATAGAGACATACCCCAAGCGACTTACAGCTGTAATCGCAGCAAAAGGTGGTTCTACAAAGTATTAACTTAAGGGGGCTGAATAATTTTGCACGCCCAATTTTTCAGTTTTTTATTTGTTGAAAAAGTTTGAAATATCCAATAAATTTGGTTCCACTTCATGATTGTGTCCCACCTGTTGTTGATTCTTCACAAAAAATTACAGTTTTATATCTTTATGTTTGAGGCCTGAAATGTGGCAAAAGGTCGAACAGTTCAAGGGGGCCGAATACTTTTGCAAGGCACTGTATATTGGATTAAGGTCAGGACTTGGACTTGACCATTCCAAAACATTAACTTTATTCTTCTATAACCATTCTTTTGTAGAACGACTTGTGTGCTTAGGGTTGTTGCCTTGCTAACCCACTTTTTCTTGAAACAGTTCATGGACAGATGTCCTGACATTGTCCTTTACAATTTGCTGATGTAATTCAGAATTCATTGTTCCATCAATTATGGCAAGTCATCCTGGCCCATATGCAGCAAAACCAGCCCAAATCATGATACTACCATCACCATGTTTCACAGATGGGATAAGGTTCTTATGCTGGAATGCAATGTTTTCTCATTTAAACCAAAAAGTTCCATTTTGGTCTCATCCATCCGCAAATCATTTTTCCAATAGCCTTCTAGCTTGTCCACATGATTTTAGGAAATGCAGACAGGAAGCAATGTTTTTTTTGGAGAGCAGGGGCATTCAACACTGCCATGCACACCATTGTTGTTCAGTGTTATCCTTAAAAGTTATTCTGGGTTCCTTTGTGACTCTTGGAGTGATCTTTGTTGGTCGATCACTCCTGGGGAGTGAAATAAATTCATTGTGCTCACTCACACCTGATTGATTGAAAACACCTGACTCTAATTTCCCCTTCAAATTAGCTGATAATCATAGAGGTTCACATACTTTTGCCACTCAAATATATGTAATGCTGGAACAACTTTTAGGACTTATGTGAAAATCTGATGATATTTTACTTCATATTTATGCAGATATATAGACAATTCAAGCACAAGTGTAAAACCTGGGTTGCATCTGCCAGGTGGTTAAAAATCAGCAATAGCATTTACCAATGACACCAAACATACAACCAAATCAACAAAGAAATGTTCATGTGAACCAAAGCCAGACTACCAAAACTTTTTTGTCAATCCCAAAAACTAGTCTCTCTTTTCTCTTTCTTTTAAGACTAATAAGACAAAAAACAAAACAAACACAACTTGTCATGTTACTAACAAAGTGCTGACTGTTACACAGAACTGACACTGGAGACTCTGTCCATAAACAATTATTACAATTGCGCTGAGATGTTATCGGAAAAAGGCAGAAATTATAACGTAGTCAAGCAAGCGAATTAATATAAACCTGTGTTTTGCTGCTGTTAGAGATTCTGACCAATCAACATCAAGAATTCAACATCACCAGGTTATAAAAGTATAACAAAGTTCCTTTGATTTTCACTATCCTCACAGCAATGCTTGACATGAATATAGTATACGCAAATTTATAGTGTCAGTGTCAAGAAAACTCACATTCCATGATACTCACTAAAAAGTCACTACTAACCTCATCAGAGTATGGCATGTGCTATTCTGAACATGCCACTCCATTCATTTTCAAGTACATAATGCCAATACTGATATTACACCATTTCCTCCATTAATGATGCAAGAGGATTAAAAAAAAAACAAAGAAAAATCCTGAACAGTTGGTGTCAGCAGAGGTTAACTACCTCTCACGGCGAAATGGCTGCCGTTATAACGGCTTGCGGGAGTTCAATACTTCATGCTTGTGCCCGTGACACTGATATAGGGACTTTCATAAATGTTTTCTATGCCACATGAATCAGTCAAAGCATATACATTTTCTTATGTTTGCTTGGACGATAAACCGCAGAGCACATTTTGGTGCGATGCTTCCCATTTGTGTCCATTACACCTCATCGTTCTGACCCCGCACATCTGTCCTCATTTTCCGGCATTAAAACTTTGAACACTTTCGTTTTTCTATATCATCGCTGCAATTTCTGCGGTTCAGAACCGTAAATATAAATAAACAGGAGCTTGCTTTTTCTCGAAATTGATCCTAATTTGATCTTATTTTGAACAACACACCAAGAAATGGAAGTTCAGAGAACTGTAACTCGAGGCTATGACACGAGTATTAAAGGTTCTATTGGTATTTCTCGATTTCCATGACTGCTAGCTCTTTAGCCGTAAGCGAATCCGAAAGGTCAAGCTAACAAGCGTGAAATGCAATGTCTGGTTTGCGAGTTCCGAGTGATGAAAGTGGGGACACCTCTGAACCTGAATGCAGGGCTCAAGAATCAAAACCGATAAAATGAGATGGATTCAGGTTTTTAATTTTTTTATCTCCAGACAGTGAGGGATATGAGAGGAAGTCAGGATCTTCTGGGTTCGATGCCATGTGGTTTGTTAACGGTTTACACTGGTACACTCATGACCCAGGCTGTGCTCTAACAGGCAAATGTTTGCCAAGTTGCTGTGTCCAGGGGTTGGTGACAGGAGCGATGGCGTACGCTTGTCCGGTGATCAAAGGGTGAATCTGTGTGGCCGTGTCCTCTCTTAGAGCTCCTGCCAATGCTGAAGCTTTGAATTAAGCCTGATTAGGCATTAAGCATTCTCTTTCAGCTAGAGAAAAAAAAAATTAAATCAGAAGTAGTTTGGACATGATATCAGAACTTTATACAACAGCGCAGTTGGATTCTGATTAGTCAGAAGGTGTAATTTTGTTTAAATTATTTTCTCCACTTAATCTCATCACCCTCTTCTTGATTAGGTTTCCTATAAGAGAACGAAAATGTGTGTACATGTGCTTCTGGAAAATTATTGAAAATAAATCATGTGTAAAAATTGCCTGTGGGAAAAAAAAATACATTAAAAAATACTTTACATTTGAATAAATGCATTTCATTTTCATGTGAAAGTAAATTAATTGTGAAAGAAATCGCATGTAAAAAAAAAAAAAAGAAAACTGTCACATATGATAATGAGTCTATATTGAACACATACAGTGGTGTGAAAAAGTGTTTGCCCCCTTCCTCATTTCCTGTTCCTTTGCATGTTTGTCACACTTAAGTGTTTCGGAACATCAAACCAATTTAAACAATAGTCAAGGACAACACAAGTAAACACAAAATGCAATTTGTAAATGAAGGTGTTTATTATTAAAGGTGAAAAAAAATCCAAACCATCATGGCCCTGTGTGAACAGGAAATGAGGAAGGGGCAAACACTTTTTCACACCACTGTATTTGTATGCACTGTGAAATTCTTTTCTTCACACACCCCAGCATGTTAGGAAGTTGAGGTCAGAGTCAGCCATTATACAGCACCTGGAACAGAGAGGGTTAAGGGCCTTGCTCAAGGGCCCAACAGTGGCAGTGCTGGGGCTTGAACCCCCGACCTTCTGATCAGTAACCCAGAGCCCTAACCACCAAGCCAAATTAAAATCATGAAAGAATTGCATTTGATAACAAATGAATTGTGAAAGAATCACGTGAAAATAAGCAAATCGTGAAAGAATCACTAGAAAATAAATGAATCTTGAAAGAATAAAATGAAAATAAATTAATTTTAAAGAATCATGAAAAAAATCGATGCATCAAGTAAATAAAGACAAAGAATCACATGTAAAATAAATGTCTGGAAAAAAAAGTACGTGAAAAAGTCACATGGTGATAAAAAAATATTGTACAAGAATTGCTTGAGAAAAATCGAGAATCATGAAAGAATGGCATGGAAAGAAATGAATCAAAAAAACTTGTACATATGCACTTTTTTCTTATGGCTGTTATGAGTTTATGATGTTTATAATATTTTTTTCAAGTTGTTATCATCATGATCACAACATAAACAAAGTCCCCTATGAAGAACGACTAAAAAAAATCCTTCCTCCAGTCGCACGCTCTCGCTGCCAGTTACACAGGCATTTTCTGAGGAGAATTTACATAGCGCGAGAGTGCACAGCAGTCAGCCAAACTGTCAGAGCTGCCACACGATCTCATGTTGCCACTCCGTCATTGTCAGAGGTTTTTTTTTTTACCTCCCGGATAGACACCTCTCCATAATGTTCGGGCAAAGGCACCTCTCTATGCCTCTCTTTACATAATGTATGTTGCTCTGCTGGATTGCTAGTTTCAATTACTTCTCTGGGATATTCCAGAGCCACAGTCGCACCTAGAGGCCAATATCCGCGCCGATCTCGATCTCCACATGCATTGACCCGCACGCTGTTTTCTGATTTGCTGTCATTCTTGCACCTGGAGTATTGGCTGATGCTGTTGCAACTATCAAATCTTTTGTGCTGGTGGAATATTTACTGAACCTCCTCGTTTTTTTTCTTCTCTCGATCCGTTCCTTCCCCCTGGCCGAGGGAGGCACTTAGCAGTTGAGACATGCACTTGGAAAGTCTTTGAAAGTCACCTCACATGTCAGGTGCGTTTACAAATGTAAAAGAGACAGGTGGTCGACATAGACAAGGTATAGAAAGCGTTTGACGATGGCAGGTTCTTTGCGAGCTTGATCGAGGCGTTTGAGTGGGGCGTGATGATTGCAGTGTACACTGATTTCCAGATGCCGTCACGCTTGGCTGTTCTACACCGTCTTCCATGCTGCTATGAATGGGTCCTATTGTTTCTATAGTAACAGCTCATTCTTTAAAAAAAAAATGCCATTGTAGGGAAATTGCTATGGTCTAAGACGAAAAAAACACAACAGTGACTCCTCTTCATCACACTGCTGCATTGTTGATTATTTTCCTATAAGAGCACAACACAGTTAGAGTTTTATTCCTTACTCAGCTACTTTTAATGTGTAAATACTCTGTTGTAGGTTTTTATGTTGAACATTAGGGGTTCCCACACTACAACGAACCAAATATCCTTTAGTTTAATTAAAGTATGCTAAATGAATCATGAAAGAATCATGTGAAAATAAATGAATCGTGAAAGGATCACATGAGAAAATAAATGAATCATGAAAAAATTATATGTGAAAATAAATGAATCATGAAAAAATCCATCCATCCATCCATCTTCTATACCATTCTATAAGCTGGAGCCTATCCCAAGGAGCATGGGGAACAAGGCGGGGTACACCCTGGACAGGGTGCCAATCCATCGCAGGGCACATGAAAAAATCGTATGTGAAAATAAATTAATTGTGAGAATCACATGAAAACAATCAATTAATCATGAATCATATTTGAAAATAAATAAATCATGAAAGAATCGCATTAAAAAAATGGATCATGAAAAAATCATATGTGAAAACTAATGAATTGTGAAAGAATCAGTGATTGTCTTCATCACACTGCTTCATTGTTGATAATTTTCCTATAACAGCATGACATAGATCATTTTATTCCTAAATATTCTGTTGTGCCCTGCGATGGACTGGCACCCTGTCCAGGGTGTACCCCGCCTTGTGGCCGATGCTCCCTGGGATAGTCTCCAGGTTCCCCCGTGACCCTGAAAAGGAGTAAGCGGTTGAAGATGGATGGATGGATGGATGGATATTCTGTTGTAGGTTTCTGTTGAACCGTTAAAGGTTCCCACATGACAACGAACCAAATATCCATTTATTTTTCTGATTAATTAGTGTATTGCCACATTTATCATTGGTTTCATATCCAGGGGAACTAGTTTCTAACCTTCTTGTACGTTTTAGCTCTCTGAAATAAATATTACATATTACATAAATAAGTATTACAGTTATACCGAAACTGTGCGGTGGTTAACGTCTCTGATTAGTCCTGAACGTGCTAAAGATTATTCCCTTGCTTCTCCTCCATCTTCTTCCACTGTGTCTCCTCATCGAGCTGGATCTTCCCACTGCTTTCTCCAGCTCTCACAGTCCTGTCTGAGCAGTATTATCAAATATTTATTCATTTACCAATTTTACAGGAGGCTACTACCTTTTGAGCATGTCTTCTCTGAGATACAGCATTGATTAGATGCCAGCTCTTACCCAGGCAGAGACTTCATCCCTCCCACACGCAACGGAAACAATCCACAACTTGTCCATCTCCTGTACAGATTAAGCCCACCTAAGGTATTGGCAATAACAGTGGACAAGGGCAGAAAAAGCAGGATTCAGCTATGGTGAAATAAAAGACAGACAATATTGAGGGAGACAATATCAGCCCTTCGAGGGGGAAAAAAGTCAGAAGGGGAGGGAGTTCAAGCAAGCAGGAGGCTTAACTCTAAACTCTGGCTTCTTCTTTTTCTTTTTTTTAGTAAGATCATTTTGTATTATAATTTTTGTTTTTGTTGTCATTCAGTGTGCCATGCTTCTTGTTGTCAGAAATTTGCGACAATGACAACAACACAGACATTTTATCACATTGCAATGCGGACACAGTCTAAAATCTGATTAAACTTTACAAAAGTCACTGACGTTAGTTAATTCAACTACACAACTGCTATGTATTGTTCAATTTGTTGAGGGTTTTTGCACTTAATTTAGCTTCATGTATCTTGGTTTGTGAGAGCTAGCACTTGCTAGCAATCGTATGTATGGATCCACTATACTTTAGCTTAATTAAAGCTAGCTTAATAGGTAAACAACATAGCAGCCTAATCTTAAATGTTGCATTAATAATTAATAAATACTTGCTAAATAACTACTGATGATTAATAAGATATTATGAGCTAAGATTATGTAACTAGCCAGCAATCCTGCTGTGTTTAGCTTGTCAAATTTAAACAAATATATTAATAATAATTAGTAATCAATAATACAAATACTTTAAAAAAATATTTAAAAAATGATTATAATTGATTAAAAATATATACAAATGAATGGAGTGAGTAGCTGTACTGTGCATCTATAGTCATGGTGAAATTAGAAAACAAAACAAATCAGAACATTAAGTTTTATTATTAGTTATTATTTAGGCATTTTATGTAGGTTTATGTGTTCTTACTGGTAAATTACAGTTACAGCTATGTCTTAGCATAAAATTAGTACAGCTTCAAGTCCTGGTTTTCTGCATATCATTATGTTAATGATTATTTGTAGGAACGCAAGCCTTAAATAGTAGATATCAATATTTAAGATACCTTAAATATCACAGTAAAAAACCACGTCTATTACAGTGATGTCCTCACATCCTCACAGATGTAATGTATTCTGCATATTGGCTCTTCTGGAATGTGTGATTTTGCTTTATTTCCCTCGCTGCATTCCTTCTACAAAGTCAAAACTCTAACTCAGACACGAGTCTTCTTTAAAGAACAGAAGCTACTTATACAAATGTATTCTTGTAATTTTCTGCACTGAATGCACTAATGTTGTGACTATTACATATACGGCCTCATTAATACTGCATGACGCCCGGCAGCGGAGCGGAAATATCCCCCAAAAAATCTGCAACATGGTTCCATGAGATTAATAATATTGCCTTGGTGTTTTCTGAATTTATTTGGCGTAATAAGATTGTAGCAGGAGAAGTGCAGACTTAAGCATGGTGCACGCTTTTCTTTCCCCAAAGCCCCCGCATGATGAATGATGCATCTGAACACATACAAATGGAATCTGGATATTTTTCTGAATGCTAATTTATTTATTTGTTTTTGATTTTGTATTTTTTTTCTTTTTGTGGCAGATCTTTTAGATGTTTTATTAATGATCTACAGATGGAGACGTGCTGGAAATGTTTATTGATTTCATTCTGGGACCTTAGAAAAGTGAAATTTGTCTAGGCCTTGTGTCAATGACGTTGCATTGAACCAGTCTGAAGAGTTTAGCTCTTTAACCCATATAGGAAAAGTGAAATTAATGACTCACTGTTGTGTATTTGTGTATTGCTGGTTAAGTCTAAAGGATCGCTACAAGGAATAAAAATCTATCATTATAACTAATTTATCATGCAATCAATTCATTCCATTAGCATGCTTGTTAACTACACTTTCTGTGTTTGTTCAACAAAAAAGTTCAACCTTGCAACTCATTTAAGAGCACAACGAAGCAATTATTAGTTGAAGAAAAATAACTTGAGATTGTTCCCTGAGATGTTTTAACCTGCATTTGGTAATATGCATGTTTTCTTGAAAAGTTTTTATAGTTAAGACTTACATTACTAAATTGCACCCAAATCGTGGAATCCTGTTAAAACAGGGTCGATAATACTGTATGTAATTTTTTAGAATACACTACTTATATTAACATCTTTAAAAAATGGGAAACAGTTACGGCTCAGGTGGGGTAATTATGTTTTTTTTTCTTTTCCTGAATCATATGATTCAGCGCATAATCATCCATCTTATCCTTTCCCATGATATTATGCAGAACATCTTTGATGTCTGACACCATAATGTATTAGTCTGTCTTTTTTTTTCAGTCTGTGCAAATTGATGAATCGGGCACGCAGTAATCCCTCATGTGGTTCCCCCACAATGCATCGTGTTAAAAGCAGCCTTCATGCATGCAGATTCTCCAGCTCCTGAACCAACGGACTCAGATCTGCAGCTTCGGTCTCATTTCCTCCATCCATCTGTCTTGGACCGTCCCTTACCTGTTTCTCTCAGGGGCCTCACCTTGCGCCGTGCTCAGAATAAACACAATATCCCTCTGAAACCCATTAGATCTCCCTCCGCTGTTGCTTTATTTAGATTTTCTATATTAACACACATTCTGTCAGGGAAAATGGGATAACCTGCTTTTTCCTCCTCATTTCTCCACTTCTAAGGCTTTTTGCTTTGAAGAGTGTTCCCCCCACCCCAAGCCAACCCCCTGCACCTCAAAATAAATAGCGCTAATGGATGAAATAAAAGAAGGCACTTATTCCTCACGCCTGGAAAAAAGGGCGGGCTTTAAGTGGAGTCGCTAAACTGCAGCAGAG
Source organism: Noturus placidus (assembly GCA_022414735.1). Classification (NCBI taxonomy): domain Eukaryota; kingdom Metazoa; phylum Chordata; class Actinopteri; order Siluriformes; family Ictaluridae; genus Noturus; species Noturus placidus. The sequence continues at coordinate 169,796 of JAFFST010054148.1, forward strand.
TTGTGATCTAATTACGCCCAACAAGATGCATTCCAAAAGACAGGTAGCTCTTTTTTCATTAAGCAAGCAGAGACAGCAGATACATCATGTCGAGCGGATGCAAAGGAAAATGGCTGCCTAACGGGGCGGGGAGTAGGTTGAGAGGCGGAACCGGAGGGTGATGGATTGGAGAGTTTGGTGCATCATGTGATACGTAAATAGGATCTTGCTTGAAAAAAAAAATGCACTGGACAAATGCAAATGAGCAGAGATGAGGCGGAGGAAAAGCATATGGTGTTTTCCTTGGCTATAAATTACTGTTATTGCAGGTAAAAATATCGCCTATGCATATTTCAGTATCCGAAACTGTGATTAGAAACCTCTGCAATGAACATCAAACAAGAATATTTATAAGTGTCACTTTATTTTTATGGTCTATGATCACTTGACATGTCCGCCTTGCTGAAACACATTGATTGTAATAGCAGATATAAACATAAGAAATTTTAGGATCAACTGCAAATAAGCTACAGTATATCAGGCAACGTAACAAGCGGGAATTCAAATTGGAATCATTGGCAACATCATTATCACTTTGCTCACTACTAGTATCAAAGTAACTGTATCGCCTGTAATGCAACCAAAATTTTATTTTTAACTTGTAGTTCAGACCGAACCTGCTAGATCAAGTAGCCATGAATGTTACTTGGACATAGAGATTAAATAAGATCAACTGAAGGTGCAGGTTTAACCCAGGTTGAAATGATTATGAAACATGATTGTTGAGGTACGTGTTGAGACAGTTATCATCCAGAAGATAGTTAGAACTATCATTACAGTAATTTCAGCAATGGTACAGGAAACTGTGAGATTGGATGCCCAGATGGTGTGCAATGAGAAGGGCCAAGCAAGGACTCTTGAGGTATGCCAGCAATTACCCACTGTAAGACCATATGCTTAAATTATATAGTAGGGGATTGTCATCCAGGTTGAAATGCATGTGAGGCATGCTGAGATATGTTCTGAAACTATCACTAATGCATCAACAGCATTGACTGCTAAGAAGATTCTATTAGTTCATTGTATTAGAACCTGCACATAATTTCATCACTACAAGAACTGAGTACAGAGTCAAGAGTCTGAACACAATGGTCTCCATTGAGTGGCCACTCTTGAAGTTGGTCTGGTTGGGATTACTCTGCATGTAGTGCTGACAGTGGGTAGCTTCCACACCTGATGCAGACCACATCTTGGTTCAACTGAAGTGAGCTCCAGACCAGCGTTTTCAAGAGGTCCATGAATCAGGCACAAAAACAGCTTTTGCACTTCAGCAAACTCTCAGGCAAAAATCCTGAAAAAAATGCAAGCCTGAAATTGACGTAAGTGACCACTCTTGAAACTGGACTGCCTGGGATTCAGTACTGTAAGTCATCCTGTCTAGAGCACAAGTTCCAGCCCTGGTCCTGGAGAACCATCTTTCCTGCTCTAACACACAATATACAACTAAGGAAGGGGTGATTGGTTGAATCATGGAAAACACTAAAATGTACAGGACAGGGGGTTCTCCAAGACTAGGGTCAGGAACCTGTGCTCTAGAGAAATAAAAATAAAACTTGATTAAAAAGAGCTTGTTCGAGTGTCGGACTAGAAACTGGAGAAGGTTTCTTGGCCTATAGTTTTTTAATTGCGTGTTGAGTCTTAGCATCTTAGGTTATGGATTTAACCAAGCCTTTAACTTGAATTGATTGTGTTGATGACATGGGTCCAGGTATCAGGAAATGGTTTGGCTGGTAAGGAGGAGCTCCAAAATGTCAAGTTCAGCGAGAAATTAGTGTTGTGTCGAGTGTAGGAGGAGTGGGAAAGTCCTCAGGAGACAGTGATGTGATTGCTGGAGCTTGGAGGAGGGTGTTGAAAATGCAGACCCATCAAAGTGTCTTTGTTGGGTTGCTGGTCTTGTCCTGGTGTTACATTACATATTGTAATGTTGTACATTAAGTGCTGCTGTTAATCATAAGCATCTGAATTATTTGCACTTTTCTGATTTTCTGTCTTGTGTGGGGTCATGAGGTTAATGAGGAAAAATAAAAAGGAGGTTCAGTACAGTCATAAATAAAGCATTATGAATACAAGGTGTTACAGTAGATTGTAGGTGTTGCAATGATGTATTTATTTTCAGACTATTCCACCCAACCACTGAATCGAGTCAGAAGAAACACAGAGAGAGAGAGAGAGAGAGAGAGAGAGAAACTGAGAGAGAGAAATAGATTTTTTGGTGTCTCAGAGGACGTGAAGGTGGAGGAGGTGTGCAGGAGCTTTGAGGCTCTCTGGAGGAAGCGTGGAGAGAAAGATGTCATCGGTAAGCCTTCGGTTGATGCCACTGGCAGAGAGGCGGCGTAGTGATTGATCAAGGTGTCGTTCCTCTTTCCATTTAACATTAAAGCCATTTACATTTTAGAAAGGAGCAGTTCGCCCGGCCATTAAAAATTAATCACAAGAAAGTTCTGCTGGAATATTGATCATCCATCGTCCGGTCTTCGGAAGAGAATGTGCTGTCTCTCCAGTCACCTCTCAAAAAATTTTCGCCTACATACTTCATACCAGTGTTGACATTTCTCAGCAGGAGGAGGTTCCTGGGCTGTTCTTCACACTGATGGAGACAAGCAGTACTGTATGTGTGTACACAGCACAAACTGGCAGTATTTCAGCCATATGTGATAAAGCCTCTATCAACTTATTGTCATAACTAGCTACTTACAATTAGCAGTACATCTGTGGTGAGTTTACTGTAAAGTGCTAAACCATCTTGATTAAGGGTTTTTAGTGAAGAGATTTCTGAGATTCATTTTTATGCCATTTTCTTATGGTCGGTTTGAATTGGTCTGTACTATATCAGCCTAAGGTCCAGTCAGAATGAGCCATTTAGCCATTTTCTTATATCCTAATTGCTTCAGAATTGTGTATTCTGTTTACAGGCATGCTTCCAGTCCTTTCTATTTCAGTAATGGCTCGATTTGTGTCCTCCTCTACAACCCAGTGTTTATGCAGAGATCTCAATATAGTTCTCTCGCTAACCTTTACTCTGCTCTGAGCTAGTGACCTCGCTAGCTCCCTCAGAGTGATCGTTGGCCTCTCGTTGACTTCTCCCACAAGTCTCCTTCTTTTTCTTGCTGAGAATTTTGAGGTATGACCTTTCCTAGGCATTGACATGATGGCTTGATATAGCTTCCACTTCCTGATAATTGAACCTACAGCATCCGCTGGGACTTCCTAACACTAAGCACTGTTTTGTTTTGCACCCTTTTCCCAGTTTATGCCTTTTTGTTTTCCTTTATGTTTAACGTCTCCGCAGTGCTCCTTAGTCTAAATTTCCCCAGCTGTCTTTCAGATTCACATGGTGAATAATGAGCTCTTAACTGTGTGAGTTTTATCCACTGTAACGATTCACTGTACTTTAAAAAAAAAAAAAAAAAAAAAAAAACTCGATTGTACTGTAGAGCAGATGACAAAGATTTGTATACTTTACGAAAATGAAGTACATAAAGTTGAGTGTGAGCTTGGTTATGGAAATGTTTCCTCCTATGCCATAGAACTTTATTTCATTTTAATTACTGAGCCAGTTGTAAATAATTTATTGTCAAATTTTAACTAAGGGCCATATTTAGAGTTGTGTTATAGTGAGAATTTAATAAAGAAGTTGTGCACGTTGTTATTCAAACCTCAGACATAACCACACCTGTGTGGTGGAGTTTGCTGGAAAAAAGTGGCAGGTCTCTGTTACACTAGATTGGATGTAAGAACATTTTAACAGCTTCTATGTTTCTATATTAACAGCTCATGCACAATGGCATTTATGACAGATAGTCAACAAAATGGTGGAAGGAGTCTCCAGTGTTAGTGCTTTGTAACGGTCAGAGGTATAACTGTAACTTTAAGTCTTCTACATTCTCAGGACAGAGGAGGGTTTTTTTGACTTATTAACTTCATGGGGGGGGGGGGGGGGGGGGGGGCTGGCATGGGAACGACGTAAGTGAGAACTGGAACTAACATGATTTTCAGATGACACAACATTTCATGTAACTATAAATGTATAAAAAGCATTAATTCAGTACATAAACAACTGCACTGATTTGCTGTAGTATAAGCAGAATAAAACATGTCCGGATGTGGAAAATAACCATCTTTCCTGTTGCAACATTAAGTCCACTTCTTCACACCACCCTGTCATTAATTATTTTATAGAACAGGACGACGCAGTGTCTGACATGATATATTTGCATTTGCTCATTTTCATGAAGGGTGCCAATAATTCTGGAGTATGTGCTATGACATCAGAGCTGATAAACAGTAGGATTAAAGGCAGAATAATTATAGTTACAGTAGTGTACAAAAATTCTTGTCCATTCTTCTTGTTTGGCTTAAAGAATAAACAAAAAAAAGTAAAAAATTACTAATTAAATATGTACAAAAGTATGTGTCTGGATACTGAGTCATATTTTCTGATAGAGATACTTCAATTATATTTCATTTGGTGGATTTTTTTCCTCTTCTTTTTTTCCCTTCATTCTGTCATGAATTCCAGCACTGCATATCTTCCTCATATTTGCTGAAATCTGATTTTCCTTATGAGCTCTACACAACAAACAAGCTCATTTTCTAAACAGCTCAATATTCAAACGATCTCATGCTGATGTCACGTCTGAGCCTGCAGATCCGAAGAGGAGCAAAATCCGCTTCCGGCGTTTTTCTCTTACCCCCCCCCCTCCCCCCACCTTCCCTGCAGTCTAAACCGAAAGTTATTGCATCTGTATCACTTTAATTCTGTGTACTCCGAGGCAACAAACGAGGATATGAGGGTAGATGAGTCATTCGTCATTTTCCTACTAAATATTATGACAAGTTGATTGTGAGGTTGCGCCGAGCGAGGCATAGACGGCATGTCACAACCCACTGATTCCAACCATTAACGGTGTAGAAGCTGGAGGCTGAATGGTGTGTGTGCTACACACTTATATAACAGCTTTCCTCTGAGCCTTCATGCTGTCTTAAACTGACAAAGCCTATAGCGGATGCACAGTTAAGTGCCGGCCTGAGCAACTGCATTGTTTCTTATAATGAGGTCTCAAGCCTCTACTTCACAAGCTGCATTCATTTTCTTCTCGGCTCTGTCTTTAAATCCCGTTGCCTCACTTCCTGCACGGTTCATTAGAATAAAATGGTTTTCAAGAAGCATGTGAAATCTCTTCAAGTGATGATGATAAATAATAATAATAATAATAATAATAAGAAGAGAAATAATAAGCATTTCTATAGAAACAGATCATTCACAGTGCAGACAGCTTTTAAAATGTGTCTATTCGAACTATTGATCTTGTAAGGAGTTGTTTATTTAACATTCAGGGAAGGAGTCTCCAGTGTTTGTTTGTTCACATCCTACAGAACATATATTCCAAGTTATTTTTACTAGTAAGAAATGTTTAAAAAATGAGTATTGCACCTTTAAGATTTTGTTGTGAGTGCAACAACAAAAAAAGTCATTTTCTGTTGAGTTTGGATGCTTTTATTTACTGCAGTTTGAAAGAAGATGTGTTGTAGATGCAATTAGTCATTAGTAAATGAATCAAATAAAAACAAGCGTTCCGGACCATAAGGCAGTTTTCCAAAAGGATTTTCTCACCCACATAATACACTTGTGCCGAGGCCACGGCTTAAAGCATACATTTTTAGCATATTCTACATATTCCAGGTTATTTACATTAGTAAGAAATTAAGTATTGCATCTTGTCACGGTTCTAAGGACTCTGGACTCCATTTCCCATCAGCCACCACAAGTCACATGGTTTTCTGCACCTGATTCATGTTTTGGTTAATGAGCACTGGTGGGTATATATAGTTGGGTTTTTCACTTAGTCTGGGTCTTTCGTTGTAATGTGTTTAGACTCTTGTTC
>JAFFST010054155.1:13621-26404 GCA_022414735.1 Noturus placidus
GGTAACAGCCCAGACGCGTTCACTCTGACAGAACCACTGATCAACGGCGGGGGCTTCTGTAGGGGTGGCGTTCCAGGGGAATAAAGGAGGTTGGTAGCCCAGAACACATTGGAACGGCGTGAGTCGTGTAGCCGAGTGTCGGAGTGAGTTCTGTGCGTACTCCGCCCACGGGAGGACCCTGCTCCATTCCTCGGGGTTGGAGGCGCAGTACGTGCAGAGAAACTGACCCAGCTCCTGATTCGTGCGTTCCGCCTGCCCGTTCGCTTGGGGGTGGTAACCGGATGTGAGGTTTATGGTCACACCCAGTTTCTCCATAAAATTGTTCCATACCCTGGACGTAAATTGAGGCCCCCTGTCACTTACTATTTCCTCTGGGATCCCAAAAAACAACATCTCAGCCGTGTGAAAGGCAGACGGTAGTTTGGGCATGGGGATAAAACGAACCGATTTGGAGAATCGATCTACCACGACCAGGATTGTGGTGTACCCCTGGGATCGTGGTAAGTCAGTGACGAAGTCTACGGCAAGATGTGACCAGGGACGTTCAGGTATGTTTTCCAGCTGGGAGGGTCCGAGGATCCTTGCATCGAGCACATGAGGAACAGGAGGCGACCATTCCCTGCACGTCTCTTTTCATATTGGGCCACCAGTACTTTCCTCGTAGCAGCTGGTACATACGCTGCGCCCCGGGATGGCCTGTCCCCACTGCCGTGTGGCCCAGATTATCAGCTGTTGTTGGTGGCTCTCGGGAACAAAGAGGGTACCCTCAGGGCGCCCCTCCGGCACTTGATCTACGGGGATCTCTCTGAGTGTCTGGTCCAGTTCCCACTCCAGGGCCCCGATAATGCATGACGGGGGAATAATGTACTCCTCTGAACGTGTTAGTTCCTGGTGGTTGTACCAGGACAGGGCGTCTGCTTTAGTATTCCTGGACCCCAGACGGTACGACAGGGTGAAATGGAACCGGGTAAAAAACAGGGCCCAACGGGCTTGATGGGAATTCAGCCGTTTAGCCGAGCGCAGGTACTCCAGATTCTTGTGATCTGTAAAGATGATAAAGGGATGCACGGCCCCTTCCAACCAATGCCGCCACTCCTTGAGGGCCAGCTTGACTGCCAAGAGTTCCCGATCGCCCACATCATAATTCTTTTCTGCCGGAGATAACTTTCGTGAGAAGAAGGCTACCGGGTGGAGCTTGGGTTTTTCTCCAACTTGCTGTGATAAGATGGCCCCCACTCCTGACTCAGATGCATCAACCTCCACTATGAATGGTCTGGACGGGTCGGGTTGTTGGAGGATGGGGGCGGTCGTGAACGAGTTCTTTAGTTGTTCGAAGGCCTTCTGCGCCTGAGGGTTCCAGGGGAGTCGTTTGGGTTGTCCATGTATTAATGCGGTCAATGGATTGGCAATGGAACTGAAATTACGGATGAAACGCCGGTAGAAGTTGGCAAACCTAAGAAACCTCTGGAGCTCCTTTAATGTATACGGCCGAGGCCAGTTGACCACAGCTTCGATCTTACTGGGGTCCATGGAAACTCTGGTCGGGCTAAGGATGTATCCCAGAAAGGGGATGGTGTGACGATGAAACTCACACTTCTCTGCCTTAACATATCGCTGGTGTCGGAGGAGACGTTGCAGGACTAGGCGTACGTGGTGAACATTTTCTTCTCTGGTATCGGAATAAATCAGGATGTCATCAATATAAGCGATGACATATTGACCCAGCATATCTCGTAGGACGTCATTGATCAGGCATTGGAAGACTGACGGGGCGTTAGACATGACCAAATATTCGTAATGTCCAGACGTAGTGCTGAATGCAGTCTTCCACTCGTCCCCTTCTCTAATCCGGACTAGGTTATAGGCACTACGTAAATCAAGCTTAGTGAAGATGGTGGCAGACCTCAGCTGTTCTAAAGCGACGGGAACCAGAGGAAGGGGATATCAGTACTTGGTTGTGCACTGATTTAGGCCTCTATAATCGATACACGGGCGTAGGCCTCCGTCCTTCTTCCCCACAAAAAAGAACCCTGCAGAGGCGGGCGACGTAGAGGGTCGGATATACCCTTGGCACAGGGCCTCGTCAATATACTCCTCCATTGACCTCTGTTCCTCCTGAGTAAGTGGTTAGATCCTCCCTCGGGGTGGCGTGGTTCCGGGTAACAGTTCGATAGCACAGTCATAAGACCGGTGAGGAGGTAACCCACTCGCCCTCTCCTTACTAAATGCCTCACGTAGGTCCTGATATTCCATGGGAATCTGCGATGTGTCGTTCTGGTTGGGGCTCTCAATGGTTGTCGTGGCCAGCCTGTGCACTGGAAAAAACATACAATTTTGGAGACAGTAGGGAGACCACCTGGTGATTTCCTTGTGAGTCCATGAAATAACAGGGTTGTGGTGTTCCAACCATGGTAAACCAAGGACCACGGGGTGACGGGCAGATGTCGTGACGTAGAAAGTGATATACTCCTGATGGAGTGCACTGGTTTGCAGGACCATGGGTTCGGTGCAGTGTGTGATGAATCCTTTGCCTATGGGGGCCCCATCAATGGCCTGGATGCGACGTGGGGTTTGTAAGAGACGGATGGCGATTTTGTATTTCTGGATGGTGGCTTGGTGCACTCGCGGATCACCCGCTGCGTCCATTAGAGGCGAAGTAATCTGTCACGTACCTTCGTAGAGTCAGACGCAAGCGCGGGTAATGGGAAGCAGGCAGCTATAACCACAGGGGAGTAGACAGAAGAATAGTCGGTAAACAGGCGTAGGTCAGGCGATCAGGCGAAATGGATAAACGAGGTGAGACGAGAAGCGGAGTCGGGTACGGAAACGGGTCGAGAAAAATAACATAACACGAGTTGGGGAATTGCTCAGAGAATACCAGCGAAACTAAGTCTCCTAATATTACTTTGCGCCCTTTGTTTCCAGCCGGGGTTCCTTTATACTGTGCCGGTAATCACTCTCAGGTGTCGGCTCAGAATTCCGGGGAGAGAGAGCGCATGCGTGAGCGGGACACGTCATTCGTGGCCGCCATATTGGACGAGTGCGTTGCCTCCTGGGAAATAGAGTCCTCTCCAGGCTGAAACATGACAGACTGGCCAAGTCAATTACCAGACCTTAACCAAATTGAGCATGCATTTCACCTCCTGAAGAGGAGACTGAAGGGAGATACCTCCCAAAACAAACAACTGAAAGTAGCTGCGTTACCAGCCTGGATGTTAACCGGACGTCACTGGCTTGATGTTATTGCAAGCAAGGTATATGCAACCACGTATTAAGTGTTATTTAGTTTAATTTACTTTAAGTCAATCAGTTCCTATACTCTTGCTCACATAAAATTTGAGTGGTCTAGGTCTAGATAGAAAGACTAGGAAATGAAAGCTAAATTGTCTTATATCCATCTTTTGATATCCAACACAAATGTCTTCAGTGCCTTTCCATTCCAATACTTTTGGAGGAGACTGTACATTATGAAATAATTAATAGTATTAAAACAATTTATATTATTAATAATATAAGTTCTACCCAATTATTTCAACATTTAATGTCATGGAACATCCAGGAATCATGTTTCTGTTATCACTTACATTATAACAGCTACACACCAGCTTTGCATCTACACACACATCATTGCATCTGCCACTATTATATTTTCAGCTTGTCGTGCTTCTGTCTGTCCATACATCCACCTGTCTGAGATTCTTGTTAATACAATACCTCAAGAATGAGTGGTTGAATGTTTTGTAAGTTTTATATGGACTTATCACTGCAACCAGCAGATGCAGATAAACTAATTAGATTTTAGACTAGATCCAAACAGAGTCAATAGCTTCCTTTCTATTAAAGTATATATAAAGGGTATTTCAGGCATACAAATTAGTAAAAAGAAGGACTAGATATGGTGGTTGAGAATCTCTGTTGATGCTTGTTGCTATCGAGTCCTACTTGTTTTTCTCTCTCTGTTTCTCTCTCGCAAAGTACGCTGCTTTGAGGCTTTCCCTGAATTTCTAGAAAATTAATCAACATCTTATAATCAGGGCTGAGAATGTTACAAAACTGTGGTATACATCCAAGACATGTTAGACTAATGATTGCTTCCTCTGAGACCCATAAAGCCAGACAGGATGTATTTAACTGCTGCTAATGTAACAATAAAATATAGCTGAATGCACTTGGAGTAGAGAAGAAACTGAACTATTATATTTATGTGAACAGACAGAATGGATAGTGTCACCCTAATTGACAGGCAGAGAAACAAGGTGATCCTATCCACCCAGAATACAGGGTCAGTAATGCTCTCTTCGACCCCTTGATTTGGAAGGATGTTGCATTGTCATGACCTCAAACTTGTGATAATAAAATAAAATAATAACAAAGATACCTCACACAGTGCCACCCAGCAAACAAGGTTCATATTTAAAGGAAGTCCCTGTTACTGACAGCTGTTTCAAGTTCTGTTTTTTTGCTACAGAGTTTGATTAGCTGTAGCAGTGGTGTTGCTCACGATGTCTCTTCCAGGACAAAAAGTTGGGTAATAAGAAATCAGGCCAGCCTGAATGAGTACTTCATGGTCCCTAGCAGAATTATTCATAACAAGTGCTCTAATGAGCTCTTTATAAACACACAGGCTCATGCTCAAACTGACTGCACCTGAGGACATTCCACCACAGACTGCCTATCAGCTGAATTTTTCATAAGCCAGTAAATGAACCCTTTCAACATCAGCCTTGAGGACTTTAATTAGACCCAGAAACTTCCTGTGCAGTCAGAAAGTATAGATAGTAACACATGGCAGAATTTTGTTGCCTTCTCTCTGCATCCCCAGAAATTTGATTTGTAAGAAATAAAACACAAGTGGGCGTGAAGTGGAAAATAATTAATGACAGTGATACATGTTGCGACCTGACACAAACTTATATTTAATTAATTATATTACCATATCATTAAACATTTACAATATATAATCAATATTTTTCTTTTTTATAACATGGGGGTAATGTTCTCTTTATATCACAGCAGTGTGATAATGACTACAGTTTTTTCATTCAAAAAGTCATTCCCCCACATACTGTACATGCTCATACTTTTCATGTTCATACTTTTCAGTTGGCCAACATTTCCAAAAAATCCTTTTTTGTATTGGTCTTAAGTAATATTCTAATTTTCTGAAATACTGATTTTGGGGTTTTCATTAGTTGTCAGTTATAATCATCAAAATTAAAAGGAATGAACACTTGAAATATATCAGTCTGTGTGTAATGAACGTATACATTATACTAGTTTCACTTTTTGAATGGAATTACTGAAATAAATCAACCTTTTCATGATATTCTAATTTTATGATTTCTCAATCAGAAAGATTTCTGGCTCCCAGGTGTCTTTTATACAGGTAACGAGCTGGGATTAGGAGCACACTCTTAAAGGGAGTTACCTGTATAAAAGACACCTGTCCACAGAAGCAATCAATCAATCAATCAGATTCCAAACTCTCCACCATGGCCAAGACCAAAGAGCTCTCCAAGGATGTCAGGGACAAGATTGTAGACCTACACAAGTCTGGAATGGCTACAAAACCATTCCCAAGCAGCTTGGTGAGAAGGTGAGAACAGTGTGCGATTACTCGCGAATGGAATAAACACAAAAGAACTGTCAATCTCCCTCGGCCTGGGGCTCCATGCAAGATCTCACATCGTGGAGTTGCAATGATCATGAGAACAGTGAGGAATCAGCCCAGAACTACATGGGAGGATCTTGTCAATGATCTTAAGGCAGCTGGGATCATAGTCACCAAGAAAACAATTGGTAACACACTATGCCGTGAAGGACTGAAATCCTGCAGCGCACCTGCTCAAGATAGCACATATACAGGCCCGGCTGAAGTTTGCCAATGAACATCTGAATGATTCAGAGGACAACTGGGTGAAAGTGTTCTGGTCAGATGAGACCAAAATGGAGCTCTTTGGCATCAACTCAACTCGCCATGTTTGGAGGAGGAGGAATGCTGTCTATGACCCCAAGAACACCATCCCCACCATCAAACATGGAGGTGGAAACATTATGCTTTGGGAGTGTTTTTCTGCTAAGGGGACAGGACAACTTCACTGCATCAAAGGGACGATGGACGGGGCCATGTACCATCAAATCTTGGGTGAGAACCTCCTTCTCTCAGCCAGGGCATTGAAAATAACAAGTAATTATTAAGTCATTACCAAGTACTAAATCATGTTTTGCAGAGGGGTCAAATACATATTTCCCTCATTTTTGGCATGCGTTTTTCTGGATTTTTTTGTTGTTATTCTGTCTGATATTATGGATATTATATGTGTGTGTGTATATATATATATATATATATATATAATTATAAATTCATTTATTAAATATATACCGTATTTTCCGCACTATAAGGCGCACTTGAAAGCCTTAAATTTTCTCAAAAATCGGCCGTGCGCCTAATAATCCGGTGCGCCTTAGTTCCAAAATTTGTAAAAATGTGCGACTTTGGTTGGTGTAACAACCGTATGCGCCATGAAAAATGTTATAGTGTGCCTTATAGTGCGAAAAATACGTCATATATGATCATATTATCATTATACAATTAAGGAATTAACGGGAATTAAAATGTCATTTTAGTCATAGTTTTTCTTCATTCATTTTGCTGAAAATATACTGAGACTGGAATCATGAAGCCAGCATCATGAATCGAATCAATTCAGTTGACCACAGTGTAGCATTACATACTGTAACTAATATCATACTATAATTGCTGAGCCATATGGGAATTAAAACACATTTTATATCTAGTCCCTTCTTCCAGGAGACCATTACTGTACATTTTATCATTGGAAAAACATTTGTCACGTTTAGGAATTAGTTGCATATTACCATATAATATGTGCAATTACTTAGTGAATTGTGAGAGGTACAGTGTTTACTGTGTTTTCACACATGCATTAGTGCTTATAATTTTTTTTGTTTATTAATTTACTTTTAATCCAATTTACATTAATTCCTAGGCTCTTGCTGTAGCCTCAGGAAGGTGAGAGAAGCAGGCCTGGGACGTACATGTAAAATTATTTTTCCTAGACAGACATGCTATTTTCTTGTTCAGGTGCTTTTAGCGTTTGCAATTTCTCTCCCCACATTGCAAACAGCAGGTATTAATCTCTACTTAATTCAGAGAACACTTTGATCCTGGCAGCCTGATGACTGCTCCACTAGCCATCTCTCTCCCTCTGAGCAGAGCTGAGGAGAACATTAGCATTTGCTTTGAGAAGCAAAAATGAGAAACAAATTACTTCCACTTTAGAATATGTCACCCCTACTGTCCAGAGCTTAATTTGAGCCAGATCCTGCCGGAACAGGATCCAGCACATCTATAATATAGCACACCTGCTTTTTATGTGGATCTGGCACCTCTGCAGTGGGATGTAAAATCTCCCTCAGCAATATTATCAAAACAAATAGTTTTTGTTTTTAATTCACCAAAAGTTAAAACAGAACAACAACAACAAAAAACAGCAATAGAAATGCTTAAATATTGCTAATAGTCAATCAAAAGCCTCTTTTAACGTAAACATTTCAAGTTCAAAGTTCACTTGAATTCGTTGTCATGAAGCAAAGCCTACAGCAAGCAGTTACCGTTACTAGCATTTTGGAAGAACACAAACAAACAAACAAAATACTAAAAAGGCTCCAAGTGAGCGAACGGCAGCAGGTCACTGAGGAAGCAGTTTGCTGACTGTTCCCACGACTAGCAGTGATAACTCTAGCCTGATTGTGGAAGGTTTTTAGAAGCGCTTATGAGGCTAAACATTGTCAACCTGTACATGGCTTTGAAAGTGAGATTGACTGGCTGAATTAAAAATAATTAACAACCCACATACAGTCATGTGGGATTTTACGGAGTACAGAGACTCAAATACACAAAACGTTCCAGAAGGACTGAGGCAGTTGTTGGCGATTGTGAATACCACACCGGAGTAGAACGCAAGCAGGGTTTCTCCAAAATGAACCCCATTTATAGCTCGCAGCATGCATCTCTTTTCATCCACACCATCTTATTTCGGATGTTTTTGAACATCGTGAGTCCACCCCTTACAAAATTCAATCCCGAGTCATGTGTGTGCTCATGGATATGCAAGGGACACAGGGAAGAATGCAGGACACTAACATGACAGCTTTGTGGAATATTTTGTCTTATGTAAGATGATTTGTACTTGATTATGTTGTGCAGTTAATGTTTATTGTGAATGCACTTACTGTATGAAATGAAGTGTTGTTTTTGAAGTACTTTGGACAGACATGTTTTGTAGTAAACTGAGGTGAAAGCACATAAGCTGATAGAATGTGAAATCCATAAACGTTTACCTTTTTACTGAGTATACTCACTGCTATAAAGAATGTTGCTGTAGTAGTGTGATCAATTACATATGCCTACCTATCAGCATTGAATATCATTGGCTACGTGAGATACTGGAAGAACTTTTACATGTCTGTAAGTTCAGGGAACGGGACCATTCGCGTGCCTCCCAACCTGCCGGACCTCTACCCTCTTAGTGTTCCAGGACCTGCAGATTTACAAATTAACCACTGTTACTGTCCTATTTATTTCAGTCTTACAGCAAGTGCATTCTATTGCCACAATAAAACTCCGTTTGCCTTGACAGCTTTTGGCAGGTATGATTTAGAAAATGCCATCTACAGATTTTCCCTGCAATTTAGGGTTGACATGCAATCTACTGTTGAGGGCAGCGGCTTGACTGTATACACAAGCTGACTATACATTCAACAAGCACAGAATGTGTACACAATTGTAGGTCTATGAGTAATGTTTATATGGTATACATTGTCACAGTGTGGGTGAATCTCGTTTTTTTTTTTTACTTTACTCTGCAATAAACCTTAGTGAGGCTCAGAAGATGGAACAGCATAGTAAACTGTTCCGCACTCCTTTAAAGGTAACCTATACCCTGAAGCACATTAAAATATGTTTATATTTAAAGATGTGTTCAGTGATTCTAGTGATATTGTATTTTTGTTATTCTTGTGAGAAATTAGTCATTGTCTGCCGCAGTGCCATCGTAGTGAGACAGTGCTAGTGCAGTTACAGGGTGTTTAATTGAAGAAAAAAATACAATGATTTCAAACATCAGGGAAAATAATCAGGTTTTGCTGTTTGTGCTGAAAAAACAAAAGAGCAAGAGCTTCCTTTGTCCCTCACTATTTATAGTGGTATTCAATATTAATAAGAATATTAATAAGTAGTGAAGACGTTGGATGCAGTGCAGCTATACGACGTAGTTGTTCTGAGTCACGGCAGAGCAAGCTAGCGATGTACAAGATGACAAGTATGCTGGTGTTGATGGCATTATTAGAGTAAAAGTTGAAGTTTGGAACCTGATCTCTTTGAGCAGAGTGCACAGATGAAGATGTGAGAGATTTGCATGTATTAAAGGATGTCACTTTAGGCAAGCAAGAGCTAATTCCCGTAGGAAACTATGACATAAAAAAGATAAACATGTCAATGAAATAAGTTAAAACTTCATTACAAAATAAATCCAGGAAGCCATGTTAATTATAAAGATGAAAATGCAAAACATGCAGGATGGATTTTTCCTTTATTAACACAGTCTATAGCCTACTTTTTAAAAAAGTTCTCAAAAGCTATGGGCTGAAGCTGTATAATAAATGCAGTTATTTGGCAAACCTAGATTCAGGCTGTTATGCACAGTACAGGTTTAAATCTTGGAATCAAAGAGAATCAGTGGAAAATCTTTGTATAACTTCTTTCAATTGGCATTAGTCATTCTTGTGTTTCTCCAATAATTTATATGGCATGAGATGCTGATAATGTACTTGGGTTACCTATAAAACACACTAACAACACTGACAACACTAGACATTCTAAGATAACATGTGGAGAGCAGAAGCAGCAAGGAACTGCATTATCAGATCCAGGTCAGTGAAGACATCCAATAGCTCCTGTGGCTCTCCACAGAAAAGGTTAACGAACACTCAGTGCTGCAGGGTGTGAGAGTAGAACACAATCTCATTCTTTCACATCCTGTGTACTGGAACATACCGGGTTGTCTGGTCTCAGTCTTTTAGAAGGAGGACCACCATCTTCTGGGTGAAGCATGTAGAACAGACGCACTTTGTTGGCATGCTTCTTGCTCTGTTAGATGATATAAAAAGAAAGGAAAAGAGAGCACAATATTAAAATTATTCGCACATGAATATAGCAGGATTTAGCAAACTACTGAATATTCAATGTAGGAATTATTAGATTTTAATAGAGATACACCGATACTAAATTTCTCAGCCGAAACCGATAAATTATTCAGAGTGATATCGGCCGATACCGATAGTTCTGCCTTTTATGCCTTCTTTTAAATTAATAATAATTAATTCCACAATTCTAATATTCATAAATGCAAATAAAACTTTATTCTCTCCATTTCAACAAATTGTTTCACAGTAACTGGTCTCATAAACAGAAAATACATTACTCAAATTAACATGAACACTTTAATTCAATTCTGAAGATTAAAGTAAGATTTCTTAACTGACTGAATGTAATTAATTCATATTAACAGTTTTAATTAACTGAATTAAATTCACTTTCACTCACATTCACTCACTACAAACAAAAGCATTTCTACTTCATCACTGACATAAAACTGGTAATATATAAAATATATTTTTCTGTGCAATATATACTTTTTTATCAAGTCATATTTAAATCTTTCAACTGTGTACTGGAAGGCGCACAGTGGCTTGGTGGTTAGCACGTTCGCCTTTTGCTTGTATCTCTCATTTGTAAGTCGCTTTGGATAAAAGCGTCTGCTAAGTGAATAAATGTAATGTAAATGGACACCTCCAGGGTCCGGGGCTCGAGTCCCGACGGGGTGTGTACGGATTCTGTACGTTCTCCCCGTGCGTCGAGGGGCCTCTTCCAGGTACTCCGGCCTCGTCCTCCAAAGACAAGCATGGTAGGCTGATTGGCGTGTCTAAAGTGTCTATAGTGTATGAATGGGCGTCTGAGTGTGTATGTGATTGTGCCCTGTCTGGACTGGCACCCTGTCCAGGGTGTACAAAGGAGCAAGCGGTAGAGGATGGCTGGATGGAACTGTGTACTGGTGCTTTAATTCAGCGCACGCAGCAAAAAGAAATTAGACTCGATGTCGAAACTCCCGGTTCACTGCTGCAGCATCCAGTGTAGAGATTACAAACTGCAGTTTTGTCGTCATTCCACACAAGAGACATCATCTTTAGACACAGCATGAAATGATGTGTTTTCCCACTCTCTTTTTATTGAAAGGATATATTCAGCCCTGATCATTGGATGTTTTTAAGCTATAGGCTGATGGCCGATAGCGTGAAAATTTGCCTTTATACATCTCTAGATTTTAATGAAGCTAATAAGTCTACCATTACATGTGTAAGGAACTGTCATCAAACTGTTTTAAGCATAACACTTATTTCAACACTTATAATAACGTGAGATCTGATTATAGCTTATAATAGCAAACAGTATTCATGTGATAACTTAGCAGAATTAGTGATCTGAAGATACTAAAATCGACATTTATTACATTTCTTCACAGTTGAATTCAGTTTAATAATTTGTAAAAGAATTCTTCCTTTTTGGTTCTTAACTTTGATGCAATAGCAAAATCTAGAAACATATCAATGAATAGAATGAATAGACCTTGACTAATGATTTGCAAGGGCCCCACTAAATAATCAGTCACTATTCATTATATTTCTCCAATGTAGCGCTGTAATGTGAAGACATGCAACCAGCAATGTCTGCAGTGATACATGAGAAGTGATATATTGAACTGCTTCCACCACGTCTTTTTGCAAAAGCTTTCTTCAGTATAAAGTTTATATTTGTAATGCGAGCATCAGTGAAATACAATGTATCACTACAATGTGATAAATAGAAATTTGTTAAAAAAAATTGAGTGTGTGAGGAACTAATTTTGCTTAATAAAACTGTGAATGTTGTGATTTGTCAAATCCCCCGCAGAACACTTAATGGGAATATGCAAGCTTCTCAGAGTGCATGTGTGATTTATTAAAATGCATATTTGGAAATACAGTGGTGTGAAAAAGTGTTTGCCCCCTTCCTCATTTCCTGTTCCTTTGCATGTTTGTTACGCTTAAGTGTTTCGGAACATCAAACCAATTTAAACAATAGTCAAGGACAACACAAGTAAACACAAAATGCAATTTGTAAATGAAGGTGTTTATTATTAAAGGTGAAAAAAAATCCAAACCATCATGGCCCTGTGTGAAAAAGTGATTGCCCCCCTAAACCTAATAACTGGTTGGGCCACCCTTAGCAGCAACAACTGCAACCAAGCGTTTGCGATAACGTGCAATGAGGCTTTTACAGCGTCCTGGAGGAATTTTGGCCCACTCATCTTTGCAGAATTGTCCTAATTCAGTTACATTAGAGGGTTTTCGAGCATGAACGGCCTTTTTAAGGTCATACCACAACATCTCAATAGGATTCAGGTCAGGACTTTGGCTAGGCCACTCCAAAATCTTCATTTTGTTTTTCTTCAGCCATTTGGTGGTGGACTTGCTGGTGTGTTTAGGATCATTGTCCTGCTGCAGAACCCAAGTTCGTTTCAGCTTGAGTACACGAACAGATGGTCGGACATTCTCCTTCAGGATCTCTTGGTAGACAGTTCCTTTTATCACGGCAAGTCTTCCAGGTCCTGAAGCAGCAAAACAGCCCCAGACCATCACACTACCACCACCATATTTTACTGT
>JAFFST010054155.1:26969-41131 GCA_022414735.1 Noturus placidus
GCAGTTATAGTAAGGGGGGCAATCACTTTTTCACACAGGGCCATGATGGTTTGGATTTTTTTTCACCTTTAATAATAAACACCTTCATTTACAAATTGCATTTTGTGTTTACTTGTGTTGTCCTTGACTATTGTTTAAATTGGTTTGATGTTCCGAAACACTTAAGTGTGACAAACATGCAAAGGAACAGGAAATGAGGAAGGGGGCAAACACTTTTTCACACCACTGTAACTACCTTTAGCCATCAATATTGTTGAGTAATTCATCCATTCATTTTCTGTACCGTTTGTCCTACACATGGTCGTGGGGAGCACAAGGCGGGATGAAGTGCCAACCCGATGGGATGAACACCCTGGATGAAGTGCCAACCCGTTGTATGGCACAATCACACACACACACACACACACACACATACACACTTACACATCCATTCAAACACACTATGGAAAATTTGGAAATGCCGATAAGCCTGCAATGTGTTTTTCGACTGGGGGAGGAAACCGGAGTACCCGAAGGAAACTCTTGAAGCACGGGGAGAACATTCAAACTCCACGCACATAGGGCAGAGACGGAAATTGAGCCCCCCACTCTGGAGGTGCAAGGCAAATATGCTAACTACTAAGCGACTGTGCCCCCTGCAGAGGAATCGTATAATGTTGTTTAGACATTACAAATAAAAATGTTCTTAGCTTCTGTTATTTGTTTGCAGTCAGTTCTTTTTACCATCATTCACTTTGATTTCGCCTTCTGACTGACTGTAGTGTGACCAACCAGGTCAAAATCAACATGAGTGGGGAAAAAAGCAAACAGGAAGAACAATCTATTTTTCTCCAAAAAATATATAAAAATTTGATGACTAAATGAAGCAATTCACACTGACAAACTAGGACTTGCTATTTAGCCCAATATCTCTGGTTTCACAGGGAACAAATGGCATTTCTCACACTCACTGAGAAGCAGCAATGCTCTAAAGACAATGAGTATTTTGTCCTGCAGGCCAGATGGCTAGTCTGAGGGCGTTAACACTTGCACTAAGGTTACTCTCCGCCACCCAAACACTTTTATTATTTCATAGGGATCCGAACATCCGAGCATGCCAAAAGAGCTGGATGGCACCTGTAGTTTGAAATATGCATGTGCGTGCATCACTTTTAAAATAATTACAAGTTTCTCAAGTTTCAAATTGTCAGTGTGGGCCAGAGAAGCTCAGTATTGCACACTACAAAACTACTTACTAAGCTACTCAGAGGCATTATCCAGATTATAAATTCTTCAGCTGCACTATTTTTCCCTGGGTAGACTATCTTTATATACAGTACATGTAATATTACTGGACTTTGTTTAGAAAAGAGGTATCCTCTAGGCTAATAGTTTTTTTTTTTTTTTTTTATAAAACAGTGCTTGGACATAATGACACATTAACAGTGTGAGTAAAGGGTATTGAATCATATCACTATGTGTGACAGTCATTAATTCAGATCTATTTAAATTTTCATTTAAAAGCCCAAGAGTAATCCTCCGTCCACAAAATGAGCTGTATTTTTATTTTTTTTTTTTTGTATATCTCCCTCTTGTGGCATTTTCTGCAGAGAGGTACAATTTCCATAGTTCATTGTGAGCAGATGTACTTTCTGAAAAATTGAAAAATGTGGTTATCAAGAATTGCCATATCATACACAGCTGAAATGTGCCCCTTTGGTGAACATAATCTTGAGCAAATGCACAGGGAGGGTCTGAAGCCCTACAGCCAGCACAAGTGTGCCAAGTAAAGGAAAAGGATCCTGTTAGCTGACAACATCAGCACTTAAGGCAGCTATCAGGGTCTGTTTTGAAACTGATATATTGCTAGAGCTTTTTATTATTTCATATAGTGATAATCCATATGCGTGCTATTTAAATCTGATACAGTATGTGTGTGGACTTGCTTATGTGAGAATAAGAGGTAATATCTGAGTGCCTCAGAGCATCAAGAGACAATCATTATTACAATAATTTGCTGAAATATGGGTGGTGAAAATGCGGTTATGGTGTTTATCAGGACAACAAGCTCCTTGCTGACTTCAGTAGGAAGGTTTCAGTAGGATACAGGATATAAAAGGCACTCAACATTCAGGAATCATGCACTCCATCACTACATGATGAAATAATTCCTAAACAATAATTCCACCATATCCATGTCTGTTTGGGACTACAACAATAGATGAATGAAGGCTAATGTAAATGTATCATTCTTCCACAGTATTTGCCAGTTATTTTACTGTTGTTTTACATAGAGGTGTGCAACCAATTGGACCCAACATCAAAATACAAACATACTTAGTATAAATGTGACACCAGACACTGCTCATGTGGGTCATGTATTCAGGTTGTGAAGCATTCATTGCTGCATTCTCTCACATTGGCATTGTAAAAATAACATCTTTAATTTGCTATATTATAACAAACACGCATCAGCACTACATATGATCACTTGCAATTCTTCAATCCAATGAGATGTTCATGCCAAAATTCTGTAGTAGTTAAAACTTTCACGCTTTCGTCACCAGAGCGCATGCTGTTGTAATAGAGCTGCAGGCTGAAACATAGCCCATGTACAGTTTAGTTTATAAGCATACTGTGTACAATATATCACAAATATTGCATTATGTAGTGTTTCTAGCTAACAGCCCTGCAGACTGTGGCACACAGTAGAGGAATTCAAGAAAAGTACTGCACTTTGTTTTTGCATCAACCACACAGCTTCAACTCTGCTCTGCACAATTCAGTTGTAAAAGGCTACCTTAATATGGGAGATTATTGGTTATAGTGCTGACACTGTGTAAAATGGGCATAATTCATTAATTAAGCAATGAAATAAGCTTAAACTTTAATATCTGCTTTGTTCCAGTCAGAGTCAATGCAGTTTAAAATAATTATATTTTGTGGTATAACCAACTAAGTTCAAGAAGATATCATGATTGGGTACAAACATAAATACAGACGTGAAAAAATAAGTACACCTCATAGAATCTGTTGGCTTTTTGACACATTTGGACAAGCAATCATTTGATCTTCTTTGAAACAGTGCCTATTAATGACATTTATATACAAAACCACAAGGAAAAATAGTTTTTTCAATCATTTATTCAACACAAATATCAAAAGATGTAATATTCTTCTGTGGAAAAAGTAAGTGCACCCCTGGCCCCAGAAACTAGTATTGCCCCTTTTAGCAGAAATAACATCTTACAGATGTTTTGCATGATTGTCCACCAGGCTTGCTGGAATTTTTGACCACGCATCCATGCAATATTATTTCAGTTGCAAGATGTTTGAGGATTTTCTTGCATGTACTGCCAGTTTCAAATCCCCAACAACATTTCAATGGGATTCAAATACGGACTTTGACTAAGCCATTCCATAACGCTCCATTTCTTCTTTTTGAGCCATTCCTTGGTAGATTTTCAGTTCAGCTTCAGCTTTTGGACAGATGGCCTCAATATCTTCAACCACTCTTTGATATGATTGAGAATTCATAGTTGAATCAGTGAATGCAAGCTATCCAGTACCTGAGACAGTGAAACAACCCTGAACCATAACATTTCTAGCACCGTGCTTCACTGTACTTCTCCTGAAAAGTTGTATTTGGTATTCACTAAACATGTCTGCTGTTACTGTGGCCAAACAACTCTATCTATGATTGGTCTGTCTATAGCACATTATTCCAAAAGGTCTGGTCTAGGCCTATATGCTCATTGGCAAACTGTAGTCTTGCAAAGGCTTTTTCCGGGCACGCCTCCCATGCAGGTCAAATTTGTGCAATCTCTTTCTGATTGCAGATGCATGCACTTTGACACCAACAGTTGCAAGACTCACTAGCAGATCCTACGATTAAATTTTGGGGTTCTTGGAGACAACTTTTTGCTTCAGGGGGTCTGCTCTTGGGCTGAATTTTCTGGGACGGACAGTCCTGAACGAATTGGCATTCATTTGAAATCTGCTCCATTTGTACAATATTTTCCTTACAGTGGAATGATGCATTGCCAGACTCAGACACCCATAACCATTTTTTCTGAAGGTCTTACAGAACTCTTTAGATCTTGGCAGGATGACACCACACACCCCAATAGCAAAGGGAACACCAGACACTAGATATGAGAGGTATACATAAGATCAGTTCCACCTGCACTCCCTAAGCAGGTTCTAATAACTGGCACCTGATCTTGAACACCTAATTCAAATTTTATGGATTTGAAGCTGTGATAACTGTAGGAGTGTACTTATATTTTCCAAGTGACTGATCTGTTTTTTTTATGTTCAGTTGCATTTTTATAATAAAATGTCAATTTTATGTGTCATTTGATAGAGTGTATCACTTATTAATAACCTGTTAATAGGCACTATTTCAAAGAGGATCAAATGTTTGCTTGTCCAAATATGCAAAAAAAAAAAATAATAATAAAAAAATAAATAAATAAATAAAAAAAACAAGCAATTTCCTTGGGTTGTACTTATTTTTTCACATGACTGTAAATGCCAGAGCAGATAGTATGGGTCAGGCTTCTCGAGAAAGGGTGTAAGTGGGTATATAAAAAACAGTCCTCAGCAAACCTCTAATTGTAGACTCAGTTCTGGTGTTAATGATGTTGCTTCCATGCTAAAACAGTTACAAATGCAGTAAACTATCAAACATGTTCTGATACTGCTCAAGTAATTTATGAACATTGCAAAGTGCTTGGAGCTGTTTTAGCCGAAATTTTATCAGACATCCTCTTAATACCCTTAGGCCCTTAAATTACATTTAAAATACAGTTTCCTGCTCACTATCTGAAGTTTTAAATCAGCAGGAGAAGCAGTACGCTCTGCAGGTCACAGCAGCTCAGGATGGAGGTTGAGTAACCCTGCTCACACAGACATTTCTGGAGGAAAAAACTTTGTATTGTATAAGCTTTGTCAAAAGTTCGAGGAACTTCAGCCCATTGCGTCAGCCAGGAATACAAACTTATGTCTGGGGTAGTTGTGTGAGTGGAATTGAGAAAAACAGCTTTATTCAAAAATTGGTGTGTTAAAAATGCATGCGTTCTTATCAGTGTTCTGTGTACTGCTTTGCATTTCTCATTTAAGGTAACACAATATTAGCTGTGGATATTAGGTATGAATGTTTCATTCACAGAAACTGGTTTGAAAAAGTAGTGATTATATGGCCATGTGACTGAATTTAAAGTTCTGTCTTGTGGGTGTTAGAAGAAATAGGCAAAAATATACAGCTATTTGTGTGTGTGTGTGTGTGTGTGTGTGTGCATATTTACGTATTTCAGACACAATGCTCCAGGATTGTATAACCCAATAATAAGCATGTGCAGATACAAAGTTGCAAACAGATATACTGAATGAGGTGTAAGTGCACAGTTATTCTTAGTAAACCATAAGACAGATGGAGGATGTAGGTCAGAGTCATAAGACCTATAGAGAATGAACTTGTAAATAAGTATTGATGTGTTGATGCATGAAGTCTACATGTTTTTTGCTCACCCTGGCAATGTGCGTGAACAGCCAGTGACTTTGATAACTGAGTGTGAGGGGAGGTTGTGTGCAGAGAGAGAGAGAGAGAGAGAGAGAGAGAGAGAGAGAGAGAGAGAGAGAGAAAGAAAGAAAGAAAGAAAGAAAGA
The DNA here is from genome assembly GCA_022414735.1 of Noturus placidus. NCBI lineage: Eukaryota > Metazoa > Chordata > Actinopteri > Siluriformes > Ictaluridae > Noturus > Noturus placidus. The sequence continues at coordinate 32,618 of JAFFST010054155.1, forward strand.
GAGAGAGATAGAGAAAGAAATAGAGAGGGAGAAGGAGAAAGAGAGAAAGAAAGGGAGGGAGAGAGAGAGTCGAAAGAAAGAGAGAGAAACAAAGAGAGAGAGAGAGAGAGAGAGAAAGAAAGAAACACAGAGAGAGAGAGAGAGAGAGAGAGAGAGAAAGAAACAGAGAGAGAGAAAGCAGCCTGGCTAAATTACACTGACCCAATATGAGAGGATGAAAGAGGCCACTGATGCCAACAATGTATGCCACAAGAGAGTTTATATATTACACCATTTCTACTTCTCTGCTTCGACCTGAATCTATGTTTTACTGAGATTGGGCCTCTTTTATTAAGCTGGATACAAATAGATTTATTCATAAATCATTCATGGGAGAATTTACACAAGAAATTTTGTATTCAGGAAAATCCCATAATTTCAGAACAAATGATCATATAATACCCATGCTCCTAAATGTGTCAATTTAATAAGAAGATTGTTAACTTGTTTAATAACTAATGTAAACCTCAACTTTACACTGTCTTCCTGTCAAAAATCCATCCTCATGCTAATTCACTAGGCCAGGGATTAAGAATAACATTAAGAACATTCTTTGAAAACCAGTTGTTTTATTTTATTGGCATTAATTAAAGATTATTAAAAAAAAGAAGAAGAAAGTGATGCAAAACAAATGCATAAATTGAGACTAATAAAGTATGACAAAATAAATTCTGCAGCATAAACAAAGGATGGGCTGGTCTGTCTGTGCATATCTGTATGTTGTAAACAAATGCCTCAGCTGATGGAAGATGTAACACTGCTCTCCATGCTTATGAGGAAAAGGATGCTTTGAGACTGGTATGATTTGTTCAGAGGATGAAAGCTGGCTCATAAATTGGTTCCATTTACCATCTTTTAGGAGACAGCTATCGTACCCTTTCAACTCCACTTGAGCTATTCCCACATACTCTCTCTCTCTCTCTCTCTCTCTCGCTCTCTCTCTCTCCCACTCTTTTAATAGTCAGTCAGTGTTATTTGATTAATTTTGGATTCATTTCACCTGTCTCTATAGTACTTTTTCAACTTCTGTTGCCCAGAATTAAAACAGTCACTGTTGATCCATTAAAGGGTCTGCATTCATTACAAAACTTTACACAAATGGAAAGGATTGCCCTTCTTCTTCTTCTTCCCCTGAAAGCCATTACATCCAGCTTTCCTCCCGTTCTTGATTTCTATTATGCTTCGTTCACCTTCGATTATTTTCCTTCCTTAGATTTTCATCAGATTTCGCGTTTAAGATACCGGAACAATGCAAACTCCAGCATACGGAGCAGGTGCTGGGATACATTTTGGCAGACAACACTTCTCAAAGAACACAGACTCTCAAAGGATACCGACATTAGGAAAGGAACAGTGTGTGCACACCACATTCACTGCTCTGGAATGAGTAGTTCAGTGAAGTCTAATGCTAAACAACTTTTCTAGTTGGTTTTCAGTGAATATAAAGCTGGTCTGCATGGAGCCTGCAATACATTCAACCATACTCATCTAAACAATGTGCAATTTGAGAATGGACAATCTAGATGAGAGATGACATGCCAATGAAATAAGAGCCAGAAAATCCATCACTAAATATAGTGCTTCGGTTACTGGAGCTGCTATGTAAATAAATCTCGCAGAGCTAAACTTCCACTCAGAGACACTCCGTCTGCTACACAGATTCTTACACTTAGGGTTTTTGTCCTCATTAGCTAAACCTGTTAATCTACTGATTGCATAGTTTGTAGTCCAGAAAGGCACAAAGTGAGGACTGTAAATAATGCATGGGAATGATTCTTTAATGATCAGTCCTTAAATTACTTTCTCTGAGGTTGAGAGTCTTGAGAGAGGTGGGCTAGATTACAGCTTTAAAAGCAGGCTGTGAAAAATGCACAAGCTTAGTGTTTAGCTATTCTTTACCAGAGTACAAAGTGCAAAACATTATTAAACCACTGATTATCAACTTTAGGAGTACATGTAGATTAGTGTGTGTTGTAAATACAAAAGAATAGCCAATACTGTGGGGTTGGATATTAAATAAAGCAAAATGACTTAGTTTCAGCTTCAGATAAGATGAGGCATATCACTAACTCCAAGTAGTTAATAATTTCTTAAATAACAAAAAAAAACAAGTAAACAAAATAAACAAATAATAATAATAGTACAATAATATACATAATTTATAACAACACAGCAGAAATAAATTGTCAACTGCAAGCTTAATCAAAAGGTATTCTGTCGTGGGAAAAAGAAAGTGCACCCTCCTTCAATTCTTTGCTTTTATTTATCAGGGCCTAAATAACACTTGTGTGGTCCTCACCAAATTCTGTAAGCAAATTACCTCAGATGACAACAAAAAAAAACACAAAAAATTATTTCAGTCAAAGGATATTGTTCCACAACCATTGTGGTTTGTTCAGATGCAATTTTGCAAAGTTATGTTGTCCTATTCTTTTTGGAGAGAATGAGCTTTTTCCAATAGCCATATGTCCATGAAAGCCAGTCTTGTTCAGTCTTTTTCTGATTGTGCGGTCATGAACATAAGCATTTAGTGTGCTTACAGAGGCCTGTAGATCACATGATGGAGATTTGACTTTTCTTTATATCTCTGAGCATTAAATGTGTTGAGATTGGACTGAAATTGCTGGAAAATCCCACTCCTGGGAAGATTGGCAACTGTCTCCATTTCTAAACAATCCTTCTCACTGTAGAATGGTGAATTTCAAATTATTTGGAGATTGTAAGCCTTGTAAGCCTTCACAGATTGATGGGCAGCATGGCTGATGTTCTTTCTTCGTGGCATGACATAGATTCACACCTGAGAACTCCAGAACACCAAACTGCCAAAAGTTCTGCTTTTACAGAGGTAGTCACACTTTTTGATGATTAACTTTTTTTTTGTACATTTCATTACTAACACCTTTCTGCTAATTACTCTCTGACTGTGACATGACTGTGGAAGTAGGAAAGGTGTACTTATTTTTTTCTCACCTGGTTTCTGAATGTTGGGTTAATTTTAGGGGAAAAATAATACATCTTGAAATCTATTGTGGTTTTAAAAATCTATTGTGTTTAATTAATATTTAATATTGTTAATTAATGTTTAATAACAACTACATTACGGGAACTTACACAGGAAAGATACTTTGCATATAATGCCTAATAATAATCAGGTTTTGTGCTAACAAATGTGCTCAAATGTGCTAACAAAGGAAAACCTGTAATCACTACAAGTCTCTATGGGGTATAAAGTGAACATTGAATTAACATCGATGGAAGGAGACTCCAGTGTGATTTCTTGTTAACAGTCATATGTAATGCTTCACCTTCAGGTTTTCTGTAAGGTGACTGCTGGTGAGGGGACACCTGTTTATAACTGCAATAATGTAAGTGTTGCCAGAAAATATGTGGGAAGTAGGAGTGCTGAGGGTGCTGCAGCAGTCTTTTAGGATTCCTTTAACTGCAAATGCAGCTGCAAGAGCTAAAACATTTCCACAACATAAAATGTTCCCATAAACACATGAAAATGATGGCAGTATTTTACAAAGTTGAATCAGGGTATATCACACCACCTTATTGTTGATTACTTTCCTATAACTGCCGTAGATATTTTCTTATGTCTGTAGTGATTCATTTCTTATTTCTATGATTATGACAGCTAGGTGCAAGATTAGATCTCCTATGAAGTGACTCTCCCTGTAACCTAGGTAAGGTTGAAAGTGGGAGGAACATGCACCCCTGTGAAGAATATATCTATAGTGTAGACACAAGGGAAATAGACTGATTTTAGTTTTATTATAAATGGTACTCTGTGTATAGTGATTTATTGTAGCTATTTACATTTACATTTATTCGTTTAGCAGATGCTTTTATCCAAAGCGACTTACAAATGAGAGCACACACACACACACACACACACACACACACACACACTGGTAGCAGAGCTGCCATGCAAGGTGCTAGCTTGCCATCGGGGGCAACTTAGGGTTCAGTGTCTCGCCCAAGGACACTTCGGCATGGGATCACCCGGGCCGGGATTCGAACCACCAACCCTACGATTAGTGGATTAGTGGACAACCCGCTCTACCGACTGAGCCACAGCCCGCCCCATAGTATTTATACTATTATTATTTTTCTCAAATACCGCCACAATACTGTAGATGGTGAGTGTATGTTTTTTTTTTTATTTTATTTATTTTTTTTATCCACTACACTTTAAAATGACTGGTTTTTACTTCACTTAAGACCTAAAATTACACAGCATTCAACATGATTTACACAAAAGCACAGCTTGTTAAGTAAATAAATAAACAAATAAAGGACACTGTGTAAAAGTAGAGAATTAAAAATAAAAGCACTGAATTCCAGTATAATATTGATAAATACTAACTACACTTGTGTTGTATTTGCTCCATCTTGATTTCTTCTGTTTTTGTGTACATCTCATACGAAATAGTTTTAGATCTTCAAACCAAATACAACATAAAACAAAGCCAACCTTAGTAAACACACAATCTAGGTTTTTTTTAAGCAAAAAAGTTATCCAACAACAATCACCAATGTAAAAAACTAATTGCCGCCTTAAAATTAAAATCTGGTTGTGCCACCTATAGCAGCAATAACTTCCCTGAGATGGTCTGATCGGTCCTGTAAGGATGTGCACTGATAGAGAAGAGTTCCCATTGGTTGCAGCCTCTAGGTATTCTGGACAATCACAAAAGCCAACCTTGGCCCTTTTGACCAACCATATGCAGAACATTCCCGCTACGCTTATGTGTGGAACTCACTTTTGTAGGCTTTCGAGTGAATAAAAGATAAAAATTCTTCATATTCCATAAAAAATTTAGCCACACCCCTGACTCAATCCCACCTCAACTCCAGTCCTGGTATTACATGCACAGGGTAGATGGTGCTATGATATAAGAGTTATCAGGACTGTGTGTTTGGGAAGGCAATAAAAATGCCAATGATTTAAGGATGTGCCAATTATCAACTTTTTATTATTCCTCAATTAATCTCAGTTACATGTTCACAGAAAATATCAGAACGTGAGGAAAGTGAGAGTGTAATGACAGGTGTGTATGTGTGTGTATTTGTGTGTGAGAGAGCATGTTAACAGCCAACGGAGAAAAAGTGTGAATAACATCACTGTGTGTGTTCTGTGTATGTGTAGGTAACATGAAGTCTCACCTCATAGTGCGCAACACGCTGTGACTCAGAGATGAGCTGAGCATTGCAGATGTTACAGTAGCTCTCGGTGAAGAGTCCTCCATCACCAAATCCTGCAGATTTCATCTGACAACAAACAGCAGCACACATGGTCAGGACTTATAGAGGACACTGCACTTTATCTTATCAAGTTCAGACACAAGCTTTATCAACAACTGTATCCAAATGTGATAATCACCACGCAGGTGTTTGCTAAGCCTAGGCTAATACGGGTCTTTTATAAAACATGTGACAATGTTTAACAATGGAACGTGTCATCTGATACACTAGGACAAAAAAAAAACAGCTATAGCAGATTTCAAGGGAAAGGTTTTTTCTATGTTATGTGCGTCAGGTATATCTGGGTTTTGGTGATACTCTTTCACAGCTACAGTATTTCACTTCTGTTTCCTTATCATAATTAAAGCTACATTTTAAGTTTCAGAACTGAGTTGCTGAGTTTGTGATGTCATAGAATTTTTTTTGAAAATTTGAAGGTAATGAACCACATGTGCTACATGCAGTGACAACAAATGGGTTTTGCCTAAGGGTAAAGAAGTCATACTTTATTTCAGTGTCTCCAAAGTTTTCCTATTAACATAGAATTAAACACATTCAATAAAATACTTTTTACTCTTTGTAAGTAAGATGTATGCTCAATGATGTATTGCAATCTCAATAATTGACGAACCATAAGGAATAAATGGACCATTATAAATGTACCATATGTACAATATAAATGGACCATTGTAATCTGATTCAATAATAAACTGTCTTTAGTAGACAATGGCAAAACCATTACATGGCTCTAACCGTAGCCAGGCTGATGTAGAGCTGCAAGTGACAAGGTTCAGTTTGAGTCCCATTTTACACACCAAGTGTACAATTAGCCCCGTGTTACTGAATGTCTTCAACATGACAGATGAGAACATGCAGGAGCTACTAATTAGCTCAACAGCAGGCTACAAGATGGGACAGCGATAGCATTGTTGTCTAATTGATCTTGTTTGAAATTATCCGAGAACAATCCTGTCAGCCTGTTTGAAGTGATGAATCTTGGTATACTTTTAATGCACTTACTACTCCTCATATCACCATATCAAAATTATTATTAGTGCTTTCTGTTGCATTTACTTATCTTAATTTGAATCCTCTGTTATACAAAAAAAAAAAAAAAAAATTTCACTTTAGTTACCATCTTCATGTCATCATAAATGATACTTTTCATTTATGAGTCACCAGAAGGAAATGATATCTTTCTGCAGCTTGACCAGTATGCTCTAAACAGAGAGACTAATATTCATAGACTGTATATATCAGTATTCACTTGCTCTTAAAGATCTAACAGGGATATTTTACACAATAAGTACACTACAGGCAGAAACCTCAGAAGCCACACAGCTTTTGTTAAAAATAAATAGGAAAATTTTTATTTTGACACTATTTGTAATATGTTTAACATAACAAAGAGTTTCTTAATTTGTTTTTGTCTATGATCTACATTCATTAAAATATCCCACTTTAGTTATAATTACAGTATGATTATCACAGATGCTTCTAAAAATGTAATTAAATCTGGTATTTTCAATTTAGAGCTTGTAAATTATAAGAATGTAAAAAATGGTTAACAAAGATTAATAAAACCTTGAAACATAAAAGACGTTCAAAAGTGCATCAGTGCAAACCAACTGAATATTTTAGAAAATACTTTTGGGTAAACTAGATATTAATAACTATATTGCAATATGGTGTATACCAATATATATCTTTATAAGTCATTTGTTACCAGATATCAAGACCTGTGCAAATTTTCTGAACAAATATAATCAAACAACATCTACTCTTGAGCACTTTATAAGAAAACTTACAATTGATTAATTCTGCTTTGGAGAAAATAAAAATAATTATTATAATGATATATAATTATAAATAATAATATGATTTTTTTTAATATTCCAAGTCATTTGATGTTCTATGCATCAGACCGTTTGTTTAAAATTATCGTTTTGGAACATGTTTTGGTTAGAAAATAATACTGAGCTCTGTTCAGTGAATGTATGCTTTTACAATGGCTCTGTATACATGCAACCTTAATATACTGTAGACAGGTCACTTACTGAAATCACTCAGATTTAAAGGAGTCAAATATTCAAATGCTTTTTCCTGCCTGCAGACCTAACAGTGAAGACATCTCAGTGTTCTTCTTAGGCTGGGTTAGAGTGTATGAAGAGTAGGAGGTCTTGGTGGACAGTGTAATAACAATGGAACCTTAGGCAAGGCGGATCTCTCTCTCACATTCTCTCTCAGCAGTTCAAGGTTTGTGGATTGTGCTCTATCACTGCTGAATGATAAGATAGACCTCAAGATGAACTCTGTAATGTAACATTCTCTTCTTTATGGAGGCTTCACATTGCTATAGACTACTAAACTCTGAACAGCTGGCAACATGCTTTCTGTGTCAGGTCACTGGGGGAGGAAACTAGAGTACCCGGAGGAAACCCCCAAAGCACAGGGAGAACATGCAAACTCTGCACACACAGGCCTCCCAAGATACAGTGCCTTGCGAAAGTATTCGGCCCCCTTGAACTGTTCGACCTTTTGCCACGTTTCAGGCCTCAAACATAAAGATATAAAACTGTAATTTTTTGTGAAGAATCAACAACAGGTGGGACACAATCATGAAGTGGAACAAAATTTATTGGATATTTCAAACTTTTTCAACAAATAAAAAACTGAAAAATTGGGCGTGCAAAATTATTCAGCCCCCTTAAGTTAATACTTTGTAGCACCACCTTTTGCTGCGATTACAGCTGTAAGTCTCTTGGGGTATATCTCTATCAGATTTGCACATCGAGAGACTGAAATTTTTGCCCATTCCTCCTTGCAAAACAGCTCGAGCTCAGTGAGGTTGGATGGAGAGCGTTTGTGAACAGCAGTTTTCAGTTCTTTCCACAGATTCTCGATTGGATTCAGGTCTGGACTTTGACTTGACCATTCTAACACCTGGATATGTTTATTTCTGAACCATTCCATTGTAGATTTTGCTTTATGTTTTGGATCATTGTCTTGTTGGAAGACAAATCTCCGTCCCAGTCTCAGGTCTTTTGCAGACTCCATCAGGTTTTCTCCCAGAATGGTCCTGTATTTGTCTCCATCCATCTTCCCATCAATTTTAACCATCTTCATTGTCCCTGCTGAAGAAAAGCAGGCCCAAACCGTGATGCTGCCACCACCATGTTTGACAGTGGGGATGGTGTGTTCAGGGTGATGAGCTGTGTTGCTTTTATG
>JAFFST010054155.1:41561-52627 GCA_022414735.1 Noturus placidus
TTTATTTGTTGAAAAAGTTTGAAATATCCAATAAATTTCGTTCCACTTCATGATTGTGTCCCACCTGTTGTTGATTCTTCACAAAAAATTACAGTTTTATATCTTTATGTTTGAGGCCTGAAACGTGGCAAAAGGTCGAACAGTTCAAGGGGGCCGAATACTTTCGCAAGGCACTGTATATCATTTTAATCACTATTGGTATGAAATACAATAAGCACAACTAATCTACTGGTCTACAAGTTTGGCTGGAGTTGAACTTTTGACCCACAGACACTGGGATCCACAGGACCCAATAAAAAACAAGACTATATTTTCAATAACATTCAGTAAAACTACATTAAATATTTTACTCTAAACCAACTAAATATTTAAAGCTTTAGTGTGTAATATGTTTTGATAAAAATGAAAAAAATATAATCCTCTACAATACTATGTTCCTATGCTGCTGTTTGTCACCATGACAATCCTGTAATTGTAGTTCATGTCAGCACTGTGTCAAGAAATGTTGTGTGGATTGATGCTAAGTTTGTTCATATACATCATATGCCATCTTAAATACATCAAATGTCATCACACCTCAACTTTAGGCATGAAAAATGTCTGGAAAAAACTGTGACTAGCAGGAGCCAACAAGTGAAAGAGAAAGAGAGTGTGTAGGTCAACAAAACAAAAGGTAATCTGTGAGTGAGAGCCAATATGAGGAAAATGGATACAGAAGATTTAGCTTTTTTTGTGCTGAACATCTAAAGCAATTCTTTGTTCTCCAACTGGATGGAATATAGTGAATGATAGTCAGTCAATTTATGCTCGTTATGGAATTTGCATCATTACCCAGTTGTGAAGCTGTTTTAAATAGAGAACTCATGATAGTGAGGTAGTGACTAATGCGAGGAGTTTGTGTAGTTCTTTTTTTGAGGTATTATAAACTCAGTTTTATTGGGCAAGAATGAATCACCTGGGGTATCTGATCACCTCGGTGTATATATTTAATCCCCTGTGGTTTTGCTAACATGCTAACATTAGTTCATTCATTATGACTATGGAGAACAAAAAATCAGTCATATACCAGTGACAGCAATGTATTCAGCATACTCCAGAACGTGTTATATATATATATCTATCCATCTTCAACCGCTTACTCCTTTTCAGGGTCACGGGGAACCTGGAGCCTATCCCAGGAGGCATCGGGCACAAGGCGGGGTACACCCTGGACAGGGTGCAAGTCCATCGCAGGGCACAATCACATACACACACTACGGACACTTTAGACACGCCAATCAACCTACCATGCATGTCTTTGGACTGGGGGAGGAAACCGGAGTACCCGGAGGAAACCCCCGACGCACGGGGAGAACATGCAAACTCCGCACACACATGGCCCCGACGGGACTCGAACCCTGGACCCTGGAGGTGTGAGTTATATATATATATATATATTAATGACAGCAAGAGCAGGAGAGACTAGTCAGATTTTTTTTGAGGGAATAGAATGGGAAAGAAAACCCCAACAACATCAATATCAGTCACATAAGTCTTTTGACAGCATTCATAGCAGTATAAGGCACTGCACCTGAGCCAGACACAGTAGTACGTGATCATTTTGTAGCACTGTAATCAGAGCACAGGTTACTTATGTGGCAGCCTTATCTTCATCTGTGATGTGACATCATTCCTCCCTCTGCCATCTGTCTCTTTCGGCTCCTGTCTGCTGGGTGTGACTGTAGAGACCTTGTCTACGCCAGCTCACTGTTATGCTATTCTTACTGACGCACAGATCCAGGCAGGCTGTTTTCAATGCAACGAACAGCAACACCAAGAGCATATTCTTTCACTCCTGTCTGCCCTTAAACTCCATCAGACTGGAGAATTAAGAATTTCTTTGTCATAAGTAGGTACATTGTATGCAAAAGGTGCAAAATGATCACAGCTCTGTGATGGATATTGGGAATGGATACAGAACAACTGGGAAAGACAGAGAGACACTGTCTGAGGATGCTGTCTGACCTAAAAAAAATCAAATAAATAAATAAAGGAGCCAGCAGCACTTACTGAGGCTTAATCACAGCTCAGAGAATTTTTTCTTCAAAGCAGTAGTTTCACTAGCAGAGATGGAGTTGAGAATAAAATGACTTGTTTAGATCATAGCTCTCTAAAGGTGAGCTCCTTGCACCCCTCCATACCCTGCAATACAATGCCTAAGGGTTTACAATGTCAACCCTCTGGGTTTACTGCAGCAGTTCACGGTCAGCTGTACACAAGAATGAGCTTCTTTTTATCTGTTTGACCTCCACAGTAACTTATCTTGTCAAATCTGGGAAGCACCTGCTGCCATAAAACTTTCACTGGACCTTCGATCAATGATCGTAATCTGTTGAGATTGCTTCAGAGTAAATCTGGTCTAACAGAATCGGAATTGACGCTAAATATAATGTACTGTTCAGATATGCAAAGAGATATTATTGTGCAGTATAATGGGCTGTGTGAAATGTGAGCTGCAGCTCAGGCTAAAAGTGCTTTGCTAAAGATCACTAGAGACAGCCATTACGATATGCATTCCATGATAACAGTATCATGTAATCGAATAATCAGCAATTACATGGCCTGATGCTCTGAATACTGACAGCATGATCATGGTGGATTATTTCTGAAAGCTAAACATCTCTTCATATTCTCAGGGAGAGTGACTGGATGCATGTAGAGTAACTACACACGCAAATGGCATTCGTTTTGGCAAGACGGAGAGTCAGGTGCTGCTGGCACCAGCTTCAAGCCTCATGCTTCTTCAATGTGCCATGGCTTGAAAAAGTTGATGAGTGCTCTTTTTGGCTGGGCTGCTTGTGTGAAGGGGCATTAAAAATACATCTGCAAGAAAGTGAACTGAGCATCCATGCTGCCTTCATCCCTCCTTTTCTCGCACCACCCTGTGGAAAAGAGCAGCTTTAGAAATCTTTTCTCTCCGAACAACACATTTGCAATTCTGTGGTGCAAGTGCTTCTAGTTCACTTCACAACACATCCCAAAGCGTAGAGTATGTCTTGTCGGTACCTCTGGTGGTTCATGGGAAGTTTTGTGAAGATGATTTAAGGTCAAATATTTTATAAATGATGAGTGGAGCAGGCCACTATAGACCTAGATGCATTGATGTCACCCCCAGGCACATCATATGGATTACGGAGCTACAGCTTGGCATTTTATCTCCTACCACTGGTATTCCTTCAGTTATTCTACTGATACAGTTAAGGACATTATGAACTCCACACATTTGGAAACTCTTAGCAATGGCTAACGGTATTAAAGTAATTACATTTTAATGACCTGAGTAATGATCAGCCAAATAAACCGCTAAAACTTTGCCAACAGAAAACTAATTGAAATTGAAAGAACAGCAGATCAAATTTGCTGATTGTTTTGGCAATTAGTAAAGAAGCTAAGGTCAGTTCTGACAGCTTTGAGCTAGTCATCATTCTCTTCTTTCCAACAAGGTGCCCGTCAAATGCTGGAAATGCAAGTCAGAAGAGATTTCGACTTCTGATTTCTGCATCATATTTTGTTGTTAGTGAAAAAAAAAGAAAAGAAAAGCATTTACACCCCTGTCTGTAGCATTAGGATTTACATTTCTTACTGATTTTGGTCTTGTTGTTTGTCTCTGAAATGTCACTGTGCTAAGATAAGTGTTTGTATTGAATCTCTTAGATTACTTTGTTACTTAGGAATAGACAAAATGTCACATAGCCATGGTGTCTAACAAAGAAATATGTCACATTTCCTTTTGTTGCGTCTGACATGTATCACCCAGATACAGAAAGCACATTTTCAAAAGCATAGAACTTATCAAAATAAAACACAAGGGGATGAACAATTGAACATCATCTCACAAACACAGCTTTTCAAAAAAGAAAAAAAAAATCCTGATTTGCAGTGGCTCTAATTATGGTCCATAACATATTTCTGGAATAATCCAAAACACTCCAGACAATGTCTATTTGCCTAAATTGGTATTTAATGTCTACAGTACATATGCAACTATTATGGTTAAGCCATCCAGTCAGTAATCTAACATATTTTCTATATAAACTCTTTCCCTAAGTGTAATAAACTACTCTGAAATGAGGCCCCAGATGTGCTAGAGAGATGACCATCATATCAGTGGCTAATGGACCATAAACTAAGAGCCTCTGAGGATGTTCTTTCTATTTAAAATAAATTAGGAATAAACTGTCCATTTCATCTAATAAACAAGAGGATAAAAAGGATTAGCAAATGTCCTGATCACGCTAGAATACAAATAAGAGCTTCACTAAACAACCTTGTAAAACTTTCAATGAGCTGATTGTTTTAAAGTGTGTATTATTATTTTGCACTAAATGCAACATAAATTAGGCATGCTTATGTAAATCTAAAGCCTATCGGATTGCTTGGCTTTTACATTGGTGCTTGTGTCCTTAACCTTTATAAGCACTGCTTTATCCTTGCACTTTTGAATTCATCATATGCTCCCAGCATGCCTTGCAAAGCCCTCGGTGAGTCTGGCATTCGCTTTGAGTAAACGAACGAGGAGGATGACAGGGTACCAAAAGCCAGCAACATGTCAACACGATTGCAATCAGAGCCATGAGGACCACTCAGTCTGCTGGTCCCTTCAGCGACAAAGTGACCCATGTTTTATTTTTGTGGGTATCAGTCATGTTAAGTGTAACCTTGGAATGACTAGGCATTTAGCCCACTTTCAACATGAAACAGAATGCTCTATGAATACTGGAACATCTGTTAAAGGACATAATTCTATGCTCAAATGTTAGACTTGTGCCTGTGCATTGAGAAGCTACGATTCCCAGGTTCTATTCCTGGTCAGGGAGCCAACCCCAGCCACTGGAGGGTTGCACAAGCCAGTGCACTCTCAGTGCCAGTCCCAATCCCAGAAAATGGGGTGGGTTGCATCAGGAAGGGCATCTGGTGTAAAACCTGTGCCAGAATTAAACATGCAGATGATCCGCTGTGGCGACACAAAATAGGAGCATCCAAAAGAGGAAATAAATCCTTGTGAGGATCTTCCATTGACATCATTAGTAATGCACCTGATTAATTTTGCTACCTCAAGATTGTGGAATATTTTACCATTGTTTATAAAGTCATCCCCCTTAACAGACATCTTTATATCCAATTTGAAAACGTATGTATTCTCCAAGGCATCGGAGTCCTTGTAAGGTCTCCATCATCGAGCTGTCTGTTTGTTTTTATGTTGATATAGGTGGTCTCCCTATTGTCTTATTTACTTTATTAGATTTCACAATTGTCTTGTTTTTATTTTCTTTTATTCTGTCTTAATCTTATTCTGATTTGATTATACTTTGAAGCGCATATGATGACACTTGCTGTCTTTTAAATGTGTTATAGAAATAAAGGTGATTTGACCTTTTCTTGACATTTGCTAAAGGAACCTAAACGAAGGAATAAAACATTTGCGATTAAAGCTCATGATCTCTGCTTCACAAAAATATCTAGGCTATATAAATATGACTTTTCATTTTCTAAGTAAAGTTGTTAAATGTCATGTTTTTTCACACATTTCTAATCAGCACTTGCTAAAATACTGTGCTCTCACACTCTCTGTCTCTCTCACACACATTTAAATACAGTTGAGCACATTTTAGGATATCTAATTAGATAGTTGAATTGGTTCTATATTGCAGTTCTGAAGCATTAAATAAACATATGCATGTATAAGGCGTCATCCTGGAGCACCATGTCTAGGAAATGAATGAAGGAACAATAATGAACCATACATTTAACCCTTATGTTAACTACAATGAAATCGCTGAAATGAGTTGAATTTCTGGAATTGGAGAAGATCTGTCTCAATATCTACAACATGTGAAAAGTATGCTTATGCTTAGCAGAAGCAACTACTGTACATGCATGTTGTTTATCCATAAATATACTCACAACCATGTGCAGAGATCGAACAGAGGTCGTTTCCTGTATGGTCTGAGAAATGTTCTCTGCACATTAGTATCCATTATCAGTAGGGATGCTCCGATCAGGATTTTTGCAGCCGATACGAATGACTGATTTCTTATCATCATGAGATTTATATAAATGATATGTACGCTTTCTTTTGACAGTCACTGTTAACCTTTCTTTCCAGAAAAAGTAATACCACAGATGTTCTCTTGGTTATATTATTTACAGTAATGTTGTAGATTGTTGTTTTAATTGAGAATCAAATAAATAAGCACAACAGATATTTATTTTACAATGAACATTTTAATAGTCCTTTCAAAATACACAGAAAATGGCGAATTTTTCATTGTTTCTTGAGACCTCGTAGTAATTCCACACTGGTGATGATATGACTGCAGCACTAAAGTTTAACGTTCATCATATGCTTTGCGTCCTCACATGTTTTACATCATCAGATTGCAATCGGTTCATGAAATCGGCCAAATTTAGAGACTACCGATCAAGTCACAGTATGTGATTATATTATTATATATTATATATGGGTTAGCTGAGATGCAGCGTTAATTAAACTTTTGAATCAACTGAGTGTTGGCTGACACATTCACACGTTCTTGAAGCTAAATCTAAATTCTCTCTCACTGGCTCTTCCTGTAGCTGATTGCATGGTCATGAATTGATTCTTTCACAAATAAAATGGCGTTGATCGGTGACATTCTGCAAAGCTGTTGATTAAATCTGGAGCTCGGGTTACTGTCTGTGTGGAGTTTTCCATGTTCTCGAACTTGTCAGTGTGGTTCAGTTTCCTCCCAACTCCCAAAACAAGCAAATACAGTAGGTGGAATGGTTAAGTTAAACTGCCCAGAGATGTGAACGGTACCATACAGGGTGTATTCCTGCCCTATGATTTTGGGACAGGCTCCAGATCCACTAAAGATGAATATATATGTATAAATTCTAGAATCTGTTGTGTGTGAAAATCTCAGGAGATTAGCCGATTATGAAATACTCAAACCAGCCCATCTCACATCAACAACCATGCCACAATCAAGTGACGGATCGCATTTTTTCCCCATTCTGATGTTTGATGTGAACATGAATTGAAGCTCTTAACCTGTATCCTCATTTTATTCAATGAACTGCTGGCACATGATTGGATAACTGCGTAAATTAGCAGGAGTACAGTTGTTCCTATTAATGTGGATTGTGAGTGTATATGCTGGCAATAGATTCATCCTTATTTTTAGCCATGTTAAATAAATAAAAAAATCCCACTCTAAGATCCAGTTATGCATTTCAGTGAGCAATTTAAATGTCTGCTGTGTGTGGAGACACCTTGCAATAACCTTGTTTGCACAGACTGTCAATCAGGTTTTATTCCTTGATGCCACAGACATAGAACTGTCACAGGTTTTAGCTCTATGTACCATAATCTGTGCACATCAGATGGCTGTCTCTCTGCCTCTGTTAGCTTTGTTTCCGAAAACACTGAAAGCATAAGCGTAAAAGAAAAAGCAAGCAGACAAAAGTACTCTCAAAAGAGAGTTGTGGTGGAGCACATGAAAAGGTTAAGACCTTACAGATAGTTCAATACCAGCTCCTCAGGGGACATGGAAATGGCAGTAAAAATCACACAACACATCTGATGGATGCATCATACCATATAAAATGCAAACTGAAATCCTGTGACATCTCTGGACTTTCTCACAACGTGTGCTGGTATTCCTGGTTCTTTGAAGTTAAAAGTATCTAACAGATATGTCTGCGCCATCACCAAAAGAGATTTTTGTATATATATTTATATATTTTTATATGTATTATTCACAATCCAATGTGTGAGGCTTAGGTTATGATCATTTTCTTTGTTTTCTTTTATTTTTACTTCTTGGGAGACTGAAATAGAAATAAAATCTGTATACAAGTCTCACAAAAAAAGCAAAACTGAATACATAGGACATATATAATCTGCAGTGCTAGACATGATGTCAATATTGAAGTGCCTGATATAGCTTTCAGTGCTTAATGCAGGATGAGGGAACGATCACATGGCATCCTTCTGACAGGGTGAACAGGACGGAAGTGAATTAAAGACAAAATTCTGCTTTGTTATTGAGCCTTCGTCTGATAGGTGCGGTACTAATACATCTGATAGATGTAGTATCTTGATTTTCAGTCTGAACACACAGCACAGAGCAATCAATATACATTTTAGATAGACAGGTGTCTCTCCTTGACTTAATCGACTAAAAACTCTGCTGAATCTGATATCTTGCCAAACATGAAGTATTATATTATATTGTAAAGTCAACTGTGTAAATTGGGGACTCATTTGACCCTGTAAAGTCATCCGTGAAACGTTTCTTGTGACTGTACATAAGGTAATTTATTTCACTACTCTTTGCTTGGCTATTTTCCTTGTGGTGTGGGTAAAAAATGGTAGGATAGGAGGATAGATATGGAGTTTTATTTACTCTCCTTTACACTATCTCCAAGCACGGAGCAGTTTGAACGTGGTCGCAAAGATGACTTATTTAAAATAGCAGATCCTTATAGCAAATTAAGGTACTGCGGAATGTCACTAAGAAAGTGGTTAAAAATCTGCTACAGCCGGAACTTATTCAAAAACAGATTCTGACTGAGCTGTCTTTTGTGATTAATATGGAAGAGGGAGTTGTTGCGGAGATTAGATCTGATGAAAAGCATCCTTCCCCTCCACAAATATCACCTGGATTTTCTAGGTTTCCGCTATTTGTACCACCCAGTAGTTAGTTGATGGTACCACAGTGTGACCCACTATTGGCATTGAGAATGAAAGAGTTGTAATTGGAAGTTTAACGGGAGGAAAATGAGACAAAAAGACTTCGGTAAAGGGAATTGGAGTTGGAATTGGAGCAGGAACGGTTTCGAAAAGCTCACAGTCAGCCTCACTGGGGTAAGGGCTTGTCAGAGAGTTCCCCAGCATCTCTTTTATTTGCTCAATTACCAGCAGGTCCCATACCATTCCAGTCCCATTGTTCCACAGAAAACTTGGAAAAAAGTGGAAAACTTGCCAGTATTTGATGTCAGTAAGCACATTAATTCGGTACCTGTATTTAGAGAAGCGGGGGTAGATAGCTATTTTACAGCTTTTGAACATGTGGCAGCTACATTGCCAAAAGAGGCCAAAAGAGATGTGAGCTCTTCTGTTGCAATGTAAGTTAGTTGGCAAAGCACAACAAGTTTGTTCTACATTGCCGGTGGAGCAGAGCCTTATTTATGATGTGGTGAAGCAGGCTGTACTCCATGCTTATGAGTTAGAGCCTGAAGCATATAGACAGAAATTCAAGGCCCACAGGAAATCAGACAAAATTTTGTGGAATTTGCCAGAGAGAAACAAACGCTCTTTGATAAATGGTGTGCTGATAATAAAACAACAACTCTTGAAGCTTTGAAAGAGCTTGTGTTATTAGAAGATTTTATGAACTGTCTTCCTGAAAATCTAGTAATTAATTTAAATGAGAAAAAAGTGATGTCTCGTTCTGCAGCCGCTGTACTAGCGGACGAATTTATATTAACACATAGGACTGTTTTTTATCCAGTGATGAGAAGTGATAAGTCTACGGTTAATGGGGTTGACCGGCAGGGAAAAGGATGGACTGCTGCTGTCAACTCAGGACGAGGAAATGACTACAGGAGTCCTAGAGCTGCTCAAAACCTCTCAGTAAATGGTAGAGTATGTTTTTACTGTCTTGTAGCAGATCACCTTATTACTGATTGTGAAGTCTGGAAGAAGAAAAACAGTTCAGTTAAGCCTATAACTGTGAGTTTTGTGCAAACTGTTGGAAATTAATTGATGCTTTCCTCTGATAACTGTGTATAAACCACTTACGCTACAGGGGTGGGTATCGAGCAGTAGTGATGGGGAATATTCGCCAGTAATGGTATTACAGGACACAGGACCTGCCCAGTCTCTCATGCTCTGTAATGTACTACACTTACCTTTTGAATCGTACACAGGCTCTGACGTACTTTTGCAAGGGATAGGGGTAGGGTCTATAAAAGTACCTCTACACAAAATTTACATCAAAACACACCTGAAAAAAGGGAGATGTTACGGTTGGGCTTTGTTCTCAACTTCTTGGGGAAGGGGCTGAAGTTATATTGGGAAATGTCTTAGCTGGTGGTAAAGTTTTTCCCCATCCAATTGTTGAACGTAACCCTATTAATAATGAGAAAACTGATGCGCCTGTTCAATTTCCCTCAGTATTTCCTACCTGTGTGGTGACACGAGCTCAAGCTTGCAAATGTCATGATGTTGTGTATCTTGCTGATACTTTCCTACAGTCTTCTAATGCAAAAGGTAAGACTGGAAAATTGCATGTGGAAACAAATGCTTCTCCGTGTCAAGTCTCAGTACCGGAGATGGATAATACTGTGAATTTGGCAAAGTGTGAATTTGGGACAGCAGTAGTCACATACCTTGGTAAACAAGTGGGCCAAGGCCAGGTGAGCCCCGTCAGTGCCAAAGTGGAAGCAACTGTGAACTTTCCTGCTCCCAAAACCAAAAGGGAATTATGAAGATTCTTGGGGATAGTGGGATACTATAGAGCCTTTTGCAAGAATTTTTCTTCGGTGGTGTATCCTCTGGCTGACTTGTTAAGTGCATCTAGAGAATTCACTTGGAGTCCTGAGTGTGATCTCGCTTTCAAGTTCGATCTCCTTTGTAGTGTGTCTGTTCTCTCTGCAACTGATTTTACCCGCCCATTCAAACTGGAGCTGGATGCCAGTGCAATAGTGGCCGGTGCAGTACTTCTGCAAGAAAAGGAGCCTGGGATCAACCACACAGTGTTACTTTACTAAAAACTCTGAAAAATTACAGGACCATAGAAAAGGAAGCTTCATTGTTACTACTTGCTTTACAGCACTTCGAGGTGTATGTATGTGGTAGTACCATACCGATATTTGTATACAGTGCCTTGCGAAAGTATTGAACTGTTCGATCTTTTGCCACATTTCAGGCCTCAAACATAAAGATATAAAACTGTAATTTTTTTGTGATGAATCAACAACAGGTGGGACACAATCATGAAGTGGAACGAAATTTATTGGATATTTCAAACATTTTCAAC
>JAFFST010054160.1:20415-31135 GCA_022414735.1 Noturus placidus
GAAGAAAGAGAGAGAGAGAGAGAATAAAGAGAGAGAGAGGATAAAGAGAGAGAATAAAGAGAGAGAGAGAGGATAAAGAGAGAGAGAAGAGAGAGAGAAGAGAGAGAGAGAGAATAGAGAGAGAGAATAGAGAGAGGGATGGTGAAGGAACGAGTGTTTAACGCTGCCATAACGAAAGTGACAACAGGAACTCACTTGTTTCCCGACATTAAATGTAACTGTAAATGGATAAAAAGGTATAATTTGGCATTCTTTAATACGTAAACAAACAAATAAATAAATAAAGTCATTTTGGGCGCTTTGCTATGATGTAAGAGTAATAACTCCAGTGGGAGACGGTGTTGGTGCAGCGTGCGGGTGTGGGGCTCACAGATCATTTCTGAGATATACACAGACACAGACACAGATCACACACAGATACAGACACAGATACACACACAGATACACACACAGACACAGACACAGATACACACACAGACACAGATACACACAGACACAGATACACACACAGATACACACACAGACACAGATACACACACAGACACAGATACACACACAGATACAGACACAGATACACACACAGATACACACACAGACACAGATACAGACACAGATTCACACACAGATACACACACAGATACAGACACAGATTCACACACAGATACACACACAGACACAGATACACACACAGATACACACACAGACACAGATACAGACACAGATACACAAACAGACACATATACACACACAGATACAGACACAGATTCACACACAGATACACACACAGACACAGATACACACACAGATACACACACAGACACAGATACACACACAGACACAGATACAGACACAGATACACACACAGATACACACACAGATACAGACACAGATACACACACAGACACAGATACAGACACAGATACACACACAGATACAGACACAGATACTCACACAGATACAGACACAGATACACACACAGACACAGATACACACACAGACACAGATACACACACAGATACAGACACAGATACAGACACAGATACACACACATACACAGACACACACACAGACACAGATACAGACACAGATACACAAACAGACACAGATACAGACACAGATACACACACAGATACACACACAGACACAGATACACACACAGACACAGATACACACAGATACAGATACACACACAGATACACACACAGATACAGACACAGATACACACACAGACACAGATACACACACAGACACAGATACACACACAGCCACAGATACAGACACAGATACACACACAGACACAGATACACACACAGACACAGATACAGATACAGACACAGATACACACACAGATACAGATACACACAGACACAGATACACACAAAGACACAGATACAGACACAGATACACACACAGATACAGACACAGATACAGACACAGATACACACACAGATACAGACACAGATACACACACAGACACAGATACACACAGATACACACACAGACACAGATACACACACAGACACAGATACACACACAGACACAGATACAGACACAGATACAGACACAGATACACACACAGATACAGACACAGATACACACAGAGAAACAGATACAGACACAGATACACACACAGACACAGATACAGATACACACACAGACACAGATACACACAAAGACACAGATACACACACAGACACAGATACACACAGAGAAACAGATACAGACACAGATACACACACAGACACAGATACAGATACACACACAGACACAGATACACACAGACACAGATACACACACAGACACAGATACAGATACACACACAGACACAGATACAGATACACATGCTGTGCTTTTTCACCAAATGTTATGAAATCTGCGTTAAAGTTATAGTTAATGAGATTTAAACAAAAGAATAAAGTCTGGACATTAGCACCGAGTTCATTACGACGGGGAATCTCCGCCTGAACCAGATCGTGAACATACAGGTGACGGATTCACACACTTATTAACAAAGACGTTCAATTAGTCAACAATTCCCATATTAGTGCTATCTCTGGCGCCTGTAATGCCAGTCCCGCCCCCTGTAATGCCAGTCCCGCCCCCTGGAGCAGTGTATAGTTATATAAAGTTCACACATGCTGTCAGGACTACATCGTACACTGAGTTGGATCGAATATTGTAGTACTGTGTGAAGTCTTCTACTGTCACATTCAGGATGGCGAGGCGTAAACGGCATCCGCATCTTCTTGTTTGCGTAGCTTGGACTATTTTTTTACTTAGTCAGTGTATAATATTAATGAATGGAAAGATATTTCAGACACAAAGTATCTCCAGGTCGCACGTTGTGCCTTTTGAGAAACGTGTAGTTTGACTACAGTGGATTCTTAATGACTTTACACGCAGTAATTGCTGCTCATGAGCTATACATCAGTCGGCTTATTTTGCTGGCAGCGCTTCTATACTTAACCCTATGTGAGCTTTTTCTCACTCATCACGTAATGGTGCACTTCCCTTATGGTGCCATTAATAATTAGTACGCTTCAGTACACAGCTACGAAAGACATATGGAATCTGTGAGGCAACACATTTAGCCGTATCACGCTATAAACTCTGACACGTGTCAGTTAAGTAAGCCATTTCGAAGCGCTCAGACTGCCCTGAGGTAACTCAATCATCTCAGGTAATTAGTGGGAAGTGATCCGCTGTCCCATTAAACAGTTTAGGCGATTAAAAACTAGCAGCTTTGTGCTGCGGATGGGATGAGAAGAGCGCATCGTACATCAGTAGAAGCGTTTCGACACTTTTATTGATGATACTTTAACACATTACTTCTCTGTAATTTCCAAAACATGTTTATTTATCTATCCATCAGTCTATCGCTCCATCCATCCATCCATCCATCCATCCATCCATCCATCCATCCATCCATCCATCCAGCACTTGGGCGTCTCTGTTCTCTCTGCATTTCACTGGCTGTGTATTGTATTCTGCTCAGTGACGATAAAGTTGAATCTAATGTACTCTCTTGACAGGGGCTGAAGCCGAGAATCATGGGAGTCGCAGTACGCCTGGCGCTGATGGCCTGGGCTTTTCTGGGCTGGTCTCAGGCAGCTGAGAGCGCACCCTCTCTAAGCGTGGCGGTGATCCTGGGAGAGACTCGCGGTGTCCCTGAACGGGCATTGCGTCCAGCACCAGGCATCGGCGCACCACTGGACATCAGCGTGCTCGCCGTGCAAGTGAACCACACAGACCCCGGCAGCATGCTCACCCACCTGTGCCAGCTCATGGCACGCCAGCGATTGCATGGCCTTGTGTACGGCGATGGAACTGACCAGGAAGCTATCGCCCAGATGCTGGACTTTGTCTCTTCCCAGACTGCCATGCCCATCCTGGGCGTCCACGGAGGTGCAGCCATGACCATGGCTGAGAAGGTAAATTATTCCATAACTCACTGGTTGTGAAACCTTCTCATCTCTCTGTCTGGCAGATAAAGTCTAGATTTGTGGGTAGTCCTGACTAATGCGAAGGCCAGTAACCCCATGTGGAGACACCCGAGTGGTGCATGTGCTGTGGAACGGGTTTTTAAACCCTTTCATTGTCTCTAATGACCATAAATTCTGTGCCCTTGAAATGGAACCACGGTCCAAACTGGGCTTGTTTTACGTGTGACTCCATTTCAGAGTTTTATCCACAAAGGTGACTTTTTGTGGTGGACTTTGTAGAAATCGAGGCTGAAAAACCGATTCAGGAACAGGTGTTTGTTCCTGGCCGGTGGTTTTGGAGGTGGTGCCAGCTACCCCAGTGTTTGTCTGGCCTAGTTTATCCTGGCTTATAATATCAACTATTTTATCATAGCTGACACAAATCAGATATTTACAATAGCAAGTAAAGAGAGAATGTGAATACTGGATATTTTTTTAGCCATGTTTTAGCCCTGCAACTTTGTGACATTTAACTAGACACTGTTTCAGATCTCTGACAGATACCCAGCATTGGTGATGCCATCTGTGCCAAACACTGTGTCAGGTTGCCAGTCGTACGTCCTGCTGCCTGTCAGCTTCCAGTTCTTTCGTCTGTTTGTTGCACGTCGGCTTTGGCAACAAGTAGTTGCAGGAAATTCAGTTGCTCTGTGTGTGTGTGTGTGTGTGTGTGTGTGTGTGTGTGTGTGTGTATGATGGAATACCTGTGTAAAAGCTCGACAGTCTTAGCGGGCGACATGTCAGAGAAAAGTTGAACCAAGAGTGCCAGTGATAATTCTGTTAGTGTTGGAAATTCAACTGAACGCAGTCCTAAATCTACTCTACAATTATCACTATCTGTAATACGTGCTAGAGCAGGGGTCATAAATTACTGCCTCCCTGCCTTTTTCATGAGTGAGCACTACTTGCTACTGTTCCTAGTCCTCCATGTGCTTTCGTTTACATTTCACCTTCATTTTAGCTGTGGTCATGTCACCGCTCCCTGTCGTGCCATTGGTTTGTTACCTTATTGTGTTCACCTGTTCTGTGCTCAGCCTTTAATTCCTTCATGCCATACTGTCTTGTCATAAGTCTCGCCGAGCCGTATTTTCCTTCCTTTCTGTTTTTATTGACCTACGCAGCGAGCTTTGATTATCTTTCATGGATAATAAAACACACACGCTGAGAATACACACTTGCGTCCTGTCTCGAACCACACCTTTACAGTTCAAATATAAATCTGACGGCAGCTCATCGGGAAAGGAATGCTGCCGTAGACTAATAAATATAACCTGACAACGAGAGCGGAACGTTTGAAGATGAATGGACAGAGATGTGTGGGATTATTCACTTAAAGGTGAAGTCATTCTGTCATGCTAGCTGCTTATCTGGATGACTAAGCAAGGAATTTTACGTAGCTAGATTGTCACAAAGGTTAGATGAATACCTCTGTTCTACACCATTCATATTCTTTTCATATTCTATCAGTAATGTGACATATAATATTCTTCCATAAGTACATCAGCATCTTGGCAGCTGCCATGTCACTCGGTTTCATCAGCAGCTTAACTTGAACTGACTTCAAACGAACACTAATGCGGCCATTTTACCCGATCTCTTAAACGCTGATGAAATAGCCTCAGTGTGCTCAGAACTCATAACGACTTTGTAGCAAGCTTTTTTTTAATGGTGTTGATGGCAGCATTGCCATTTTCATTTTACGCCGCTGAACGTGTTAGCTGTAAATTCATTTTCGTGCGACGTGCGATGACAAACCGGTCCTCTATGCCTCGTAGGGTGTGATAATTCCCCCCCCCCCCCCCGATTGTAATTCGAGGAGGGATGTTTTATATGCTGGATATATATGCGAAGCCGTTCATATTTCATGGGGGCCTGATTTATTTATTCCCTCATTTGCCTGAAACGATGTCGTCCATCACGACTCGGGCGCGTTAGGGTCTCGCTTTAGTGGAGTCGCGAGAATCATAATCAAACTAAGAGGTGCTTCAAGACGCATCAGTGCAACTCCAAACCTTGAGCAACGCTCCCCCTGTGACCGAACACTCCATCCTTTCATTTTACAGCTGAACCACTTTCACACGTAATCCTCTGTCTACTGAAGCTCATTTGAAGTGTTCTTAGTGAACGTGCAGATGTTTGCTGCTAGGTGTTTCCCAAAGTTGATTTTTTCAGCGTTTGCTTTTGAAGTCCGACGTAACGGAATATCCGTGTCCTCAAGGCCACTACCAGTGTTGTGTGTTTATCATAACAGAAAATCATAGATGCATATATTAAATATATTCAATTATTTATTATAGAAAGAAAGTTGCTTTGGTCAAGGAACCACAAACGGACTATCAGCGTGTTTGCAGAACTTCTGTAAAGAACGTACATAAAATGGAGTAGTGGTAGAGAAGAGCTGGGAAATAGACTAAGGAAACTTTTAGTGAGGGAACGATTCACTTTTATTACTGTCACTATCACATTTCAAATGAAGAACAAACAAGTGGACAAACAATTGTGATCAGTTACTGGACATGGGGAACAACGGTGACCAGTGATTGGTTGTTGTGAACAGTGGTGATCAGTGATTGGTTGTTGTGAACAGTGGTGATCAGTGATTGGTTGTTGTGAACAATGGTGAACAGTGATTGGTTGTTGTGAACAGTGGTGATCAGTGATTGGTTGTTGTGAACAGTGGTGATCAGTGATTGGTTGTTGTGAACAGTGGTGATCAGTGATTGGTCTTCAGGAACAGTGGTGATCAGTGATTGGTTGTTGTGAACAGTGGTGAACAGTGATTGGTTGTTGTGAACAGTGGTGAACAGTGATTGGTTGTTGTGAACAATGGTGATCAGTGAGTAGTCTAACTAGTCCCTAGGTAGTCATATTGACATCTACAATGCGTGATAATTGCACAGAATGGTGTCACGTATTTATTAATGTTACGTATGGCATTTTTTATTTAAGGAGCAAAGTTATGGGCTCGGTCGCAGGGCTGTCATGAAGATCTGTGGTTTTGAACATAGTTCGCGTTTAGAAACCACCAATCAGCTATTTTGAGTTTATATTGTTTTAAAGGTGTGATGATATATAACTGTACGCTGATATACTGTGCTAAGGGAACATCAATAGTTATAGTGTTAATACTGTGACGTCCTGCTGTTGATAAAATCGTCCCTAGAACGACTTTAAACAGGGTTTAAGAGCAGTTTAAGTCCAATTGAAAATGATTCCCATCACTTCCATTCGTCAATAATTCAGTATTTCATCAAGGACTCAGAAAATCCTTCCTCACATACTGTACCAGTGTTTGTTTTGACTCGTACTCGAGGTGTAATGATTTCATTGGCTCTGTATTGTATTCTGCACAATGACGATAAGTTGAATCTGATGTACTCTCTTGACAGGGGCTGAAGCCGAGAAACAAATCATATGCTAATTTAATGCAACCCGATTCGGTGTCCATTTCCAGCAAACATCTAACATTTATACTCAGGGGATTCTAACAGGTACTGTATATATTAATGATCATCCATCAGAGGCGCATTACCTTACCTCAGTACCCTGAAAACTGTAAAAAACTCATAAACATTCATTAAAATGACCTGGGTTAATAACAGGGACTGGGAAATATTATAGAGGGATTAAAGTTCATGATAAAATGCTTGAATTGTCACATTGGTATTTCATTAATATTCCCAATTGAACGTTTATGTAATTGACATCTGAATATGACTTTTAAAAGGAATCGACAGCGCTGCTATATATAGCTTCCCCCTTGTTTAATGATTGTGCTAGTCCATTTAATCTTAATCTTAATCTGCATGTTTCTCTGATACACATCGTGAAATGTTATATAATCATACATTTTCTATAACGCGGTGGCCGTATTTTACCAGCCACAATGTTAAGTAAGTCTATTATACATAAAAGTACCTAAATAAATACAAAATCCTAAGGCATCACACACACACACACACACACACACAGATATAATTATATATATATATATATATATATATTTATAATATATATATATATATACATATATATATATATATATATATATATTTATAATCAGTCACAGGAACAGAACACAAAATACCCCACGGTCCTTCTTGATGTGATCAGTGGCAGAAAAAGTTTGGAAATACGATGTAATTACCAGAGTGTACCTGCTCAGTTTCAGTTTATTTTAACTTGCCTTCAGTGTAATTCCATCAAACGTCCTAAAGCATCGCATGTACTAGTCAAATGAGTGGTGAGACAGATAAGTGTTCAGCCTGCTGAGTAGTTATACTATTTATTCCATCTGGTTTGAATGATACATACGTATGTACAGACATATGTATTCAAGTCACTGGGTATTGACGTTACTTTCAGTAAAATAGCTTTGTATGCATTTTAAATGTCCGTTACAGCCAACATCAGGCACATAGTGATACAAACAGTACCACTAAAGTTGACCCGACCCGTTTGGATTTCTGCAATTTTACATAAATAGCTGCGTTTTCATATTTAATATGTCCTCATGTTACTCATACACTCATACATCAGCTAAACTGGATCTTACACTTGTATAAGGACGCTATAAAATAAAATATATCACTTATTTCATGTCCTGAGATCCATGACCAAGCTCTAACTGCTTTCTGAAATCTCGAGTGAGTCAATTCTATCAAATAAAAACTTGTGATGAGAAAACTGAAGTGTGAGAGGACGACCACGTCTAAAAGTCCTTGCTAATTAATGTTCTATGGATTACCATTGCTCTCCTTCCACATAACAGGGCTTAACACCACCTACAACAAATGCTTCCATGAGTACCTAAACATTGTCCTTGTAAATTGATATTGATGCCTTCGATGAAGAGCTTTCGATCCACTGGCACTCACTGTTTTCTCAGCTTGATATCCTTGCGCAGAATGTGATGCTCTGATTCAGAAAACAAGCTCATGAAACACTGCAGTCTTAAATTTCTGACTCGACAACATAGAAGTGTAAAGAGCAATGGAATCCCACTTGGTTCTTCTATGGAGGTATCTCAATACCTGCAACCCAAGCATTGCAGTCCCTGTCTCTGTAGGATCACATATACTTTCTCTGATGGATTTCAGACATTCCAATGCTCTATGGCTTTGAAGGATTGTAGACGATCCTCCATCAGATGCTCCATCATTCTGAAAGACTGTAGATTCTCTATCCCTGTAAAGGATCGCGGATTCTTTATCCCTGTAAAGGATCGCAGATGCTCTATCCCTGTAAAGGATCGCGGATTCTCTGTCCCTGTAAAGGATCTCGGATTCTCTGTCCCTGTAAAGGATCGCGGATTCTCTGTCCCTGTAAAGGATCGCAGATGCTCTATCCCTGTAAAGGATCTCGGATTCTCTGTCCCTGTAAAGGATCTCGGATTCTCTGTCCCTGTAAAGGATCTCGGATTCTCTGTCCCTGTAAAGGATCGCGGATGCTCTATCCCTCTGAAAGATTACAGACAATCTGTCTCGCTGAAGGATCATAGACACATTTCCAATCCCAAACCTCACACATCCTACCCCTATTCATGCCTACCATGACTTGGTTCAACCAAACTCCCATCCCCATTCATCCCTTCCCTTGATTAACTTACCCCTTACAACCTGCAGCTATACTGGCTCATCTGCCTACTGTGCTATGAGCCATAACATCATCCCTGCCTCTCAGATCCTGCAACAGAAGTCCAGCATACCCAACTCCTGAAGCTTACACCCTGTTCATGTTACAACAATTCTGATCTTTTCAGATTTTTTTCCCCATGTGAGTCCTAATCCTTCCATCCCAAAGCTTGTTAAGTGCATCAAGTCCCTGGTTCATATCCATCAGTATGGCAACAACTCTTTCCCAAGATTCTTCACTGGGATTCTTCTATGTTCCATTGTGAACATTTGGATTCATGAGATTTGCAAATCATCGCATGCTGTTTTTAATGACATTTTACACAGTGTCCCTGACTTTTTTGGAATTGGGTTGGTATTTCCCTCTACCTTGATGACCAACTTGCCACTGACCAGATACAGCATTATTTGGCTGGTGGACCATTCTCCACACAGCAGAGACACTGACACGGTACAAGTGCATCAGGCGCTTGTACAGTTTATATATGTCCCATGTAATCATCATCTAGCTATTTATGACGGTCCCTTTCCATCAATTGTCTTGAAAGAGCATCACTGAAAATAATACATTGCAAGTGATGTGCTCAGTCAAGAACTCTACACCTATAACATTTATTCATTTAGCGGACGCTTTTATCCAAAGCGACTTACAAATGAGACACACTCACACACCAATGGGAGCAGAGCTGCATGCAAGGTGCTAGCTTGCCATCGGGGGCAACTTAGGGTTCAGTGTCTTGCCCAAGGACACTTCGGCATGGGATCACCCGGGCCGGGATTCCAACCACCAACCCTACGATTAGTGGATTAGTGGACAACCCGCTCTACCGACTGAGACACAGCCGCCCTATAAAGTGCTTATATGGTGTAAAGGTACCTGATAAAGGATCCAATGAATGTAGATACAAGGCCCATAATAAATGGGTACTTTACTTTTTATTTAGAAAAATTCGATTCAAGTCGTCCTTCCAGAAAGTATGCAGATTTTATGTTATGACAGGAAGTGAAGTAAAACTCTTGTGTCCGTTAAACGGTTGTATTCTTTTAGGTTTAAAAACTTGTATAACACTTTACTAGCGTTTTCTGAGTGGGCTTTCACCAAGTAGGCTGGGTAGAACATGTAGCATTATCTCCTCTAGAGTTTTATTTAGGCTTTATTTAGGCAAAGGAAGTTAGGTGGGTGTCCTATAGTTGTCGCAAAATGGAAAAGTATTTTCACACGCTTCAAATTGTATTTAGATCTGTCATATAAAGCGAGTTCAAAAGAATTAGGCCATTTTTACATCGGGAAAAACGTTTTGAAACTCGCTACAATAATACAAAAGCAGTTTTCCAGTTTCAGTCCTGGAGACGTCGATACACCCCGAACACAGGTTGGCGATTTGCATGCTGGTGTTTTTTTTTTATTTTGATTTATAATTTTTATTGATCCTTATACACTTTTCAGAGTACAACAAAATATATCAATACAGAATCAATAAATTTTCTCTTTTCTCCTTTTTACCCAACAACAGCCCCTCCCACCCCGCCCAGGAATGTCCACACAAAATCCATCCACCCATGATTCATGCACATGTGATTCAACCACACATGCTTCGTATTATTTTC
>JAFFST010054161.1:7256-18288 GCA_022414735.1 Noturus placidus
AATGATGAACGTGACAGTGGTGACACTAAACACAGGGAAGATGCAAATACATTGATGACATAATCACGTCCGTGAACCCTCCCCTCCCCCATCATCATTAGACGTCATCGTACCCTTCACCCCCCTCCCCCCTTCCTTGATGACGTAATATATGGATGACCCCGTAACTCACATCTTCTGTGAACAGGAACCCACCACCTTTGATGAGTGCTACTAGACTGCTGTGGCAGCCCAGACTAATATTTTAAATTTATTTATTTATTTTAATTTACTTTTTGTCATCCTAACATATGGAGTGGTGCATAATTGAGTGCAACAGAGCAGCATCAAAAATTTGCCATATTTGATTATTGGGGCGGGGCATCCCACTCAATGTCTATACTGGACCAGACCAGGAAAGAAATCAGAAGTAGGCCAGAAATAATCTGAATCAATGGTGTAAATTCTGCATATAGATTGAGAAGCATCTGACCTTCTAGTGCAGTGGTTTTCAAAGTGGGGGCTGCCAGGGTCTCCAGGGGGGCCTCAACAATTTGGTGTGAAAAATAAATTCTCACTCTCAGACAACCACACACACACACACACACGCAATCAATTCCTAATGTAATGTAAATATGTAAGATGTAATTATTAATAAAAAGGGGGATAAATTCAGAAGTCTTTAGATGTGTTTTAAAGACATCTTTATGCCATTACAGGGGCCTTAACCTGGAAAAGTTTGGGAACCCCTGTTCTAGTGATCCAGGTCCACGCAGCAACATCATGTGTGTTTAGTGAGTAGGCCTACATTAAATGCAAAACTGAACATAAGCTGCAACATTAAGTTCACTGCTTTCAAGATAAATGAATTCTAGTGTTTGGGACGAAGTTGTAATGTCCATCAGTATAGTCACCAGCAATCACCCCGTGTCATCTCTCGTTGATGGCCTGTTGTGGCATGACATGTTAGGGGGACTAATTTGTAATATGACATAAAATAATGACATTCATAAATGCAAATAAACGGGAATGAAAGCAGGGCACATATCAGCATAAATAAAGGAAAAAAGGAGGAGGAAAAGTTCTACGGGGGTTCTCATAATTCCTCTTCTACAACCCCAATTCCAAAAAAGTTGGGATGCTGTGTAAAACATAATTAAAATCAGAATGCAATGATTTGCAAATGTCATAAACCCATATGTTATTCACAACAGAACATGAAAAACATATCAAATGTTTAAATGTTTAAATATTAAATGTCTCTCAGAAGTAAAGATGATGAGATCTTTTATCATCCCAGCATATTTCTGGGGCTTTTTTAATTTCCATACATTGCAATGATGGAAAGTAGTTACAAGTAATGTCTCTTTTAAATACTTTTAAAAGATTAAAAATTATTTTCATCATCCAAAACATTCCAAATATAATATGATTTCTAGAAAAAAGTGAGCAAGACCCAAGACAGGGGTTTACAGGAAATCAGTGGAACAACATAGGAAGAAATTCAAACTATGAGAGAGATGCCCTCTGCTGGTCTGGCAGAGAATTAATCGTGGTGACAAACAAAGTGATATTTTCTATATGTAATATTTTTTTACTCTTCTTTGTGCCAGTATCTATGTTCTGCAAAAACAAAAACCCATACTTTTTTTTTTACATTTGACTTCATTATTATAGTTTCTATTTAGTTGAGTTAGCTTTTTATCTCTTAAATAAATGTTATCTCTTAGAATAAAGAATGATATGAATGTACTTTTATCGGCTTATGGTTACATTTAATGTTGTGAGAAATCTGCAAAACAAGTTACTTCCTGTTATCACTTATGTTATAGCAACTACTTGCTGAAAAATCCAGCCTGTTCTGACAAGTTTCAGCTACCAAAACACAGTCAGAGCTGCTCATTCTGGTAGACCACTACAGTAAGTGCTCATAGAGCATTAATGTAAACCTGTGATTTAAATTACGGCCAGTACTACTGTCAGAGGAGTTTGCATGTTCTCCCTGTGTGTCGGGGGTTCCTCCGGGTACTCCGGTTTCCTCCCCCAGTCCAAAGACATGCATGTTAGGCTGATTGGCGTGTCTAAAGTATCTGTAGTGTATGAATGGGTGTGTGAGTGTGTATGTGATTGTGCCCTGATGGACTGGCACCCTGTCCAGGGTGTACCCCGCCTTGTGCCCGATGCCTTCTGGGATAGGCTCCAGGTTTCCCCGTGACCCTGAAAAGGAGTAAGCGGTTGAAGATGGATGGACTACTGTCAGAACTGCTGTTATAGAAAATTAATCGGCACCTTCTGAACAATCAAGTTCAAGACAATTCAACACTTACCTTATCCACAGTACAGCTACATAATTACAATTATACCCCTCTTCATCTCCCTCCACTGGCTTCGTGTAGCCACCTGCATGAAATTCAAGGCCTTGATGCTCACCTGCAAGACCTTGTCTGGAACAGCACCCTCCTACCTCAACTCTCTCCTGAAGGCTTACGTTCCCACACGCAATCTGCGAACGATTAGCGACCGACGCTTAGTAGTTCCAACTCTGCGTGGTCCCTTTCCAGAACCTTCACACTAATTGTTCCTCAGTTAGTTTGCTAACTGCACTTTGCTTCTTCTAGAACTCAATTAATAGATCTTGTATACTAGCATTACTTGTATTGTTCTCTGCTTGATATCACTTTGCTTGTATCTCTCATTTGTAATTCGCTTTGGATAAAAGTGTCTGCTAAATGAATAAATGTAAATGTAAATTATACGGAAGAAATTAACCATAAAACTGAATTTGGTCCATATGAAACTGTATGTTTTATCTCGACTGCTACAGCAGGTGGCACCATATCCCTTATAATGGTCATGTGCATCATTAACAAGCTTTTAAATAGCTGTTCTTTTGCACTCCAATTATAGACATGATCCATTCACTAATAGAGAATATAATAATGTTTCACAATATAATATATATATATATATTTTGTTACTATATATTATAGTAAAAAAAAACAAAAAACAAAAAACCTGAAGCTACATAAATAAAATAAGAATCCATGGGATCCATGAAATTAGTGCGAAGTGCATCTTAAAATCTCAGTAAAACAAACTCCGGTTTCTCCACCTGCCCCCAACCATGTCTGGGCTCAGGGAGTTGTCAATATCAGAGCCTGGTTGGATTTGGTCAGAAACATGATTGAAAACAAAGCTAAAAACACTTGACTTATGTGATAGGCTGCGATTAAGTTCATTTCTAGAGTTACACCATAACATACAGACAACATTCAGTCAGCTAGCACACAGTCGAGCAGATTGTTTTAAACAGTTTTAGACAGACGTTTGTTCAACTGTGTTTGATACAGCAGGTGTGTTTCCTGTTGTTAGAGAGATGAGATGAGAACAGAAGAGATAACATCATTAACCAGGGTTACCAAGGATTAGCAAAATCTCCAGCCCATCTATATCTAAAAAAAACACCGCAAAAATTCAGTGTGACACATTTTTAATCTTTTTCTAAATCTTTATTATGTGGTGCACTTACATTTCTGATGTATGGACATGATGTGTTTCATAACCTCCCTTTTTCTCTTCTAATCTTCACACTTTATTAGGAACGCCTGTACACCTGTTCATTTATGTAGTTAACCAATCATTCAATCATGTGGCAGAAGCACAATGCATGACATGCAGATACCGGTCAAGCGCTTCAGATAACATTTTCTGTATATGTTAATAAAAGCTCTTGACCTGCATCTGCCTGATTTTATGCATTGTGCTGTTGCCACATGATTGAATGACTGGATAACTACATAAATGAGCAGGTGTAGAGGTGTTCCTAGTAAAAGCAGATGGTAAGTGAATTTGACCATAAAAATAGCTCTTTACATCATAGACACACTGCCTGCACATTTTGCCATTGTTTGCAGAACTTTATTAGATTTAATTTAGATTAGATAAAACAAGATCTTGGGTGGCGAAAGTATTTTCAGCTACACCAATTTGGCTTATAAACTGCCACCCTGTCATTAAATGTCTTGCTTTTTACTCAAAATGTTCATAGAGTGTGAATGGGGCAGAGGGATTGCTGTCTCAATCGGCCTCTATTAATGCTTGTTGCAGTTCCTTCTTTGACCACAAGGTACAAAAATAACTCTAGTGAGTGAAATGTGTTGCTGAGCACACTGACACTAAGCACCCCCCCCCCACACACACACACACACAAAGTAGAACGGTGAACAGGTTAGTGGAGTGTTGGTTTTAGGTGTCTATATCTGTCAAATATTTTATAAATCGTTAGTCACTCAATAAAGTCATTAGTATTTCAATGGCATTTAAAATGCATGGAGTTGTTCATCTTTAAGAAGAATATTTGTTAATCTATTTATGTATATTGGGGTGTTCTGTTCTCTCTGCTCCTATGGGTGAGCCACCACTGCTTCCTGCTAATAAACTGAATGCTAAGGTTGTGAGATGTAATGCATGGCATGTAACCACAGGACTGGTTCACAGAAGACTCTACCCTTCAGCCTCTCTTTAGCTCCCAGATGGCCGGAGGCTTCAGGATACTATCTTACTAGTAAGATAATTTCTGTCAAGGTAGATATAAAGTAAAGTTGAAACAGTATGCTAGTTAAGCATGTAACTACAGTGCCTTGCGAAAGTATTCGGCCCCCTTGAACTGTTCGACAATTTTGCCACGTTTCAGGCCTCAAACATAAAGATATAAATTTGTACAAAATTTGAATAATTTTGTACGCCCAATTTTTCAGTTTTTTATTTGTTGAAAAAGTTTGAAATATCCAATAAATTTGGTTCCACTTCATGATTGTGTCCCACCTGTTGTTGATTCTTCACAAAAAATTACAGTTTTATATCTTTATGTTTGAGGCCTGAAATGTGGCAAGAGGTCGAACAGTTCAAGGGGGCCGAATACTTTCGCAAGGCACTGTATGGTTCCAGAGTAAATGTAAGAAATTTCCAGGGAAAGACGTCCATATGACAGTGATATACTGCAAATACTAAGTTGTACATTACTTTGTGATTATGTTGAATGTATGTATGCACACAGGATGGCATCTGGGTTATTTTCACCACCTCTGGCAGTGTTAATAAAACCACAGATGTGCACATAAATAATGCTCTCATGTTAGAGCCAGTGTGTGACACTCAGCATGTCAGAGTAACCACATGATTGTGGCCAGGGCAGCATGGGGGCTGAAGAAAGAATGGCTACTTCCTGTTTCCCACAACGTCAGTTAACCGACATTGTGCCATGCACAGAGAATACTGAGTAATATTCCACACACACTTTCATAAAACACGCACACTGTCATTTTTTTTTTTTTTTTTACATTTGGCTACATACAGCATATAGTATTCTTTTTACACAAAACAGTATGACGACAATGAACTTCCAGAACTTTAATCGATTATAAAAGAATAATATGCATAACATAAAAATTGACATGTACACTCAAAATATAATTTGCAAGATTTATCCATCTGCAGTTTTTTATTCATTAACAGACATTAAGAGTGAATGCAGAACAATAACCTGAGCTACCATAAGTAAATGTAACTTTGGATGATTCCGCTGAATTTACTTTTTACGGTAGAAAAATACTAAATAAAATATATAAATGTATGTATATTTACTGTGGATTAGATTGTGAGAATGCTGGCATATTCAGTGTTGTCTCCAGCGTTGATCTGGACCCGTGCTGCTCCGGCTGTGTTCATGTGGGTTACAGTAGAGTAAGTAACATCAGGTTCAGTCTGTGGAAAGACAGAAGATGAAAATTATACATATATCACACATATACTGTTGACTTCAAGAGGCAAGAAAAATCCTGTGAAGACGACACAAATGTCCAAGTCTGAGATTTTTTTCTGATAGAAACAGAAGACATTTTCCTACAGTATAGCAAAACAACTAAATCTCTAAAGGTAGAAACAAATCTGCTATAACTGTTATTGTAGAAGTCATGCAGAATTAAATGGAGATTAAATTTAGAATACAATAGGACTCTCATGGACGATGAGAATTTGATGAAATTTGATAGTGTTCTTTCAGTCATTTATCTTCTGACTCAAAGGCATAAAGATGCTACATAATAATAATAAAAATGCGCTGAGCTTAGGCCTGCATGTACACTAACCTGATCCTTCTGCTTTCTCTTACAGTCCGGACACCCTTCAGTAATCACGTTCTCTCCACATCTTCCTCCTGAAGAGAAAAGACCTCAGAAATCACAGCTCCAGTGGAAATTACACAATTTCATTTTCCTTATCCAGAGACACTTACAGAAGTGCTGCTGCTTCTACAGGTTTCAGTCCATCATACTCAGAATCTGTTTAGTGTGTCCATGTGTCCGTGTGCGTGTGTCCGTGTGTGCCCGTGTGCGTGCGTGTGCCTGTGTGCGTGCCTGTGTGCGTGTGTGTGTCTGTGAGCTTGTGTCTGTGTGTATGTGCCTGTGTGTGTGTCTGTGTGTGCCTGTATGTGCCTGTGTTTATGTGTGTGTGTCTGTGTGTATGTGTCTCTGTGTGTGTGCCTGCATGTGTCTGTGTGTGTGTGCCTGTATGCCTGTGGGTTTGTGCCTGTCTGTGTGTGCCTATATGTGTGTGTGTGCGTGTGCCTGTCTGTGTGTGCGTGTGCGTCTTTGTGTCTGTGCGTGTGTGCACGCGTGTGTCTGTGTCTTGTACCTTTACGTCTCCAACAAATAAATGCCACTACACTGGGTATCACCAGCAGTAAAACCGCCAGAATGCTGAAAACTGTGTAATAAAACACAACAAAATGTAAATAAATGTAATAATACAGATGTATATTTTCATTGTGATGAAAAGTTTTGGCACCTAGAGGGAAGCTGTTGTGTGCTTGCTGTTTACCTTGTATCAGTGTTGATGAGGATGATGCAGGTGGAGAGGTTGTTTTTCTCTGAGGCGCTTCTGATGAAGGTGTTGTGTCTGTTTTCCTCGAGTGTGTTGAAGTTTCTCTTCTTCCTACTGAAAAGACAAAACTTATTAAAACTAATGACTGATTTTATCACTGTTAGTAATATGGCACATGACACTGGAGTAAGGCCATGTGCCAGGGGTGAGAGCATATAGAAATAAAAAGATACACACATTGGCCATGGCAATTTGCAGGGTAACATTACTTAAGGGACATCTTCATAGGGCTACATGACACCTACATAAACCCTTCAGAACCACTGACATAAACCTAAATAAATATTTAGAAAGACGTGTATTTAAAAGACTTCCTAAAGCGTCAGCTGATGTACAGACTGTGTTTATCAATGTTAATGTGAAGTTGCTATAACGTGTAGTCTAGTGAAACATTTCTGTAGACATTAAATGGTGTTATGACGCTTTCCAGGTTGACTTTCTTTACATCATTATTTAAAGTGTGTTATATAGATTTTTCTCTGACTGTAAATTAGAGAGAGTTTGGTTTTAATGTTTCATGTCATATTAACATTAATTGTCATGTATCAGATATACTTACCAAAAAGTTAAATTTATTTACTTTAACATTAACACTGATAAAACGAGGTGACAGTGACACCTACTGAAGCCTTTATAAATGTTTATGTAGACTTATGTCAGGTGTAATGAAGGGGTTATACAGGTGTCATGTAGCGCTATAAAAACTACAGTGCTACCAAAATAAATCATAGATTAGACTGAGAAATATGTCAAATCTAACCCAATACAAGTCCAAAGATTTAGGCCAGTCTGATACCCATAATCAGGATTTACTGTCATTTATAACTTCATACTGATGCGTCACGATATGACTCCTAGAGTAAAACCCTCAGTTATGGAAAATGGGAAAGACTTTTAATAACATATGTACTGACTGAAGTGGGACCCTGGAGCTGTGAGGAGACAACGCTACCCACTGCATCACCACACTGCTCAGAGGTCCACAGAGCTCCGATTGGTATAGAAGTTAAATTAGAAATCAGCTGCGATTATTTATTTATTTTGTTTGTTTATTTTATTATGAAAAAGTACCACTTTGTTTGTTTTTGCCAATATGTAAACATATGGAAAAATATACACAGAGTGTATACACAGAGTTTTGCTGGAGTTTGACCGAGAGAAATATTCATGAATTTTGAAAGCTGAGGTCATTCAATACTTTTTGTTTCAAAGCAATGAAAAGTGGTACACAGTTCAGTGCACATAGACTGCTGATGTGTTAACTGTGTGAAGAGTATTGATAGTTGCATTGAACGAAATGTAAAAAACTATAAATATGGTGCAGTGCAGGAAGTGAAGATGGTGGTCACTGACAGAGGGACAGCAGAAGAAGGTGTGAAATTCCCACGCATCTATTTCGAGTCCAAAAGAGAATGAAGAAATGACGTGCATTACAAGTTACTGGGAAATAACTTTTCTATTACGAGTTATATGAGTTCTTGAAGATAATTCAGTAAGACAGAGATTGTGAGCGTTCTCTAAATGTACTAAATTATACACTTCATACACGCCTCAAAATCATCTCATTCTACCAGATCACAAGCAAAGTCTCTCAACAAGAACGCTTTATCACTCACAACACAGTGACTTTTAACAGGGACTGAATCCAAAGTACAGAACAATTTAACCATAGAATCTCCAAGAAAATAACAAAAATATGTCACACACACACACACCGACACACAAACAACTATCACAGGTTATCTCAGTCAGTCAACCTACTGGAGTGTGTTTAGGATTTAACAATATAATTAATTATTATAATTTTTAAGTAACACTTTGTTTACTGATTGATTTGGGTAAAAATGGACTTGATAAGTTAAACATGAGGAAAAATAAGCCATCTAAAAATAGTCATCATTTCAGATGTGCTGGAGGACAGAATGTCAAGGGTATTTTTTCTGAACTTGGTGGTAATTGGTGGGTTTTTTATCTCTTCTTGCTCTTAATTGGCTTAATATGCAATTTACGATTCTACACTTGCATGTTATATTGTATATTGCACTGTATTATTTAAATATTGCAAATTGTGTTTAGTGTACATTGAATTGCATATACACAGCACACAGTATATAAGATATACTTATATTCACAACTACTTTATTCTATTCAACAGTCCACAGTTCAGAAAAGAAATAACTCAAACCACACTGATGTAAAGAGACTGTAATTGAACTGCAGAAATGTTTCTGTATCCTTCCCCAGATCTGTGCCTCAATACAATCCTGTCTCGGAGGTGTACAGACAATTCCTTGGACTTCATGGCTTGGTTTGTGCTCTGAGATGCATTGTTAACTGTGGGACCTTATATAGACAAGTGTGTGCCTTTCCAAATCATCTCCAATCAACTGAATTAACCACAGGTGGACTCCAATCAAGTTGTAGAAACATCTCAAGGATGATCAGTGGAAACAGGATGCACCTGAGCTCAATTTTGAGTGTCCAGGTGAAGGCTGTGAATACTTATGTACATGTGCTTTTTTATTTTTTAATAAATTTGCAAAGATTTCAAAACAAACTTCTTTCACATTGTCATTATGGGGTATTGTTTGTAGAATTTTAACGAAAATAATGAATTTAATCCATATTGAAATAAAGCTGTAACATAACAGAATGTTTAAAAAGTGAAGCGCTGTGAATACTTTCCAGAGGCACCGTAACTAACGTCACTGTAAGGAGACCTTATATCCGTACAATAACGCGTTATATCCGTACAATAACGGGGTATATCAGTACAATAACATGCAATCAATTTTACTGTTAAAGTTTTTTTAGGGTCAAGCTCTGTTTTTGTGTGGGACTGCAGGTAGGCTTAACTTTACCATCCAATCTTGCTACTTATTCATCAATGGAAATAGGCAGCATTTAAAAAAGAAATATTAGGCAAATTATTCATCATTGTGCAACATGAATAGCACACGCCAAAAGAACTTACACTGCTCCATTTACTGTAGTAAAAATAAAAAAGGAGAGAATGGTTTTTGTCTCCTTTGATCTCATCGAGACCTCTGAGTGCTCAGAGTGGGTGTGAGCATAGGCGTGACATGTGACATGAGTGACCAATTGTCATGGCAATATTAGGTCACATAAAGGCTTATAGACACATACACATATAGCCATCAAAGATACACAAATTGGCCATGACCAGTGAAATGTGCAGGGGACGAATTCACATTTTATTAAAAGTGCGAGGGACACGTCCCCTGTGTCCCCTGTGGATTCTGCTCTCATGGATACACCGAGTTTTGATCACGTTTGAGTGAGAAAATAATTAATTCATTTTGAAAGCTGAGATTATTCAATACTTTTTGTGTCAAAGCACTGAAAAGTGATGCACAGTTCAGTCCACATAGACAGCTGTTGTGAGTTTTGAAAATGTGAACACAGGATTGATAAATGCATGTAAGAAAAAAACTATAAATAAGGCGTAATGCAGGAAGTGAAGATGGTCACTGACAGAGAGAGAGAGAGAGAGAGAGAGAGAGAGCAGAAAAAGGTGTGAAATTCACACGCATCTATTTACAGCTAAGACCAGAATGAAGACGTGACGTGCAGGTTACAGGAAAATAACTTTCCTATTACACTTTATATGAGTTATTATAGATACATTCACTAAGAGTTTCAGAGATGTAATTCAGTAAATAAATGCAATAATACAGATGATTTTTCTCATTGCTGATATAAAGTTGGCACCTGGAGGAATGCTGCTGTGTGTTTTCTGTTTATCTTGTATCAGTGTTGTTGAGGATGATGCAGGTGGAGAGGTTGTTGTTTTACTCTGAGGCGGTTCTGATGAAGGTGTTGTGTCTGTTTTCCTCGAGTGTGTTGAAGTTTCTCTTCTTCCTACAGAAAAGACAAAACTTATTAAAACTAATGACTGTTGTATTTTGGATCAAATGTTTATTCAAGACTGCAAAGCTTGATCTGCATGTTGTGAAAACACAGCAGGTTAATGATAAAGATGTAAACGAGGCCGCCATTTCCGCATTGAGGGGTACGGTTGGTGAAATGGAGCACGCGCTTACACATGACATAGCACACATGAAGTCTACCATCGAGTCTCTCACTGAGACCG
>JAFFST010054164.1:10922-29831 GCA_022414735.1 Noturus placidus
CAATCTTCGAAATTTTCCCATCTCGTAGCTCGAACCTCAGCTCGTTGGTCGAGCAGAAATTTGCCCCGTGTTCCATCTCGTAGGTCGAAAATCTCGTAGGTGGAGCTGCTCGTAGGTAGAGGTACTACTGTATATAATATAATGGAAACACAGATAGAACCCCATTCGAGTCCCAGACCAAAAAAAAAAAGAGACCCTGAAATTACCTACTTACATTTAATCCAACTTATCGGACGTATATTATGTAAGATTTATATTAAATTTCGTATATTGATGGATGAAAACAATAAGTATTGAATCCATTTATCTGATGCCTTTTTCATAGCTCAGATGATACAAAGGCCATGTAGACGAAAAAGTTTAGGGGGTGCAGATTAAGGTTTGGTGACTGAATATGAATCCTAAGCAATCCTAATTTGGGTCAAGTTGAAGTGTAGCAGCCTATAAAGACGGGATCAATAATGTCTCTTTGTTTTCCAGGATGCAAAAGATCCGGGATGAGAAGACGAACCTATACTTCAATGCCAAGTCACAGTGGCGATGGTGTGAGTTCACAAATCATCCACGAGTGATGGTTTACGCTGACAGGACTGGAGCAGAGCTTGTAGACGTCAGGGTATGAGGACACCCAGCAACCAGTTTCTCTCCAAACACCCAAACTCCCCCATACCCAGTTCGAAATAAGACTTATGTTAAATTAAACAAACAAACAAAAAACCCTCACTTTGTGAGTTCAGAGGCTCCTTGACACATGACCATCATTGAGCTGATAAATTAGAACAGCTTACTGCTGTTACCGTTGATGCTTTAGTTTTAAAGTGTATACTTATACACTGTGGTCCAAAAGTTTAGTAGTAGACGACCATTGAATAAATAAATTTAATACATAAATAAAAATTAAACACTAAGAATATTTTTCCTGTTAATAGTTAAAATCTGAGAAGATTTTATTTTTTTAATAGCTTTTCATAACTAATAAATTAAGTGGTCTTGGACTTTTTGGACTTGACTGTATTTTGGTTCAATGTAAATATTGTATATTTTGTGAAGAAGTGTAGATTAATCTGCTGGTTTGATAAAAGCTGGACCTCAAATGAGAATGAAAGAAATCTGGGAAGCATCTCTGGAGTCTGTTCCGATTGCTGATCATTGTAATTCTTCCAGTGCGTTGTTTTTTGTTTTTTGGCTATTGTAATCAGATCAAGATTGGATACTGAATGCGACTTATCTTTCCACAGAGCAGAAACTGTCGCACGTTGTTCCGGATCGGTGGGACGGCTGCTTGCAAGAGTGGAGAGAGGATGGTCTTGGGCAAATACCTGGCAGAAAGCCACGGCTTCCACCACCTCATCACCACACAGGTGAATGTGAATCGTAATAGTTACACACCTCAATACTGATTCAGAATTCAGTGCAACAGTACCATCGAATAACGGAAAAGTAGTGGAAAATTCAGGAAAGTCTAGGGTAATTTTATTATAGACATAGCATCAGATATTGGAATGTGTTGGTTTTTTTTGTCATTTTTATTTATTTATTTATTTATTTGAATTAAAAAAATATTCAAAGAGCTTTGATCCAGCAACACTGATTGAAAGCCATG
This sequence comes from Noturus placidus, assembly GCA_022414735.1. Lineage (NCBI taxonomy): Eukaryota > Metazoa > Chordata > Actinopteri > Siluriformes > Ictaluridae > Noturus > Noturus placidus. The sequence goes on from JAFFST010054164.1 coordinate 12,526, forward strand.
TTGTAATAACACATTTATAACAGACGATATGCATTACTTATAAATAGTTTCTATTTCTGTCTCATTCTTTGTCTTAGTTCTCGGCGTACCTCCTGGATGAGCGAATGCCCTGTGTGCCTGTCCTGAAGTGGGACCACATGATGGAGTCTCCTCCATGTTTTGCACATGTTGTGCCAGCTTTGGGCCAAAGCAATACCTCCAAAATCCTGCTGGGAGCACAGAGAGCACAGGAGACCCTGCTGCTGCAGTACTCTGGTCAGGACACACACTAATGATGAAGTCAGACTGTACTGTACACATCACATTTGCCTCTACCATTGTATACTAATATAAGCTCCCAGGTGATAAATTAGTCCAAACCACCACTAGCAGCGCAAGGAATAATACTGCACACCTGGAATAATGAAACTTGTGCCAGTAAGAGTCGTCTTATTCATTTGGAAAATAACGGTAGCTTTTTTACTTTAAGTAGCTTGACTCGTGAGCAAAGTGTAGACCTTGGTGAGGGAGGGAAGTTAGTGGGCTTCTTGGTGCTCAGTGCTTGTAGAATTGAAGTATGCTTCACTGCAACTTGTGCTGATTTTTAATCATCATGCTCCCTTTTTCATGTTTACATGACCTAGATAAGTAGAAGTCCATAGGATGTGTATCAGGCAAGATGCACTATATGGAGAAAGTCAAGTGTCCACAAACCTATCACCCCCACATGTGGGCCTTCCCCTGAAGTGTCGTCAAAGTCAGAATTGTATAGAATGTCTTTTGTATACTCTAGCATTACAATTTCACTTCATTGGAACTAAAGGGCTCTAGTCCAAACCTGTTCCAGTATGACTGTGCCCCTGTGCACAGAACAAAGCCTCTGAAGACATGATTTCTCAAGAGCGGAGTGGAAGAACTTGAGTAGCCTGCACAGAACCCTGACTTCAAACCCACTGAACATCTTTGTGATGAACATCTATTTATTTTTTATTTTTATTTATTAAGGTGGAAGAGAATGGGCATGCCAAGCAGACGGCCCAATTCAAAAACTCTACAGTCCGTGTGAGGGCCTTAAGATTCGACAGCTCCCGCACAGACGGCACAAATCAGAAGTGAGGTTGGCCGCAAATGCCACAGGTGAATGTTGGTTTTCAGATTTTACACAATAGTTACTTAAGTAGAAAGACCTTTATGAAGTTATCCAGTCAGCCAATCATGTGGCAGAAGCACAATGCATAAAATCATGCAGATTAGTACTAATTTGCAATGCATAGAATCATGCAGTTATTCATCAGTATGAGGTTTGCTGATCTCCTGGGAATTTCATACACACCAGTCTCTAGAGTTCACACACTATTCTCAGAGTTCTTAAATTGTAATTATGCAACAACTAATCGATAAAATTGATTATGAAAATTGTTGACAATGAATCTGAGTATGGATTAGTGGGTCTGCGCAGCACAGGTTACGTTTACTCATTGTTACTTATGTTCCAAAAACACGCTTCAGAGTAAATACTAAAGTTGTGTCCCAAATAACGTACTATATGCTTGCACTATGCACTGTGTACTATACCGTCTCAAATTGAGCACTAGCAGGTTTTTACTAAGCAGAAGTATAAGCCGCTTTCTTGTCTATGCCGCATGATGTCATACAAACGTAATGAGATGCCGCTAGGTTTAGCAGATACCCAGAGTCACCGACACTGACTTTCTTCACTTTACTGTTTGTCAACGTTATCTTTTATTCCCAACATAACCTCAGTCCCCATCAGACAGTGGCGAAATCAAGTGACTGGAAGAGCGTCCTCTAAGGCAGGACAGCATTTTATATTAAACACCACGGAGAACATCAAACTTTATAAAGCAGAGTTTGTGTAGCACGGAAGCACGACAGCAATCAAGAATCAAGTGTAGTTAGTTACTTAATTGTCAATTATTGTTTTAGATTGCTTGAGTGGCCTTTGGAATTGGTGTACTTTTTTTTGTCAGTTAAAACCACCCTGTGTTCACATACAATGCTATGACTTTTCATTTTACATTATCACATTATTATTATTATTATTATTGTCTAGTATTACTAATATAACAATAATGTCATTGTTACAGGTGTCGTCACAAACACCCCCCCTTCTTCTCAATTTGGTCACTTGCTAATTGCCGCCAGCCAGCTCTGCCTGATCATATTTGGGGAAGGTGAAAGCTAACATGGGCTTCCTCTAAGACCGTTAAATCAGCCAATTTAGAGTATAGACTATGCCATCACTCCCACTCAGAGCACTGATCATTTTGCTCCCATGCCTCGTAGCCACAGATTGCTGTGGCATCACTGGGATTTGAACTTGATCCCCTGATGATCGCATGTGCACAGCAGTTTGAAAGCAGATTAAGCGTTTGAAGTGGTATTATCTGACTTTTTGCCCTATGCTTTTGGGCTTATCTTGGCTGCTGGTATCGCTGTGGTAATTATAACGGAACCCAGTTACCACAGAACTAGGTTACTTCACTGTTTAATTGTGTTCATAAAAACATGTGGCATAAGGGCAAGGATACAGTGGCTGTTTTATTTAAGATGATGGTTTACATTTTATGCGAATTATTGTTCTGTTCCAGAGGAAATGCAATGTTTTTCTTCTTGTGATAGGAAAAATATTTCCATTTGCAATGAAGCAGATTCTGTTTTTCTTTTTCAGGCCTAACTGCAACTCAGATCAACGGCGTCCTGTGTGTGCTCCAGCTCACCGAGGCTGGGGACATTTTCTATCAGGTGCTGAGACATTTTGACCCAACCACGTCTGAGCCCCATCAGTCTGACTCTGTAGATCCAGCGTCCACACGACAACACCAAGTGTCTTTGGAAGAAGACCACAACTCTGAAAGAGAGCGGCATCCGTGTATGCTGAGCCAAGTGGTTGTCAATGACCGTGATAACGAGGATGGCTCTCATACTTCAGATGAGAATCAAGTGAGAATCCCTATAGAAGAAGGGGTTAACTCTGAGCCTGGTCTTGTTCGGGAGTCATCCCTGCGTTCAGTGAAGAGTAACTGTGCTCGTCCACTGAGACCAGAGGTCCCCGAAATGGCTAGCCGCAAGTTAAAATTAACCTGGAAAAAATGGCTGGGATCCCTTCTCGAGGAAGCTGTAGGAAGAAAAGATCACTTGCAGCACAGGAAAATAAAGACCAGTACTATAATGCAGTGTAAAGTCCAAAAAAGAGACAAACTTGAAGAGGACAAGTTTCAGAAATTGAGGAAAGACCAGGAAGAGATCTTAAAAGCCAGGAAGCTACTTGTTCATGGGATAACATACCTGCCTCCTCTAAAGGTGACCCCTGTTCCAGATGAGGTGGACCCTGAGGACTGGCCAGATGATCTGAGTCAACGCATGAGCGCCTCATGGAGGGATGGTTTGAGTAACTGGTGGGACGAAAAACTCGGATTAAACCGGGACGCCAAGATTGAGGCCCTGCGAAGGAAGCGCCATCGAGCAAAGCGAGCCAAAGCTAGAAACCGAGTCGCACTTTCTTCAAGCTTCACCTCGAGCGTCAGCTACCAGGACGATCTCTCTGAATGGTCATCAGCCGCAAGTCAGTATCTGGGTTCAGATGCAGAGAGCATTTATAACAACTCTCAGAGTGCACCAGAGGATGAGGACGTTTGTGACCTGGAGATTCTACCTAAGAAAACAGATTTTCACAGAGCGAGTCAGAACACAGAAAGGTGTTCAGATGTGCCAGAACCAATGAAATCTTTATTGAAAAGGCCTCAGAAAACTACAAAATGCTCAGAGCAGGACAAATCCTTTGATATTTCCCCGTCCCCTCCAATGGACTTCCAACAACTGCCAAGCCAGGCCTCTACCATTGAAATCAACTCTGGACGTTTTTCTTCCTTAGTGGCCAGTTTTAAAGAGTCGCATTCTGACCATCCAAAACCAAGACTGTGGCAGCAGCAGGACTACCTCAGTTCCCTCTTTGGCTCTTCTCAAGAACCTGGGCAGGATGATGAGGTCACTCAATCAGTTGGTTTGAACACCACCAGGTCGAAACCTTCTTGTTTTCTGTCGCCATCACGGGCTTCAATGAGGACCTCTTCACAGGCATCCCAACCTCAGAAAAAGAAGTCTCGAATGGGATTCTGACTTGGTAAGTCGCAATAACCAACAATGTGTTGTTGTTTTTTTCTTTAATATGTGGCATGAATTCTGAATTGTTAGAATTTTTTTTCCCCCTCCATTTTTCAGCAAAGTAGCAGTTTATACGTCTGTTCCACGTGTGGAAGCTGAACTATAGTTGGCCATTGTTTATGCCCATCTGTTGCTATGCTTTGTTCCCATTGAGCTTTGTGATGTTGTTTTATTGCTTAGTAAACCCACAATAAAACAAGCTGCCAGTGGTTGCTTACTCTTCCTGCTTTTGTTGAAGGAACAAGATTATTTTTATTCGGTACTGTTCAGAAAGGAGTGGCATGAAACATGAGACATTTATTTTATTTTTTTTAATTCAGTACCTGTGCAGAATAATATAAAATACACAATCATAGAATTCACTCGTGTGGATGAAATGCCTGCTCAGCAGAAATCGCTGATTCTGAACCTGAACGTGCAGCTCGGTGCAAAAACTCCTTAATTAAATTATTAAATAGCACCTTTTATGGATTTGAAACATTCCTAATGTTGTTTTAAATGTCTCTTGTAATAGATTTACGCGCATCTGAGGTCAAAAAACACTTTAACGTGCTCATAATTTAAACTGCAGCATTACCTTTTTTTCCCAGCGTCACAAACGACTCGTTAAATGATCCATTGTAAAGGATTCATTCTAAACCCCTCAGCCGATGAAGACCAGAGGCTGGGGTTTTTTGTTACAAACCTACGATGGTTAGTAAGGTCGGGAATCATTAACAACTCGATTCAGCTGTTCAGAATTGATTCCTTCTTTCGGAAGTCGATAAGTCAGTTTGTCCTGCACTTTGATTTTTGAAACTTTGCAGGCGTTTTTACATTCACAAACCGCTCTATAACACACTAGATGAAAAAGCATAATAGGAGCACTTTAAGTGATGTAGCTGACGTTGAGGAACTCAAACCCCAAAGATAAAACTGCAATGGCTTTTAGCTCGTGAATGGCCTCTTGTCCATTTTTATTTAGATAATGTAATATTGTCAAAAATTACATTATCTAGTATTTTTGACGTATTGTGACAATTTGATGCATGATTTTATACCACAGCACTGTTGAAAGTGTGATTCCAGTCTGTCAGAATGTGTTTTGATTTTCAATAGCAGCAGCCTTGACATTAGTTCCACCTCCAAGGTTTATAATAATGTGCTCATTTTAATTCGTTATCATTTCTACAGTAGCAACTTATTCAGGAACTATTATGGAGGGGAAAAAGTAAATCAATAAAACAGCCTCGACATTGAAGTGGTATTAGAGGGGGAAAACACTTTGATGTTCTTTCACTGGAAAATAATCACACTGAGGTGGTATCTCACACATTCCCATTGTTTTGTTCTTTCCCTAAACTCAAGTCTAGGACCTTCCATTGCTTAGTAGCTGCAATATATGGCCAAAAGTATGCGGACGTCTGACCACCACAGCTATCTGTTGGCCATAAAATGTATTTGGACTCTGTAGCATTGATTTCTTTGACTGGATCTAAGAGGCCCGAACATGTTCCAGCATGACTATGCCCCTGTGCACAGTGTGCGCTGTAAAGACATGGTTTGCCAAAGTTGGTGTGGAAGAACTTGAGGCCTTCACCTCAACCCCACCGACAACCTTTTGATCTGAAATGGAATACCAACTGAACGCCAGGGCTCGTCTCTCATCAGTGCCGGTCCTCACTAAAGCTGTAATGGCTGAAATGAGCACACATTCCTATAGCCATGCTCGAACATCTAGTGGAAAGCCTTCCCAGACAAGTAGAGGCTGTTCTAGCAGTGAATGTTCCGGGGACTAGCTCCATATTATTGCCAATGCTTTCATGTACATATGGGTGTGATGGGCAGGTGTTCAAATACTTTTGGCCATATATGTTAAAGGTATAACTCCTGGGCAGAAACTTTGGACACTAAGCACATCCAGGCTGTTTGCATTTCAGAGGAAGGAGAGTTCAGGACGTTTGTGTTGTTTCTTAATGTTACGTAGAAATTCCAGAGGCAGCATGCCACAAACAGATTAGTGTCTGGCTATATGACGCTGCAAGCAGATGTTTGTGTAACTTGCTCTCCTCGAAAGTCTGGGCGAGGCACTTCCTCTTTTCCACAGTGCAGGGTGAATTGCCAGAGGCTCTCTGACGTCAGGAGTCAGCTGTTCCGACGTCATGAATGTGAACAAACAACTGAAAGGTTTTTTGTGCTGGCTTGCCAAGTTTGTGCAATACGAAATCATTTCCAAAGAAGGAAGTAATTGAATAATCTCTCTCGTTGCACACAGGTCTGATAAGGTGGTTTTGGAAAGCTACTCAATCAAAATGTTTTCCAGTTCAGAAAATATTTCTAATGACATGTTTGCGATGTGATTAGTGTTTCATCTGATTGTTGGCGCCATATTTTTGTACATCCTACAAGATGTTAGTGATTATCTGATATGGAGAATTTTCTAGCATGCGTATAAAGGTGTTTAATAGGAGAAAGGAATTTCAGTGCTCTTAAGCATAAGGGATAAACGTAGTCACGTTCTTCATCTGTCGTTGGTGTGGTTGATTAACGATCTGAGGAGATCATTGATCATTATGGTATTAGCATGAATGTTGACGCTTTGGAACCTGATCTGTCTGAGAAGAGGTACAGATGAAGAGGTTCAGGAGCTGGACAAAGCAGGTAGTAGAATAGCATTGTGGGATGTAATGTAGGAAACCAACAATAAACTAAAAAAAAAAAAAAAAAAAAAACTTTCAGACATCACTGAAGACCATGATTAAGATTAATGAAAGGTTAATGATTAAGATTAATGAAAGGTTAATGATTAAGATTAATAGGCAAGTTGTTCTCCAGCTGAATAAAAACAGACTCCAGTTGAATTTAAAAAATATTTTTATGTAACATGACAAAAATAACAATAAATAAGTTAGTATCTACAACTTATTTTACATATTTTTTTGTACATTATACAAATTTACATTTTTTTTGTATTGACATTTTTTACATTTTGTGGCGCTTTTTTTCCCCCCAACATTTTTTATATTTTTCTCTCCCCACACACATTCAAGGTTACTGTGTATTGCTCCACACAGACACACACTTTGGCTAATTTAAACCTAACCTAATCTGGCAAGTCTAGGAGTCACATTACCACACACACACACACACAATATACAACCTGACTGTCTCAAGCTGAACACAGTCTGAAGAGCGACGAAACCTACCCTTTATCCACGACAATGGTCATACAAAACTGTGCACGGTACTGGGGTAAATGTCCCAGAATTCAACAGTCCTACATTGTCTAACCGTTTCACTGATCTTAAATGATTCTGTCGTCTCCTGGAATGTGGCATACCTGAACATGCACTGACAATTATTCAAACACTAGCTAGTGTGTTTTGTTTTTTGTCCTTTAAAAAAGGTCTCAGGATGTAAACTTTAGCTGCCTGTGTAAACTTTTTTTTTAAGCATACAACCGTTACAAAAAGGAAGAAAGAATGATCACTAATACCTACAGTAACTGAAATATTTTAAATCTTCTGATTATTTTAAGTTAAAAAAAAAAAAAAACCATTGCCATACTATGTTCAAGTAACATCTTGTGTAGAACCCAGGCACTGTGGCTCTTTAACATGGAGAGGTCTTGGTGGTTTCTGACATCACTATGGAAGCTGGAGTTTTGTATTGTAAGGCAGATGAAGCTGCTGCTGTCACCATGTTTCGAGGTTACTTTCTGTAGAATGGCCTCTGATCAGCTGAGCACCTTTAGGCAGCCTACTTTTTCTGAAAGTGTGCAGGGAAATAAGGCCCCCCTGCATCGCTGCCCAACGAACTGCTGAGAGACTCCTCCCCAGAGCTCAGCTCTTCACTCCAGTCCTCACTAGACAGGGGAGAGACACAAATGTCACACTTACTGCAGACAACACACCCTGCCTTAGTCACAGCAGATACTTCTGAGGTTATACCTGCTTCCCCTTTAGAACGTAATGATTTCTCCTGTAGCACACCCATGGGCTGAATGTTTTCATAAATAGACAGATATCGTGTTTGTTCCACTAAGGAATGGTTCTTTACAGCTCAGCCACACTCCCAAGATTGAAGGAACCAGGTGTTCCTTTGTTCTCATTACATGGAGATGTCAGTTTTTGTACAGGGGATGGTTAACAGGTTAAATCAAACTGTTTGTTTATCGACTGGTTACTATGGTGAGCAGCTTACTAACAGTGACCTCACTCTTATCCACTGCATAGTTGTAGTGACAACTGATTGTGTAATTAGAGAATGCTCGTGTTAGTATGTTGTACTAGGGTTCTGTAGTAACCAACACCTGAACTGAAACTAGAAGCACTATGAGGGTGTGTTTGGGTTTCCCCCTAAAAAACCTCTGTTTACATAAAAAATTGAGACTTCCCTATTTTGGGAATATGTATTTTACTGGTAAACACTCTTGAAACTACAATGACTTGCTATGATTCGCCATTGTTTTTTCAGATGGTTGGTTTTCAATTACTCTATTGTATGTGCCTAAAACTTGCAACGTGATACGGTTTTGGATAAGTACAGGATAAAACCGGACCAACTGATACACCAAGGCTGAACGGGGAAATCTGTATTAGTCTACCGAAGCGTCTGAACCACAGACTGGCTTATTCTTTTATTTTTTTTAAATCATGTTGAATTTAAATTTTTTTTCTTTTTGTGTTTTGAATATACTGAATTCTTGAACATGAAGTGTTTGACCTAATCAGGGCAGTGAACAGAAAAACTCTGTGTGCAGGTCCACTGTGTACCTCTCACTCCAGCCGACTTCCGGGATCGTGGGAAGCTCTGGTGCGCCGCAGTAGCTGCTGTGCAGGTTCTGGGCCGTACGCCGCGACACGATCCACACCAACTTCCTGTGATTGGGTTTGGAGCATGTAGGCGAGGAGTACTGCACCAGGCACTGGGCCACCAGGCCTCTCCAGAGCTGTAGCTCTGTCTCGGAGATCTGCAACATAGACATACAGTGGCAGCTACATAACACACTCTCTCTGGGTGATGGACGAGGGCCAGGCTGTTACTGAGCATGCCTGGAATTGTTTATCGCTCAAAGCAAGCAGAACAGATTTGTTTAGAGAGAGCTGTATAGTGCTTGCATCACCACTGAGGACAAATGTAAACATGCACCTTACTTATTTTACACCAACGGTACTGAAGACATTTTATTTTTTTTTTAAGTTTTATATCAGTCATATCATAGCTAATGTCTAAGGAAGGACATGTTGTAGTTAATGAATTTCCTGTCTGAAATAAACTGGTCACATTTGATAATTTTACCCTCAAGTGTCTCTGAATGGACTGGGCGATCTCAAACAGGTCAGCCGACTTCAAGGCCTCGATCTCTTGCTTTATGAGAGACAAAGCTAGCACCGACGGCTACAAAGAAACGTGACATAAAAAGAAATGTCAATTATATTCCAAAGCCCCAAATGCCTCATTAATTTCTAGTGTAAACACTTACTTTTGCTTTGGAGAATACAATGCGGCAGAGGCAGGCTTTAAGCTGGGCTTCCAGCTTGTCTAGACTGAGGACTTCTTTCCTGGGGGAAAAAAAAGAAAAAGATGTTTCATTAGGCTCAAATGTCTTAAAGTACACCTTCATTTTAAATATTTAGAGATGCCACATAACCAATGTGTTTGCTATCTATGCCCTTTGATTTACAGCAATGTCTGCTGATAATTATGTTTATGATGCGGTGACCTACACAGAGCACATTGGCCTGAAATGGAACTCATCTGCATGTGAACCCGAGATACATTGCCCTGTGCGTCTCACCTGCTTGAGGTATGCGCCAGTATAATTGCATGGTACAGGTGCAGGAAAGTTAAAGCGGTGACTGCTTGGAACTGGAAGTTGAGTTTCTCTGAGATGATTTTCTCCATGCGCCCGAGGTCAGACACTGTGAACTTGCACTGGCTGATGCGTATCAGCTCGTGCGTTGATGACACCTCACACTTGTCCTCCACCACTTTGGCAGCAATGTGGAGGCAGCCAATGCTGATGCAGGCCAGATGTTTGGGCTGAACCTTTAAGGCAGATGACGGTTTAGTTCATATTTGGATTTGGCACACTTGAATTTTGTTAGTTCTAAAAATGCTTAATTTAGTCAATTAAAAAAGTATTTATCATCAAAATCTGGGGGGTTGATTATAATAATTGAATGTCACTACAGAGTTTTATAAGTATGCATGTGATGTGTACCTTCATCATAGCTAGAAATCTGTCCAGCAGATTGACTGCCAGGACAAACGTCTGTGTGCTGTAGCCAAAGAAACTGGTCAAGCTCCAGAGATCCTCCACTTTGGCATTACGACATTTTGCAGAGATTCCGGTCCCCTAGTGAAGAAAATTAATTCTCTTAAGCTTGTCGATTTGGAAATTTCTCAAACATTTCATTATACCTAGTATTGATAGTGTGCATGCTTTAATAATAATAATAATAAAGAATTTATTAAATGCAAATGATTCAACATTAAAGAACCTTTCCTGGCTTCTTAACTAGTCCCTCTACGTGTTTATATGTACAGTTGTGCCCGAAAGTTTGCATACCCCTTGCAGAATCTGCTAAATATTAATGTTAACAAAACAAGAGGGATAATAAAAATCCCATGTTTATTTTTTATTTATTTTATGTAGTACTGTCCCGAATAAGCTATTTCACATAACATGTGTCAAGCTTTTGTGCACATCTGTAAAAGCAGCTTTTTAACCCAACCAATTTTTACACACACACACACACACACACACACACGAGTTGGGAAAAGAAATCATCAATTGTACCCAGATGAAAACGGCACGGATACTCGGTCTGAGATGGATTTAACCGATATAAAGATCAATCTGGACGGTTGGGTAGGTTTACCTCAGGGTTCGACTCGATCAGCCTCAGTCCCGACTCCTTGGGCCGATACTGGCTCTCCTGCTCCACGGTCAGGTTCAGCTCTTTCATCAGGCGCAAGGCCTCCATGTCGAGACTCGGGTTTCTTTCGGTTATACCAAAGTAACCTTTAAAATAAATAAATAAAAATATATGCGCAATATTCGTAAATGTTTTCTCGCCCTAGTTATTTACACCGGTTCAAACAGAAGGTCAAGGTTAGCCAGGCCCAGCGGCTCACATTTCCACCGTTAACGCCTCCTTTAGCAAAGAGATAAAACCGTACACTGAAATAAAACATAATACAGCGCGCAACACCGTCAATACTTTATAAAGCAATTTCAAAATAAATTAATTTAAAAAATCGTTTGTTACACTTGTAATCGGAGCGCTAGCTCGGGAGCTGTGCTAGCGTTTTTACCTCAGCTTTTGAAAAACATCGGAGGGGGGAGGGGGAGGGGTCATGTGTATTCAGCTTGGATTTTCCTTGGTTTCTACTGTTTCTGGACTCATCACTGAACACATTATATAAATAGAAATATATTAAAAGATACATTTGGTAAATACCTTGGACAGTAACTAACTCTGGGTGACGACAAAATTAAATGAATCTTAAAAAGAGCCACAGACTTACGGGCTTCTCACTAACCGAATAAAAAGAGTAAAAATAAAATCCTTCATTTTATTTACAAACAAACATAAATACTGGCAGTACTATACCTCACTGTACTAACAGTACTTACAGAAATGTAAATTAGTGTTCTGAATACAACTGGCTTTGTCCAAAAGTAGCAGGACAGATTTAAACCCCTCTACCCGACACAAATACTCAGCATTAAATGTACGCACACAAAATGAATAAATACCATTTATATTAACCGATCACATATGTGTTTACTAAGTCATAAGTACACTCTCGAATATATGTAGATAAAAGGAGAATTACCTGATAAGTTAGCCGGACATTTTCTCGAAGCAGATCTTCGTCTGTGTTTTCTCTTTTCCGAGTCTATTCCTCTTTTGTTGATGTGGTTGGTTTCCACGCCCTCTCTATGACGTCAGAGTCTGCACGTACGAAGCGTACAATAGGTTTTCTCATCTATAGGATAATCATTTCTCACCATCTAACGAAATATTTCCGAAATTGATCTAATTTATTTATACATATATATATATATATATAATATCAGGGTTTGTGTATTTAAATGACCGAGGTGGATTTCTTTTTGAGAACATTTGACAGCAGTAGTGACGTTAATCCGGACCAATCGCGTTCTTGATGTGCTCTACGTTCAAATAGTCCGCCCAAAATACTCGATTCTGATTCGCTGCTTCCTCACGTGCTCATTGCGACTGCTTGTTCCTTTCTCATTGGCGGTTCATTGTTTCGCGTGAGGAATGGATGCGCACGCATTTCACAGCCAAGCTATTTTATTTGTTGATTTGTGCCAAAATGACGCGCCGTTTATCAAACACGTAATATCTGACCAAGAAACAACACTTTGTTTATATAAGTCGTTTTGGTCTGATGGTTTTACATATTAAGAGTTGACCCCGAAATTAAAAATAAGGTTGTGGGAAGACCTAACGTTTATTATTATTATTATTATTATCCATCCATTCATTATTATTATTATTATTATTATTATTTCGTGTTATTTTCCTAATTAAAATATATAGGCGTTGAAATATATTAACCACATACTATGAATTTCAGCCTCAAGACTTTTATATCGTAGTTCTTCGTTGATAAATGTTATGATGTTTGTAACCGAGAGAAGAGGAGGAGAGACGCATTACATAACGGACATTTACATGGCGCGTTCGCCAGAGAAAGTAGTTCGAGCGCCATACATCATTAAATTCCACACCGATTTTGTAAAATATTTAATTAATGTGTTATAACAGCACATCAAATGTTGTGTCTTATTACTTAATGTCAACGAATCTTTATTTTTAATGTTTATAATACTTTAAAAATATATATATATTTATTTATTCATTTTTACATGCGCAGTAAGAAGTGGGCGGGGCGTTTTCTTTCTTTTTCAGTCCCCTCCTCGGAAGTATAGACGCGTTTGTCTATATTCCGTCCGTTTTCTTTTTGTAATATATGCATTAACCCCCGTTCATTTCTTTATACACAATGGAGGCGAAGGCGGAATTGTAGAGATGCCTCGATTCGACTTGTTCTTTGATTTAATCACAGTTTAATGGACCGGATGATCTCCAAGTCGGACTGCGTTGCCCACAGCCTTGCAGGGGAGGTAACACAATTTAACCATTTGTGTCGCTTTACTATGATCTGATTTCTGTGTACACATCTCATCGTTTAGCAAAAAAAATAAACAAACAAACTCTTGTATAGCTCAATATTTAGACAAATCAAACTAGATCTGATTGGCAGATCAAATAAAACACATGAAAATATGTCGTTAGAAAAGCAAGTCCGCTTCATTAAACTGAGCAGAGTAACACTGGTATGTTTTGACTAATTCGGATATCGATATATCCGGATTTTTAACCCGTTTGACCAGCATCCAGGTTCTGGTGATACCTTAGGTGTTTACCTTAGGAATCCCCCCCCCCCCCCCAAAAAAAAAAAAAAACCCCAAAACAAACAATAATAATAATAATCTGTATTCTGACGTCACTTCCCGTCGTACATAAACTCAGCCCTTTAGTGCATAACGATTTAGAAAAGCTCTTGATTTCCTCAAACAACGTTGTAAGTTGTGCTCCATGTAAATTTCTGTCACAAAGGTTGACTTTATGGCTCACTAAAGTGTGAACTGATATACTAGCTCCAGACTCGGACTCAAGCTAACAATGCCTGTTGTCCTGGGACCGTAAGAATGTATACATACAACACTGGAAGAAGATTAGGTTTGATTTGGAACGCTCTTTTTACAGTACACATTTTCCCAAAGCAGCTTTATGGAAATCAGGTTGCATCGTGAGCTTAATCTCCCTGATAGAGCGTGAGGAAGAAACCTCAAGAGGAACCCGACTCTAAAAAGGAACCCGTCCTCTTCTGGGTGACACCGGATATCGCGATTATAATGCATTACTTGTTTACAAGTGTTTAGTGTGAACATACTGGGAATAGGAGTTCTGCGATGACTTAGACACTGATCTTATGTACAAGTCTACAGTATCCAGGTGAGATTACGCACCGAAGGAAGGGTGAGACAAACTGTTTTTGAGAAGTGTAATCAATTAGGGTTTCCAGTGTGGTACAGTCACAATGCGCACAAAGTTCTGGAGTCGTTTTTATGTTCATTTCAGGCTCTTCGTGTTTATTTCAGGTTGCCGTATCCAGCCGGGAGGTAGGCTTTTCCTGGGTTCGTGATGAAGTTTGCCGAACCCACGGAAGGCCAGAAGCTGTCTTTTCTCCTGGAAAAGGCTGCTTCTAGGGAAGCCGAGCTGTGGAGGAGCTATGTGCCTAAGAAACCAGCCAGTCAGGTAAAGCAACATATTCAAACACGTATGAAGTCTATGGTTAGCCCTATATATGGGAGGACGCTGGAAGGCCACGTTCATTAAGATAGGAGCGTACTGGACATAGCAGGTCGCTTAGTCAGCACTCCAGGACATGCTTCCCATGTTCGTTCAATCATCTTCAGTTTATAGTTTATCCTGCTCAGGGTCGCTGTGGTTTAAACGGCAAATTAGTGTATATTTTTTGCAAATCAAACCAACTGAGGTCATTATGGAATATTGCAGGGGAGTATAAACCAAAAATAACTGCTGGAGTCAGCGGGATTGGGCAAGTTTGTCAGCAGGAGAGGTATTAGAAAGCAACGCATACTTGTTTTTAGTTGTGGAACCTTTTTTACTGTCGTGCCAAAGTGTGTTCCTGGTTAAATAAATAAAAGTACATTCTTTACTGCACACTTTCATTGAGGAACCTAGGGAACTCCACAAAGGTGGTTGATAATGATAATAAAACGAGGGTGCTGTACAGGGTACAATCTGAGCACACTTTGTTTCAGGTTACTAAAGAATGATATTTCTGCTCTGCAGGATACAGATATCTCCCCTGCCCAGCGTGACGAGGCCGTGCGGTGGCTCACTGACGTGCACCGGTGCTTGAAGCTTTATCCAGAAACCCTCTGTTTGGCCATCTCCGTACTCGACCGCTTTCTCTCCACCATTAAGGTAGTCATTACGGTCTACTTGTACTTTAAGCCGAGTTTTTTTCAGTGCACCGCCTGGAGTGTGGTTTGGTTTAATGTTAGCCTTGTTAACCATTTAGGATAATTAATTAACTAGCAGCTTACAAAAGTTCACAAAAATATCCCGGTTAGGAAAAGGAAGTGTTGAAGCTTTTAATGTGAAGTTAAAAGGAGGAGTTTCAAAAGTGTTCCCAAGTCGTCCTTGCAGTAACATATTACCTTTGAGGTGTGTGTGTGTGTGTGTGTGTGTGTGCGAGTGTGTGTGCGAGTGTGTGTGTGAGTGTGTGTGTACATGCTGCTTTGTGTGTCAGGATGAAATAGTTGAGCAGAACACTAGTTAAACATTCAAGCAAGTTAATTCTGAATCTCAGTTTTGTTGTATTTCACTTTCTCACTTCATATCAGGATATCTCCATCAATCTCATTCTGCTTTTTTAGTCTACCTCACTGTCTAAACCTCTCACGCTCATCTTCTTCCTCTCTGTCCTTTTCCCTCACCATGTCCCACGCTCTCCCTTACTTTATCTCTGTGTCTCATTAACGTGTGTTTGTACACAGGAATATAATTGGAGAAGGGAACGTATAGGAAGGCAGAATAGTAATTGTGTCGTGACCCCGGAAAGATCGATCACGAAGAAACAAAGTATGATTCCTTATAAGTTATTGGGCATGTTTATGGGTAATAAATGACCAGGAAGGATGCTGACGCCTTGATGAAATGTCCTACGACGTGTCGACATATGACTTCAAACACGATCGTAGACAACATGAGTAAAAGTCCACAAAGAACCGCAGGACTTGTCGTGGCTGTGTATGATTAAACTAAAATTAATACGTTACTAGTAAAAGCACGCCCAGGGCGTCTCATTCTATATTCACGTGAAGAACATTTCAATCTGGAGATTTATGTGTTGCCTACGTGATTAAACCTCCACTAATAAAAAATGTGAGGATGTTACAGCTAATTGCAAATGATTCCATTATTGTTCTGCGGTTTATTTTTGTAGCAGGTTTACTTGTTGATCCACATTGTTTCGTGTATGTGTGCCAGTATGCATTTTTGTTGCTGTTTAGGGTGCTATTTTTAATCTGAAAGCAACTAAATGCTTTCGTTTTTGCTATTCATAACAGCAGTTAGTTTCGGTTTGTTTGGTTTTTTTTTTGTTATGAATACAAAGTCTGCTCTGCTTTGCTGCTGTTAATGAATGCTAAAAAAAATAGTCATAATGACATGCTTTCGAATAAACTTTACTGTTATATAGCTTCATGCCAGAATCATGGTGGATTCAGAGCCTACCTCGGGTACACTAACTGAGAGGAAGAGATGCACTCTGGATGAGATGGCAGTCCATTTCAAGACCACACACACACACACACACACACACACACACACACATTCACCCCTAGGGGCAATTTATCATAGCCGTTCCACTTACTGACATGTGTTTTGGAGGTGGGAGAAGACCGGAGAACCCGGAGGAAATCCACATGGACATGGTGGAGCCATGAAAAGAAACTCCACACAGACAGTAACTCTAAAGACTGCACCACTGCGCCGTCTCAGCATTTCAACCATTTCAGGTTTAAGGAGAGTAGGAGAGAGTGTAATATTGCCACCTGTGCACTCAGGAGCTGTGAAAAGTCACCTGGATGATGGATTTTTAATGCATTTAATCACTTTCTAATCAGGTATCTGATCCGGCATGTCACTCTAGGCCTAGTTCGCTTTGGATAAAAGCGTCTGCTAAATGAATAAATGTAAATGTAAATGTAGTTCGTTTTTTTAAGGTCAAAATCAGCCTGTTGTCTCTTTTGGCTGAAAACCTGTGCTGATTTTGACCATTTTTTTTGTGTGCGTAAAGTTTCTTGAGGTTTAATATTTATATGTGTACAGTGGTGTGAAAAAGTGTTTGCCCCTTCCTCATTTCCTGTTCCTTTGCATGTTTGTCACACTTAAGTGTTTCGGAACATCAAACCAATTTAAACAATAGTCAAGGACAACACAAGTAAACACAAAATGCAATTTGTAAATGAAGGTGTTTATTATTAAAGGTGAAAAAAAATCCAAACCATCATGGCCCTG